>OX465098.1:13902768-14315268 GCA_949987625.1 Chalcis sispes | reverse complement strand
AGAAGACAGTGGAAGAGAAAAAGTCATATCGTGTATGTATATGTATATAATATTTATATATATGTATATGTATATACTAACTTAAGTAGCATCCTATCTGCGTGTATATATATAGTATATAACAATGAAAAATTATTTTTATTTATATATATATATATCTCGCTTATTTATTTATTTATTTATTTTTTTTTATATCCGAAGACGTTAGGACTGTTTTCGTTGATGCTTATTATTTTTTTTTTTTTTGTTTTGTTTTTCTTCCTGAAGTACCGTATAATTAATTGTTAATTACACTAATAACTGAAAAAATGGCAGACATTACAAATATATAAATAATATATTATATATTATATTAATAAATATTATAAATAATGTATAATATATGTATATATTTAACAGCATGTATCTTCGTTTATTTATTTATTTTTTTGTTTGTTCACTTTTCGGACGTTACTGCACTTTCGCTTGTTTTCTCATAAATATATGTATATATATATATATATATGTATCTATAGTTTATTAATATTGAATTTAATGGACTATGTGCTATAGAAAAAATGGCAAGGTAAATATTAACGAAAATTATATATCGTCGTTTGCTCATCGCATTATATAGTGATAGTGAATTATTATCGAAAGTTCAGCAACGCCTAATCGAGATATTGTGTGTTTTTTTTTTATTTTATTTTACTTTTTTTTTATATTTTGCCTTAATGCTTGCTTACTTTTCATTTGTTTTCTCTGTAAATTCTCGTTTCATCATCGGATTACATGACTTTCTTCGTGTCGGCAGGAATAGACGCGATTTTGGTGTATTTTTTTTTTTTTTTCTATTTTTCGTTCGGCACATCTTTTTTTTTATTTTCACTTTACTCATTTTAGTTTTTCTTTTTTTTAAGATCTTTCGTTCTTTGTTGCAATTGATGATCGATCGATCGACGAATATTGTTATTGTTACAACGTTATAAAATATGATATAACGCTTTTTTCAATATTTAATACGCGCGCACAACAATAGCACCTATGTTTTTTTAATGGAATTTCAAATTCATTGAAAGCCCCAAGCTTGTGATACTTTTATGTTCCGTTAAGATTTTTTTTTTATCGATGAACGAGTAAATGAAACTTTTGTAACGATCCATTTAGGTTTTTTACAATTTGAAAATCATATAAATTCACTGAATGAAATTGAAAATTTTTCAAATGTTTAAAATAACGTAAAATCGCACATATTTAAAAGTGCCATTGAAATTTGTATGTATCAATCCCCTACGTTTTTTCAAATATACTATAAGCTATATTACTCACACGAACGATAATTAGCAGTAAAAGTTTCATTATTTTCTTCTCTTTTTTTTTTTTTTTTTCTTAACTTTAGTGTCTACATTTACCATCACAGAAAAGTTCCTGAAAAATTTTTGAATTTCGAAAAACTATGCGAATCACATTATTTATAACACATAGGAAGATTCTTGTGATAATACAACTTGACACTATAATATTTATTAAAAAAAAAAAAAAAAAAAAAAAAAAAAAAAAGTAATTACTTATTACTATTAATTATGTTTCATCGTGCATTTATTGTATCAACACATTTATTATTTATTTTTTCTTTATCTTGAAAAAAATTTATATAATTATAAAAAATTGTAATTGTATATTTATATACTATATTATTATCGGTAAATATATTTTAAAACTTTATATATTACTATATAAATTTTCTAAATGTTATTTAAAAGATGCAATTACAATTCCTAAAAATTGTTTATACATGTTATTAATTTTTTAAGATTTACATTTAATATATATATATATATATATATATATATATATATACCCATAAAAGTTGGTTTAAATTTTCGTGTAAAAGATTATTTATTTCATGTCAATTTAATATAATTATATAACGTTAATTTTTTCAAGATAATATTATTGATAACCACAATAATACGCAGTTAACAATTCGCCTAAGCTTCGCTTAAAAATTAAATAACCTTAACATTATTGGTCTTAAATTATTAATTAACACTATTTTGTCAATTATTATCTAATGTAACAACACGAAATATATTAAATAGAGGTAGGCCGAGAGGAAGCGAAATTAACAATTCGCCGATCGAGCGTCAATTACATTATATTTCGAATGTATTTGTTTTTCCTTATTCGTTTGTCAACTTCATGGCTTGACTTGTATTCTCTCTCTCTCTCTCTCTCTCTCTCTCTCTCTCTCTCTCTCTCTTTTTCTCTTCATCGTTAAATTGAAATTTCATTAATGACACTTATATCGCGCAAAACAACTAAGACGGCTTAATAAGACATACTTATTTTGACGCTATATATAATAGATGTATATATGTAGATATAGTTGATATAAACAACAGAAAAAATACTAATGATTTCTTCTCTTAATACGAGTTTACGTTTAGCGAATAAAATTATCAATCAACATTATTCGTCATAATAACACATTAAACTTTCATTATTGATGCATAATTATAATAATAATAATCAATATAATAAGATTACATATAGTAGCACTGTTGTATTTTAAATCATCTTCGTCTTATTTAAGACGCTAAATTTAAATGCAATACAATTTAATATAATAAGTACGACGTGTGTTTACATTTTATTTATTTATTTATTTATTTTTTCTTAGCGCTACTACGCGATCCTTGCGATTGCGACAAAATATTCGTTATGCATTATGGTTATTTTATTTTCCTTTTTTATTATTTTATTTGTTTGTTTGTTTTTAATTTAATCGTTTATACAGAGAGAAAAATATTAGTTTGTAAAGTTTGGTAATCGAAAAATAAGGTATAATAAATTACGCTAAAATTACGAACTTTGTACAATGCGGTTTTTCTTTTTTTCTTTACCGTGAAGTGTAAATCGTCATGGGCATAGGCAGTTGTAACGGATTTTTACTTTTCCTTTTTTATTTTCATTAAAACTTTCGATTATCTAGGTAAACTATTATTTTAATTAGAAACGAAATATTTTTTGAATTATATAAGTAAATTACTTTATACTTTGTAAAAAAAGTAAATATGGAACTATGCAATCTAAATGAAAGTAATGAAAAACCTGCCCATGATCGATAAGTAAAAACGTATCGTGCATACGTACATGAAATGTATATTAAAAATGAATAAAATTAGAAAATATAAAGTTTTATATAATAAACGTTTCATTTAACTACCGAATCTACCGTTCGTTACGATACTTGTAAATTTTATTTTCTTACTTAATTAATTTTACGAAGAGCTCATGTGTAATAATAAATAATTGTATATAATATTATATAATAATAGCGTTGTAGTAATAAATAATTTGTCACTTTAAACTCGTTTGTAAAAAATAAAAATAGAAAGAAAGAAAAAATCAATAAGAAATAAAACAGTATCGTCGTCGTCTCCATCGTTGTCTCTACATACGGAAAAAGGAGCTTCACGTAAAAAAAAAAAAAAAAAAAAAAAAAAAAAACAAATAATAAAGGACCATAGCTCCCAACGTCATCGTCAAATAACTTAATTAATTCATCGTTGGCGTTTTCTTTTTTTTTGTTTTTGTTTTTTTTTTTTTTTTTTTTTTTTTTTTTTTTTTTGCATATTTGGGAAAACGAGAATAAAGGGAACATTGATTAATCGCGTGCGTGGCGTTGGATCTCAAGGAACGCGCAGAATTTTTATTAGATACTTTCATCGGATAAGGCTGCGTCAATTATTGTCTTTCCTCTCGTATACCCTTAAAACTCGCGCTCCCAATTTTATGCAGACTTAAGCCTTCGGATTTTTCATTTGCTCACTCGTTTTATTCAGAATGCTTCTTTATTTGGTTGCTTTTTTTTTTTTTTTTTTCATTCCCATTGCCTTGCAAACATTTTTTTCTCTCCTTTTTTAGTTTTCTTTCGTTTTTTCAACCTTCCCTCCGTGAGCTTGTATTAAAGCGTATATATATATATATATATATATATACGTTAGTGTGGAATTTTGTTTAACGAAAGATCAATTCTGTTAAATAATTTTAGTGAAAATAACAGAATGTATGCGTGTTTAACTTTTTTTAATTAATCTAATCGTTTTAATAAAAAGCGACGATTTTAAAAAATTAAACGATTCGCGAAAAATGGATATATATATATGTATGTATGTATGTATATATCATTGTGGATTATTTATCATTATACACGAAAAGGTGATTTTATTATACTAATAAAAAATAATAAGCTACTTTTTATATTTCGTAATACCGTCGTAGTAAAAATTTTTGTTTATTTTTCTTATAACCACATTTTATCATTATAAAAAACGCGTTCTATCTTTTTTTTTTCGCGACCGCTAACTATTGAGACGTTCGTTATTTATTGATTTATTATTTTTCAATTATTATTATTATTATTATTATTATTATTATTACAATATTTTTCGTTAATATAACAAAATCGTCTTTTAATCGTGTATAAAATGCAATTTTATTTTATTATTATTAAAAAAATTCCTCACTACACCTCGTCAATGGTTATATACACTACAATAAATAACCTTGCATCTTTTTTCACGCGTACGAGCTCTGTATGGTTTTAGCGACTGTATTTCTGTTATCGTAACGACGCGCGTCTCATTCTCTGTCTCTTATCTACGCCGCGTAAACTTGCGCCGTGTAAAAACGCAATGTTCAAAAGCATTCGGGGGGTTGGCAGGGGGGGGGGGGGGGAGGACGAAATCGCGAGTATTAAGTCGAAAGTATACAATACAATGCACATTTACTTGTATATATATTAATAACGTTTACAATTTTAAGGTTGTTTTTATTTTTATTTATTTATTTATTTATTTTCGTTAATAGTAATTGCTACTTAGCTAATCAACGACTACCAGGCTCAAGCGACATTCGTGCCGAATTCGACATGATAATATAATTTTTTTTTTTTTTTTTTTCCCAATGTCAAATTAAATTATTATTGCCGTTAATATTATTGGTTTTATCGTTTTAAGTTATAACTTCGCGTTTATGGACTTTGTTATTCTTTTCTATCTCTTAATACTAAATTTACAAAAAATTATTATGCATATATATCTAAGTAAATAAATTATTTATTTGCGTAATGAGAAAATCTTAATGAAAAAATATAAAGTATTTTTCAAGAAAATTTCGTTGTAAATTATTAACGTGATTATTAACGTTGATTGAATATTTAAGACGAAAATCTAAAAAATTGTTATCATTAAAAAATTGAATATCTTGCGTAAAAGTATCAAATAAAATTCATCTTATGATATCTAAAAATAAAAAATTAACGCGTTCTTAAAATTTTTTCATAGTTAATCGCTGAACAGACGCAAAAAAAAGTAAAGAAAAAAAGAGAAAAAACATTGTGTAAGTGATATAACGAAGCACGCAATGTCGCGCATTCCCATAGTCTTGTGTTCAATTATTAGTATTCCTTTGTAAAACGATTAACAATTGTTATAAATATATAAACGGGACAAGCTACTCCACCTCAGGGGGGGGGGAGATTAATGTGTATGAGTGTTTTTTTTTTTTTTTTTTTTTGTTTGATCGCAATGCTACTTTGCCGGTGATTAACATTCGGCGGTTAAGATCATGTCAAGGATAATCGCAGATTTTGTTTATTTAATTTATTTAATTTTTATTCATGCCAAAAAGAGTGAAAAGCGATGGGGGCTATGCTGAAAAAAATTACGTCTTTAATTTTACTTTGTTTTTTTTTTTTTTTTTCTCTGATAAATCTTGATTAATCGCCTTTCTATCTAAAGGGTTCTCTATTTCACTTGTTCATATACAGTTACGATATTAATTTTATGTATAAAAATTCTTTCACCGACCGCAAAATTTTATTTAATTTCATATAAGAATTATACCTTTTTTTTTTTTTTACTTTTACGAGCTATTTTGAATTTTACAAACGTATGTTTTTATATATAATATTGACTACTTGGAAAAATTGCACGAATTACGAGGTGATGATGAACTTCAACGTTTCGTTCGTTTAATTTACATAGTCGGTAAAAGTTGATTTCTAAAATTTTTTGTGTGCGATAAACTGTAATTTTTTTCAGAATTTCAAAAGCCGATGTCTTCTTAATATATATTCAAGCCTTGTTCGTTGATGCTAAATCTGCATTTAAGGTGAAACTCGTTTTTTTATTTTTTTATTTTTTTTTGTTCCTTTTTAAACGATCTAATGCTTTTGCTTTGAAAAAGACTGATAAAAATTTATTCAACAACGATTAAAATGTTCTAAACTTCACCGATTATTTTATAAATCCTCTTCTATATAAAAAAATTAATATTTTCTTCTAAATTGGTTCTTTATAAATTTATCTACGATCTATATTACGAAAAAAAAAAAAAAAAAATAAATAAATAAATAAATAAAATTATTTACTTTAGGATTATTTGGAAATAATGTTTATATTGTCTCGTAAATTATATTATTCGATGGGAATTTATCCACATCAAGTTAGAAGAAAATATTATCCTTTGATAGCTTTTCTTTGAAGCGGTTAATTTTAACGATCACATGATTAAACAAATAAAAACGTAGATTTTTTTAAAAATGTTAAATACTTCTCTGTTCCTTATCTAACTGCATTTCGTTACCGAAAGCTTAGCCTCTTGCTTGATTTTCACTCACGTCAAATTAATATAAACACTAAATGAAAAAAAAAGTACTCCATAATACTGATAATTATATTGTCCTTCGAGTGACTATTCTCTCTTTTTCTTATGTATCGTTGTCTATTTAACAGCATCCTTTTCTTGATCGTTCGCTTTCACCTGTACTTATTTTTTTTTCCTTAATCATCTTCGGTTCTGTTTTAATCCTGTGGTCCCAGCCATTTATTTATTAATTTATTTATTTATTTATTTATTTTTTTTAATTATTTCTTAATCTCATTTCGATTTATTAAAAATGATTTCTCAACTACCCAACCTCCATTAAAACTTCGGCTTTTCTAAACTTTGTAAAGTTTTTAAACATGGCTATTAATTTTTCATTAGTAAATTAAGTAAGTCTAAACGTTAAACTGTATTCTTTAAAAAATTCTCCTTTCTCGTAATCACTCGTTTCCTTCGATTCTTCGTTTCTCCGTCTCAATGTGAAAGATTCGAGAGATTTGTCGACTCGTCTGTCTCCTTTTCTTCATAAAACGGCATCTAAGAGTCACAATTAGAAAAGCGAGTCAAAGCGGCATTTTATTCGAAAAAAAGCACGGGGCACGGAGGACATATTTTTCTTTTCTATTATTATTCCCTATTTCCATTTCGTTTGGTTTTCCTAAGTTGTCGCGTTGTCGTGAAAATTAAAAATTACTGGGACAAGCTGGTGGATTCATTTCACCGAAGATATTGAGCTCGTACAGCGATGCGAACACTATGAAGGCGAGATACCAAAGCATCAGTACAACGCCGTATCGTCGGTCCAATTTCCAGCCGTTGTAATGCGTCGCGACCACCAAAAATACAACGGTCGATAACAGACAAACCGTTGAGTACGTCAAACCTATTAAAAGTATGAAATTTTTAAAATAAATTGCCAATCGGAAGAAATTATTCTTACTTAACGTATTTTAAAATAATAAACAATTGCAAAAAGGAGTGATCACCTCTGCTGGTGACATTGACATGTGAGCCAGGCTGAATCATAGCCGTCTGGATGAACCAAGGAAGACCAAGACAAACGAGGATATCGAAGACGTTGCTGCCAACCGCGTTACTCACGGCCATGTCGCCAAGGCCCTCCTTGATAACCGCCAGAGAGGACAAGGCATCCGGTACGCTTACACCCGCGGCGACGAACGTCAAACCCATCACGGTGTCCGGGATTCCTAGTGTGCTACCTGTGAAGACGGCCATTCGATCGATTCAGTTTCGAGTTTTTCAAGATAAAACGTTAATCAAAAAATTTGCTTATCTTACCAATTATGGTGATCATCCAAACCATTATGTAACTGTAGAAACTTATCCAGATCATGGAGATGCAGAAGATAAAGGGATACCAGCCTCTGTATTTTTCTTGTCTGCAGTCGGGCATTGTCAACCGGCACATGTAGTGAATGGGATAAACGAGACCCCACGTGAACAATGCCCAAGTTCCTCCATCGGTTGGTTTGACCAACGGCGATACCTCGTTTGGATCGGGCTCCTTGGCTTTGTAGTACTGAGGCTGCTTTGGTGCCGGTGGCCGAGGAGCTGCTTGTTGTTGTTGTTGCTGCTGCTGTTGCTCTTGTTGATGCTGAACCGGGGACTGCTGCTGCTGTTGTTGCTGTGGCTCCGGGTATTGCTGCTGCGGCTGATTCCACGCGTCGTTTGGATTCCATTGATCGGTCTGGCCTTGATCCCACGCGGAATTTGGATCCCACTGGTTGACCGCTGCATTGGGATCTTGCCAATTGTTATAGCCGGTATCGCCCGTTGAATATCCTGTTATGGATGATTATGTTTAAATTATATCATATGTCTTTGTGAACCTTCGCTTCCATTAGTATATCGATTTATTTGGAATTATGTATTTTAATACCGAGGAGGATTTACAATAATAAAACCCACGTCGAAGAACGATATTTGCTTAACTTGATAATTAATTTAAATTTTTTACATTATCTAACAATCTTAGATATGTTTTCATGAAAAATATTTATAATTGTTTCATAACTAACCTTCGTTAGTCTTGGGTTGGTCTACCGCAGTCGTATTGGGGTCTGTATAACCTTGACGTTCTTCCTGCAAGCTCTTGTACGTCACCAGAGCACTTTGTTCAGCAGGCTGTTCTTCGTCCTTGGGTAACCAAGGAATGTCGTATGACTTTGCCCATCGTTCCAAGGGAGCATTGAAGAATAAAACGACGCAATAAACTGCGTACATTATCAGCATAAACAATGATTCTCCCCTGAACAAAAAAAAAGTAAATAAATAAATAAATAATCAATCATTTTTTTTATTATGTAAAAGGAGCAAAAAATAAATGTTTGTAAATTAAAGAAAAGCACCGATTTATCGATTTAAAAAATACATATTAATTAATGTCCTTATATTTAAAACAGTAAAATAAAAATGAAAGAAAAAAGTTTACCATGAAATAGACTCGTTGGCAATGGTGCCAAGCATGACTAGGATGGATATGAAGTAAAAAAAGCAGTCGCGACAAAGCGGCCACCAATTCAACTTGGACACCGTACTCGTGCAGAGGCCGCATACAGATATCACGAACATTATGTTAAACACGGCGCTACCTATCACACCGCTGACCTAAATTTTTCAAAGAAAAAGAAATGTGTATAATGTTTCTATCTATTCTTTTTTTTTCAAAATACTTGTGAAAAAATATTTATTAAAAAAAAAAATTGTTGTAAATTTTATGTATAAAAAAATAATAATTTTCAATCGTTGTATGGTTTAAAGTGTTCTTTATTTAATTTCAAATGCAATAAAGAAGATTAGATTTTAAACTTGAGATTGTATTGATTTTAAAGTTTGTCTTCTTTTCCGAATACACAAAAATACTTTTGAAACTTATATTTTTCTTTTCAACTTTAAGCTACTAAACTCAAATATGTAATTTTAAAATATATAAATTTATCGTACATATAAATAATATTAGTAATTACAGCAACACAACTATTATTATCGGAAAATAATAAATTTTACTCACGCCAATGTCGTCTTTAGCGAAAAATACTCCTATAACTACGGTCGCTAATTCCGGGGCGGAAGATCCAGCTGCCATAAAAGTAGCACCGGCTACATCCGGAGATAATTTCAGCTCTGAAAAGAAGGATATTTTATTATGTATTGTTCGTAAAATAACGTTTTATTATAAATCTATACGTCGTCACAAAGTCGTTTTAAAATACATTGATTTTAGCATAGGTATTCAAAACTTACTCCATTACGGGCGCATTGCTTTGTCGAATGAATTTTGAGAAACAATATTCCAAAGTTGGCATAAAGTTGAAGAATACCTGATCGAATTTCGTAACTTAAACAAAGCCGGTATACACACACGCCCGCGCGCGCGCCCGCGCGGAACTATGCGTAAGTAGATACGTGCCGAGTATAATGAGCCGTCGTGTAGCGAGAGAAGAATCTGCTTACATATTTATTCGATAATCGTGTGTGTATATCCAAGCCATTTATCAAACTTTGATCAAATATTCCTCGATTCTTTATCGTTATTTAACCATATATATGTATATATATACGTATACAGCGTGTTCAAAAAGTCCCAGTACGGCTGAATAACTTAAAAAATAATAGTCCTGGAGAAAAATTTTCAATACAAATTTTTTAAGAAATTTTCTTGGCTATCTGACGGTGACCTTGGCTTCGACCTCAAATCGAACTTTCAAAATCATTTGAAGGTCAAAATGGTTTTTTTAAATGAGGACCCCTATTTTTGACACCGGAAATGAATAGAGCGGAAAATTTTACGTTCGAATATGTTTTTGATCATTTTTAAAATTTAACCTCGAATGGACATGGTGAGGGTCAAATTTGGAAATAATGGAGCTATTCCAAAGGCGGTTACGGTAATGCGAAACAATAACGAATTAATTTTTATTAGCAGCCTGATGATGACCATGGGTTTAACCTTGTCCTTGACTTTGAGGGAAGGTGGAGATATGTACCCAGCCAGTTAAGGCAAGGAGAAAAAAGAAAAAAGAATTTCTTTAAAAAGAAATTTTAAAAATGATCAAAGACATATTCGAACGTAAAATTTTCCGCTCTATTCATTTCCGGTGTCAAAAATAGGGGTTCCCATTTAAAAAAATCATTTTAACATTCAAATGACTTTGAAGGTCCGATTTAAGGTCGAAGCCAAGGTCACCGCCGGATAGCCAAGGAAATTCCTTCAAAAATTTGTTATGAAAGTTTTTCTCCAGGACTATTATATATATATATATATATATATATATATATATATATATATATATATATATATATATATATATATATATATATATATATATATATATATATATATATATTGATAAAACAATGAAAATTCTTAAAATATAATCGTAAATATAAATATTAAAATGACATACCCTCGCAAATTCTATCGAGGCTTGCGACGAAATAATCGTCGCAGACGATCGCCAGACCGAGAAACGTGTAGACGGCGACGATAAGGTGAATAATGAGGCCCCCGTGCTTCCTCGCGTAAGGGCCCATCAACGGCCGGGGAAATTGTTCGATAGCCGGTGGCGAGCAGTTTTCACGACGAGGCCGCCACGTCGGATGCGGGTCGTAGTACGGTGTCGTCGATTGCGGCTCCGGCGTTAGCTATCGATATATCGGAGATTGATTATAGGGCAGTCTGTGATTCGATTAATTGTTCGAGTGCTGCTGGTTGTCAATCGTCGGGAATTTTGTTGTGTGTGTGTGTGTATGCGTGTGTTTGTTGGTGCGCTTCCGCAGCGGCGTTATATTGTTATTTCGTTCGATTAACGTTACGTTGTTCATTGTGTAAATTATTTATTGGATTTTAAAGATATTTTATTAAAATGTAATAATGATAGTTTTATTGGATTAAAGATATTTTAATTTTGAAAAACTATTTAAATTACTCGTATGTCAAGAAAATATTATTTCTAACAGTATTAAAACATAGGAAGCCGTACATTTATTATCGGTATTAAATATTTCTTGAAATATTTCTGCAAATTTAAATCAACAAAAGGTAGATTAAGTATCGTATTTTATTCTATTTTCAATTTGATCCATATGTTAGAATTAAAAATTTATATTGTTCATTATTTATTCGAGTCTAATCTAATATTAAAGGTAAAGACGTTAATCTTAATTATCGAAAAAAAAAAAAAAAAAAAAGAAAAAAAAAAGATCGTTATAAAAATCTATGTTAATGGTTCTTATTACGTAGCGAAAACTCAAAATGTGAGTAAAATGTAAGTCACGTATGGATGAATATAACTAGTTCAATTGGACCTTAGAAATAAGGCAGTATTTTTAACGAATTTAAATAATATAACGATTTATTTCTTCTCAGTCAATATTTACATATTTTATAAATGCAAGGAAAAAAACAGCCTGCAACAAATTCACCGATATCCGGATAAGTCAGTACGTATAGTATAGGGATACAAAGGAGGCGGAAATATCCAAGGATCGTTTATTTGGAAGAGCTTTCTTCGAGGAAGATACGCAAAAGCAACGAGCGTACAACGTGGGGAAGTGAACGAGTACGCGTATATACTATATAGTATATATGTACGTACGCGCAAGCATCTGTGAAAGGCAAATCGTTTTCTCCTCCACTTACGCGCTGTTCACTTAGACCGAGGCCACTTCATGGTTCAAGGACATCGTTACAAATCAAAAAAAAAGAAAAAGAAAAGAAAAAAAAAGAAGAAAAAAAAAGAAAGAAAGAAAGAAAGAAAAAAAATTCGCGATGCTTAAAACGAAACCTCTCGTTCGAGAGAATAAAAAATTATTTTTCAATTGAGCTCCGAGAGAGCCAAAGTCGACGTTGTAAAACGATTTGATTAAAAGCAAAACGAGGTTTAAAAAACCAATCCAATCACTCGAGTGTGTACTTATTTAGAGCTAAAAAAAAAGAGCCGAAGAACCGTATACGAAATTAGAGTTCGGTTATTAAATTCGCGTTTTGTTGAATAAATTTATTGAAATAAAACTTTTGAAAAATTTTATCGTTAAAATTTATTTTAATACATAAAAAGAATAAAATTATAATTTTAAACGTTAATTTGAATTATTATTGAAACTTAACGAGCAAAATTTTTGAATAATTCAAAGGTTTAACGATAACTAGTTTAAACCGAAAGCTCAGATTCTCGGAATTATTTTATAATTAAATGATTGCACCGTAAGCTGAATTTGAATATAACTTTGGCGATAAAGAATAAAATCGTTTCATCGTATAAAATTCGTCCTTTAATTAAAACGAAAAAGTCCGAGCAAAAGGAAACGATAACGAGAATCGTGAAAATTCAAAAAAATTTAACCTACATAAAAGTAACTTCTTTCCTTTCGAAGACAAAGCTCTTCCAAATGCACATAAAAATAAACAGAAATAAAAAAAAAAAAAAAAAAAAAAAAAAAAATGATAAACCAACCGTGCTAGATACTTTTTCCAAATCCTCCTTCGCGGTCGTTCCTTCCTTCTCCTTGTCATTCTTAGACGCAGCGGTGGTGGACTTGGGGCCGCTCGTCGAACTTTCACCGAGTACGAGCTCCTTTTGTCCCTCCTGGCCGGGCTTCGTCGAGGTGTGCGCGGAAGGTACGGTGGTTGCCTCGGGGGCTTTGCTCGACGATGCCGCGGGCGCGCCGGTGACAGGAGGCGCGCTCGAGTTGCTCGAGAACGAGGAGCTCACCAGCTGGAAGAGGACGTAGAGGAGAAAGAGGCCGATGTGCAGCGGCAGCCTCTCCATACGACGTCGTGGTCGAAACCTTTGTCTCTGCATCTTCTGTAAGGTGCATTGAGATGTTTGATGTTAAGGTATATTAAGTGACTTGATAGATTGAAAGTTTGTTTTCTTTTTTTTCTTTTTTTTTTTTTTTAATTATTATAAAATTAAAATTAAAGGCTATGTTGTTTATACATGTATATATTTATACCTAGGAAATAAAAAAAAAGCAATAACAACGGTATTCTAATTGCATTTTATATCAATCAAAAGCGCGCTAAAAATGACAAACAAAAGAGAAAGAGAGAGTGAGAGAGAGAGTAAAAAATAAGAAAAATAATCATGACAAACAGGAAAAAAATAAAGGAAGTTCCGTGCAAAAGCCAGCGGGGTACATAAATACAATAATCGCGTACATTGTAAGCGCGTAGCAAATTACTCATGACGTAATCTTACGCGAGGGCGGAACGAGCGGAAATATCGCGACGTATATACCTCTGACGGCCTGTCGTGACGAAGAGAAAGAGAGAGAGAGAGAGAGAGAGAGAGAGAGAAAGCGTCGCATACACACGTCGAGGTATGCATACGCGTTGGTGAATTCGTCAAACCGCGCATTATAGCGCCGCACTTGGTGGCGAACCACTTCGGCGTAATTTATCAAAGTGTTTTCCTCTTTCTTTCTTGTTTGTGGTCTTATTCTTTTTCTTCACTTTTTTTTTTTTTTTTTTTTTGTTAATGAACGCGCGCTCCTCTTTCTACGCTTGATGCTGACTTGCGTGTTGAAAATGTTTGCTTTTTTTTATTTTACGATAAATTAAATTAATACTTTTTTCTTTTTTCTCTCTTTATTTTAACGACTCGCTTGGTTATAAATCGATTTTTATAACGAATTCGAATGATGACAATCTGGTGAATGACAATAATGTTAGGTATGGCTTGGAGAGCAATTGAATATATGATATATGTGTACGTAAAAATAATTTACGTAATTATGTCATTCCTTTTTCGCAATTTCTTGCATTTTAATAATGCATTATAAGTTTTTTCCCGTGTTTCTTTTTTAATTCGACGTAACAATATTGAACATAGCTTTTACATTTACTTATAAACCTACATGAACAGTATGAAAAACGAATAAAAACTTTCCATTTTTCAACTGAAATAAAATTCTAACTTTGTTCAATAGCAATCGCGAAATTATATAACAAACAAATTTATCAATTTTATTACGTTTTCCGATGTACAATATTTATCTTTTATCCTTGCGTTTCTTGCAAACTATGCAATGTATTATTGTGTTATAAGCGCTAAAAGCATTTTTTCGAAGGATAACTTTGTCAGAATCTTGAATATAGGTTAAAATGCCTCTTGGGTGCATTATATTGATCAATTCTCTCGAAACTGAAATAAGAAGGTAACAGCGAGTGAGAAAATAGGATACAGAATTAAGCATAATTTTGTATTATATATTTTTTAAACGTTCAAATTTTTTTATCGATTTTTTTTACAAGCAACTCGACGTTTACTTATAACTAGCAAAAAAAAAGGTTTACGAACCTAGTATATGACATTACTCGTTAAAAGGTGGAACAAAAATATTTTAAATTTTTTATACGTAGAATTAATTTTCATCTTGAAAATATTATATTCCGATCGTTAACAGGGTTTTAACGCTCTCTCGGTTATAACGGACGATTTGTGTGATAATTTTTTAAGTTTAAATCCGAATATAATCTCCATATAAAGTACTCGGCGAAAAAAAAAAAAAAAGAAGGAAAAAATTTTTTCATCCTTGCTTTGCAAATTTTACACGACCCAACGTAATTACATGCATATCGGTGTAATACCTGTCTTTATGTACGGTACATTTTGAAATAATTCTTGTATTATATCCTTGATGACAAAATGAAGATTTTCATCTATCATAATCGTTAATTCAACGATCCTTCAGATCCGATATATCTGTCTCGATAAATGTCTCGATAAATAGTCGTGGATAAGTTTTGATCGATTTAAAATAATAATCGGTAATTGATACGCGTTCGATTTCATTCACTTGGGCTAGCGCTAATGCTTACGAGCTCCGACGGTAATTAAATTGATCGTTAAAGTTTAAGCTTACGTATGACGCGGGTAAATGTTTACTTTCCCAATCTCGTAACAATAAACAAAATTCAATAAATGATACGTTGATAAACAAAACTTAACGAAAAACGCGTATAATAATCAACTACTATTATGAATAGTTTAATAGAATCTAATTTTTAATAATCACTCGTTAAGATAACGCGCTAATTGCAAATTTGATCAACGAACTTGTCACAGCCAGGTATGCAACAATAGAGAGCTAAGCTTAATTAGTTGAATATAAACTCGTTCTTCAATTGTGGTCTTAAAATATCACGTTTGACGATGACTCGTACGCGCGCGTATTGCTGATATTGTCGAGTTGGTCGGGGAGTCGTTTCGGATAGTTTGATTAGCAGCGCGCGCGCCTCTGCATACATATATATATACGTGTGTGTGTACCATTGATTTGCGCGTCCTTAGTCGCTCTCACGAGTGACGCTATTGAAATGAACTTTGCAAAAATTTTTCAACTTTTATTTTCTTTCCGTTTTTTTTTTTTTTTTTTTTTTTTTTATTTTTATTAATTTAATTATAAATAATTTAAGGATTGTTTGCACAAGACGTTAATTAATCTTTATTAATAAAACTTTTTCTCAAATCTCTTTCTCAAATCAAAAGCAAACAACGTTCAGTCCTATTCATAGCATTGCGCAATTCGTTCACTCGACGGAACGATCTCGTGTAACATACGTATACCCGTATAACGACGCGTGTTAATTTATAACGCAAACGCGGTATCGTTCCGATAAGCCGATACCGAGAATATTTACATACATACACACATATACACGTATATATATATATATATATATATACATACATACCACCCACACAAGCGATACGGAAGCTAAAAGCTTTGACACCGTGGCGGTTCTCTGCGGTCACACGAGAGCTGCGCTTTGCATTATTGAAGCATCGAGAACGGGACTGTTATGTCCCGAGAACGAGGTGGATTTATATATCGGCCGGTCTCGAACGATTTTGTCGTTTTATATATATAAATTCCGTGGGTATATCGTCGCCACAATATGGCTGTGTCGATGACGATACTTGGCCGAGCTTGTAATTGTTCTGGATTTTTTAATAAAGACGTTTAATTAGCGTACGACGGAGAGTGTCGTTTAAAATTAACATCGCGAGCTGGATAAACTGAACGTCAATGCGTCGTCGGATTAATCGTTGACGGAATTGAAGAGTTGTATCAAAGAATTTATGATTGATTTAGTTTTTTTTTTACAATTTTTCGCTTTTGATTTTTTTTTTTTTTTTTTGACTATTTTTGTAAAGGTCTTATTTTATTAAGAAGTGTATCTGTGTCACCTTTTAAAGAATATTTTTCCACACACTCTTGATCCTCTTTCAATGAAAAAAAAAAAAAAAAACAAAAAATTCATCCCGACCTTACAATACAAATCTAATCTTTGATATATTTTACTTAAAAGTTCTCTCTCTCTCTCAACTCTTTTTTTTTTTTTTTTTTTTTTTTTTTTTTTTTTTTTTTTTTTTTTTTTTTTTTTTTTTTTTTTTTTTTTTTTTATTGATTTCCGAGAATTTTTTTCAAGTAATTTTCGTTCATAAATTAATTAAAATAATCTTATATGAAAATCTTTAGAGAGAAAGCGTTCGTAAATATTTAAAAACTCGATGATATAATAAAAAAAGATGTTTTATATAAATTCATGAAAATTCTTAACTTTAATTAAAAGGAAACAAAAGGACGAAAATAAGGCAATCGGCTAATCAAAGTACAACAAACGCAATGTATATATATGCATCCTCCTTTTAAGGTCCAGCCGTCAAAGTGCCCATAACTATTCGAGCTAGCGAGAGAGAGAGAGAGAGAAAATGAAAGAACCGGCAGTTCTCACGAGTTGAATTTGCTTGCGTCGGATTGCTCCTCGAAAGTCGGAAAGAGGAAAATCAATCGGCTCCTCGACACGAGGATATTCCCTCTTCCTTTCTCACACTCGAGATTGTACGACTTGTTCCCTTTCGAGTCGGTTCTCACAATTCATAATATAGCTTACGAAATCATCCTTGAGATCATCCCTCTCCCTTTTCTCTACTTATCATCGAAGACGCCAACCGATACTCGAATCGCCTCGTTGTTTAAATACTAGTATATCTTAGCTGAGTTGACTGGTAAATTATTCGAAATGAGGATTTATTTGAGTGAGATAATGGATGAATTATTGTAATGTTTAAAGAGCATAGAAATTGTCATTTTTAGTAAATTAAAATTAAAATTTTCTTTAATTTAAAAGAATGTTTAACTATAAAAATTTTAATTAACATATGTACTATATCTCTTCAAAATAGTTACTTACATATCACGATAAACACGAATTTCGTATTGATTAAAGAAATAAAATACGAGAGACATAGATAAAAAAAAAAAAAAAAGAAAAAAACTCGTTTATTCTTTTCACACGCAAGTTCGCCGATCCACAATCGGAGAATACCTCAAAGCGGTTCTCATCTCTCTCTCTCTCTCTCTCTCTCTTGCGAGGAAAAAAGTGCTGACGCAAGTTGCATTCGCAAAAGTAGAAAAATATAGCCGAAAGCGAACTCTAGCCGTATTTTCTTTTTTTTCTTCTTTCTTTATTCCGTTACGCGGGCGAAAACGCGCCGGGAATAAGCAATTCGTGAGAGAACAGAAAATTGCGGGTTATGATTATGTGTGAGTATACGACGAAATAAAAAGACAAGGGAGTGCAGTGAACGGAAATATTTTCCCCTTGGAAAATTGTGGAAATTCTTTGGGGAACGAGTAAAGAACGAGCGAGGGTAAACGATATTTTCTTACCTTTTCCTTTTCCTTTTTTTTTTTTTCTTTTTTTTTTTTTTTTTCTTTTTTTTATGCTTTTACATAAAAATCGGAAGTCGAGTGGGTGGAAAATTGAAAGGGGATTGCTTAACTTGCTTGCGAGAGCGAGCGAATGCTCGCTTTTTTTTCGTGTTAATAACAGTTATTGATTTTTACGTGTGTTAACTTCTGCTATCGATGTCGATGTATATATTATTAGTCTTAATTTAATGTTTCAATTGCAGGTTTATACGTATGTTCGATTAAATTATTTGGTTATTTACTGATAATTTTTTTTTTTAGTATAAAAATAACTTTTGAAATATAAAATAATGACGCATCGAATAAATGAATTTGTTTATTTTATTAAATTCTTCTTACTTTGTAATACCATATTTATGCGAGAAAAATAATTTCGCAAACAAAACAGTCCGGTCATAATGTACCAAATTTTTTGGAACCTCTCGATGTAAAATTAGACTAATCGATAAATTTTTTTTTAGCGCTCTATTGTTGGAAGTAAGAAAAAAACACTTTGATATTGCTTTTAAAATAAAAACCAATAATAATTAACATTGATTCAACTACTTTTTTTTATACTAATGCATTCTCTCTCTCTCTCTCTCTCTCTCTTTCATTTTCCCTATAACTTTAATCTTTTTTACTCGGCGTTAAAAAAAAAACGCTACATCTAACGCGAGTTCCGCGATATTTTTCCTGCAATGTTAAATCTTAAACAAAATACGTTATCCTACTTTCTACGATACTGAAAATAAAAGCGTTTCTTAAAATCCGAACAAACCTACACATATTTTGTTTCCATTTTCTTTTCTTTTTTTTTTTTTTTTTTTTTTTCTTTCTTTTTTAACAAGTAAAACGCGCGACAAGCAAAACATACCGATAAAGCTTTCAAGAGATAAATGGAAAAATGTCAGAATGAGAGAGAAAATGGTGCCTGATAATTTTCCTCCATTTGCCAGCGCGCACTTTTCGCGATCCTCTCGCGTTACTTAATACACACCCTCGCATCATAATTGTGCGTACTCGTAGCTACGCGCTTACACACATAAAAATGTACGTCGGACTATTAAACGTAATGGCCGGACAAGCAGATCGATGATGCGACGAGGACAACGGACCACGTTGGAAAAGCTTTCGGACCGTCCGTTTGAGGAGTAAAAATTTTTGACGGATTTTTCTTATGCTTTTATCTTAGACTTTCTTTTGTGTGGTTGGTTTATTTTTATCATGATGTTAAAAATAACGTATGTATGTATATATTGTTATATTCATATAATAGAATAAACAATTTATTTAAAAATACAAAAGATTAAATTTATTAACTCAATGTAACAACTTGAAAAATACAACAAATCAATAATACGTCAATTCATCATCAGGTTCTGAGACAAACTGATTTATTTCTCAAATCTATGCCCATCGTCAAGTGTTGTTGATGGGCATTTCTTGTAATATCTATATGTCATAATTTTGAACATAACCGCGCAAGGTGACATTTTTGCGGGATATAACAATATAATGATTTTTTTTTTTTTTTTGGTTTGATTGAGAATTACTTATTTTATAAACATTACGTGCTTTCAAATGAAACAAATTTGATGATTGTTAAAATTTTTTTGCAAATAAGTAAATATTAACAACGGTGAGTCATGACCAATTGCGGCATACAAAATTTACCAATACACTATTCTCGATACTTTATTTTTATTCTCAAGCGAGTTTAAGAGCTACCGTGACTATTTTTATTATTAGCCAGTCATAAATACAGCATTAACTTTGAAGGAATATAAACCGAGAATGATTTAAATATCGCACGTTGCACTGAATAATTAGTTTCAAAATCTATATAAAAGCAATGCTCGCCTCGTTTATGAGTAACTCTTAAGAATTATAAAACGAAATAAAAAAAAAAAAAAAAACAAAGTGTGTCATTTATACGAAGCAAAGATAGACTTTAATTTTGCTGTCGTCGGATACACATATATATGCATCGCGCGGAAAATACATCTCCGCGGTTATTTTTTTGTACGATGCTGGTTACGTAAGCCGCAATTTCTCACCTCGTAATCAAATATAATTGTCGCGATTTCGGACTCGAGACTTCTGACGTAAGCAATAATAAAAATGGTTCGCTCGATCTAAATGCGGTTTAAGAATGAATTTCGTTATCGCGTTTTCCACTTGCGGCGATTGTTATAATTATACTGTAGTATTACTCTTTTAGATTGAATAAATGATACAGTGCTGTAACTTAATTATATGTATATCAATACCGTACGTTTGCTTTAAATAACGCGTATTTAGATTGAAATTATAATGAACCGAACGATTGCGTTCATTCTTACAATTTTAACGAATTAATTATAGATGATTAAATTTTCTTTATTTTTTTTGTTAAAAAAAAAAGAAAAAAGAATATTAATCAGCTCTGGTAATTAGCGCGAAATGGTGAGAGATAAAAGGTTAAAAAAAAAAACTTTAATGGACTTTAATTTTGTTAATGTATGCTTATAAAAGAGTCTCAAGATTTTTGTAAAGTTTGGAATAATTAGTTATTCTATCGTGTGCTTTTTTCTTTACTTCAAAAAGTGCCGTATAAAATTCAAACTTTATTGCTCTTATTGTTATCACATTATTCTTCATGAATATTCACGATTCAAAGTATAATCTTGTAAACGATCTTTGCGTTATTTTTATTAACTATTGAAGAAAAAAAAAAAAAAAAATTTCGTACGCATTATTACGTTCATTATCCTTAAAGCACACAACAATTCGTTTATTTATGACGTTTAAATCAGCGCTTTTAAAATCTACTCGACTCTCCATCGTTTTTCCCAGCGGGAGTCATTAAACGGTCGTATCCGACGAGGAAAAGAAAAGCAGCGGCAGAGTACAGCAGCAGCCTTTTGCTGAAAAGCAGAAGAAAAAAATAAAAGGAGAAAATACAAGTCGAGCGTTTGAGGCAGAGAGAATGGAAAAAAGTGAGATAGGCAAATAACGACAATTCGCGCTCTAATTAATTGACTTATTAAAGTTGCAAAATCAAGCTTTCTCTTTCCCTCGTTCTCTCTCTCTCTCTCTCTCTCTCTCTCTCTCTCTTTCACTCACGCGTTCAAATATAGGCAAGTGCGCATACACACATACGTACACAACAGTTGGCCGAGTTTCTCGCGTCCGGGGAAATTAATTAAAAGTACAACGAAATTCGCTCGCGCGCGCAGCGTGTATACTTTGACAAACCTTACCGGCATTCGAAGTTAATTACCTCGTCCCTTAGGCCAAGAGAGTGAATGAAAGAAAGAGAGAGAGAGGGAGAGAGAGATAAAAAGAAAGGGCATACATAACCGGCGGTATACCGAGCGGGCGAGATGCTGCACGCTTTAACCGTATAATTTGCGGCTAAGTAGCAAATTGAATATTTGTCCCCCTGTTCTATATATGTGGTGAGAACGTCATGAATATGCATATTCCCATTAAAACGTCCGCTCGTACGTATTAGCAACGGAGTGCGATACACATGTCGACGATACAAGTGAAACTTGCACGCGGAAGCATGACAAGCGTGTTATACTTTGCATTGCTCGGTTTTTCTTTTTATCTTCTTTGTTTTTTTTTTTTTTTTTTTTTTTTGTTTTGTTTATCTTCGCAATACGAGATGATAATTGTTTAATTATTGGATAAACGATGTTTTCTTTGTTGTTCGCGTGCGCTCATAGCTTGGATAAATTCGATTGTGAAAATGTTGAAATTTTGTTTTTGCAATTGTAATGAATAAAAAGGTCGTCGTTATTGGCATCGACGTTACTATAGAGCGGTAATGTTGAAATTTAACAAGCAGGTACATCTTATCTTTTTACTGCTCTATTTGAAACAAAACGAAAAGAAAAGAAATTTTATTTTCGTTAATCGATATGAAACAATTAGAGCGAAAAATTCAACCGATATTGTCGCAGCAATTCTCACCCAATTATAACGAACAAGGCTCGTTGTCTTTAGCTATATATTTTTTTATAATCCTTTGTTCTAATAGAAGCACAATTTTTTTTTTTTTTTTGTCCTTTCTCTCCTTTCTTTTTTTTATCAAAATTTTTCACGCGCGAAATTCAGTAATTGAAACAAAAATCCTACGGATATTTTTTTTTCCGTGTTTTTAAAATAACGAATAAAAAGTAGCAGCACAAAAAAAAAAAAAAAAATAAAGGAAAATAATCTCCTTTTTTCCGTTTCCTAATAAATCGGATCGTTGTAACTTTGAAAATCAAATTATTCTAACGGAAAAAAAAAGTATACGTACTTACGCCGCGTGGACTAATGCAATGTTTTTTCGATCGATGTCGGGATCAAAAAGTTAAACGGTTGATCTAATTTCCGAAGTATCACGATAATGCAATCGACGAACCGAACGTTTAAGTAATTAATCGACTTTGCTTTATTTTTCTAAAAAATTTCGTTTTTCCTCCAACTGTGTACTACATCGTGACCTTTTTGCGTATGTGTTTGCACGGATATGATTCTTTCTTAGTACACATCGTTAATTTTTTTTTTCTCCATTTCCTGGTAAACTTTATTTCACCGTCGTCGTTACGAGTTACGTATATTTTTTTAAAATTAATTTTATTTGCTTTTACGACGTGTTTCTTTTACTCTGCATCTGTATATGGGTTTCCATATTTTACGACGCGAGTCGAGCTTACTTTGTTGTTAAAGAAAAAAGAAAAAAGAACAAACGAATGGCATAATACTTTCATGTTTTAAAAGAGTAAAGGTTAGCAACGAATAATATACATTTATTTTTCCAGATCGTTCGCATGTTACCTCGATTTTACATTTTTAGAAATTTTCTCAGCTATCCGGACTGTTTTTACGTTTTTACTGTTTTTGTATTTCTTGCGATACGGGAGTCGCGATATGGCTTACTTTTTTTTTTTTTTCTGTAATTTTCAATTTGAAAAATTTATACCGGTCGGTCTTGTCGCGTTAGCACATTTTTTTTCGAAAGATTTTGAAGAAAATAAATAAAAAAAAAAAAGAACATTGCGTTGGATATATCTCGTCTTTTTATTTAAACGATATCAACGTTTATACTTTGGACGTATTTTGATTTAAATATTTTTAAATAGTTACGCACACGGCACATCTTGCGTAAAATAAATTAAATGCGTTGTAAAAATATTTCAAAATTGCAACGCCTTTTCTTCGTTTATATTTACATTCAATTTTAGTTGCATTTTTAAATCATTATGCATTACGCGTTGAAAAATATAATTTACGTACGCCAAATTATTTATAAAGTTTAAACTATGTTTAATAATATTTATAAAACGTTAAACGTATATACATCGGCTTGATGATGTGACTCACCCGCATATTCTGTCATCCTTTCGTTCTTTTTTTTTTTTTTTTGTTTTAAAAAAAAAATTTAATCTCTCACTGTTAGCGAGAACAGAAAAAGAAACAAAAAATAAAAAGAAAATGTCGGAAAAGTAAAGCGCAAACGTTCTCTCTTTCTCTCTTTTCCTCGCCCAATTTCATCTCTGGAAGCTCTCTAAGCGAAACTGTCCCCACATCTCTTGACACACACACACATACACGCGTTCGCACGCATACTTATATGTATAAATATATATAAGAAGAAAAGAGAGGAAGGAGGCAGCAGGGCGAAAGGAAAAATAAAAGTCGCGAGGTTAAAAGGAGCCTAGAGAAAGAGGGTAAACTAAAGGAGAGATAGTTTTTCTTCTCCCCCCCCCCCCTCCCCCCATTGACGCAAATCGATTTCAACGGCGGGGCAGCAATCCACGTAACCATAGCTGGTTCTATAACGCCACTGGCGATCGGTACAGCCGATACATGGCGCCGGCTGGTCTACGTCGCAGCATCAGTTTATTTCTCTCTATCTCTCGCAACGATATACGCAGCCTCGCTGCTTTATCCTTGCGCGAGTTTTAAGGACGATGGGAGACGGTACGAAGTCGAGAGAGAGAGAGAGAGAGAGAGAGAGAATAACCCTCGAGGGATGACCGAATTGAAAAAATGGGATTTTCTTTAGTCAACGATGAAATGCAAATGTTTGTTCGGTTTGGTTATTGTTTACTATTTTATTTTTTTAAGACAGTGGAAATTTTAATTCGAACGTTTAACTGAATGAAGAGGGAACGAAAATGAATAAATTTTTTAAAAATGCAATGCAAAAATGAATGACGTTGCGATTAATTTTTCGATTTTTTTTTTTTCTCTTTTTTTTTAAGTATAAACGCTGGATATAAAATGATATTATCGAAAATAATTCATGCGTAAATCGTTAAAACTCCGATTTTGATTGTATATATATTTAGCATTACGTTTTACTTATTGCACATTACAGATATATTTTCCATTCGAGAAAACGTAAAATAATTGAAATACTCGTACGTCGTATAAAGCAAGTAAATGCGTTTAATTAAATCGCATCACAAATGGAAGATTTATTTCGTAAACGATGATAAATATATTTTGTTATTATAATTAAAACCTTAAATTAAACAAAACGTTATTAAAATATTCATCTGATTTTTTTTTTTTTTTTTTTTTTTTCAGAAAACACAAAATTGGACACCGAGCGAACGTGAAAATAAAAAGGAAATATTATTAAAATTTCACGCGATGATAATGTCATAGCACCTCGCGCACAATAGCAACAACGATCCACAAAACCAAAGTATGATAAAGACAGTTGGTTTTGCATTCAAACGATGAGCGCGCCGCATATCTCAAATACAAAGCAAATATCTTTAAAAGCAACGTTCCGGCCAATTAAACGCTTCGATGGTATTTCAAGCTTTCGCGATGTACGAAACATTCTTAACGCTACTCTCGATCTACCCTCCCTTATCCTCGAGAGAGAAATAAGAAGAGAGAAAGAGACATCTTGATGAATGAATGGAGGGGTTCCGTTATCCCTTGTTCTCTCTCTCTCTCTCTTTCTCTCTAGTGAACGTTTTTCACCGATTTAACCTTTTAGCCTATTTTACAATCGCTGATATCCATTTCAACTTGCAACAAAGAGAGTGAGAGAGAGAGAGAGAGAGAGAGAGAGAGAGTAAACCGTAAATCGGGGATTTTCACTTTCGGGGGTGTCACGTTGTCTGATCATTTCGCGCTGATACTACTTTTAATCGTTGCTATCTCTACGCTTCGTTTTATTTCCTTTTCTTCTTTTTTAAAAATTTCACGTTGTAAAATTACCGACAAAATTATCTCTTGATTGAAAGAAACTAATTTTTCCAATAAATTATTGTAACTTGCATGACAACAATATTTTTCATAAAAATACACTATTTTTTTATTAGCACAGGCATACACCGGATGTAAAAGCCCGCCGAAGAAAATTTTTTTCACGAAACGTAAAAAAATTAATTATATACGAGGAATAACCCGTCACGTTAAACACGCGTCGAAATCATCTCTTACGCCTTGCGTAGCATAACAAAGAAAACGTAAACGTATAAAAAGAAAACCAGCCCCTTGTTTCGTTTTCATAAACATCTCGTCGTTATTTTCTTCCTTTTAGCTTCTTGAAAAGCGGAGAGGATTGAATCGCCGGAGTCCGTGGCCGTCATAATGGGAAACGTTTCGCGCCCGTTTTACTCTCCCCTACTACCAAGGTCGGCAGCTGAATGAAGCTCGGGAAAAAACGGAGGAAAATTCCAAAGGGGAACGAAAGGGAGATAGATTAAGAAGGAATTAAGATAAAGTCTTTGGATAAACCGAAGAAATTGAGAGACAGGGAGATTGAGTTGAGAGAATAAGAGTAAATTAAGAGATTTTATTGCGAGTTTTGTGAAATATTTATATTTCGATCACGATTATTCATACAATTTTGATAACAATAATAATTTTTTAGACCGTTGCGTTAGTTCTATGAATATATCAGCGTATACCGATTGCATTAATTTTTTCTTGTGAACAAATGTCGATTTTATGATTCTTGAATATTCACTTAACTCAATCTTATATGTTTCTACTTAATAAAGACTTAAATATAAATATAAGGTTAAATTGAGAATTTTTCAATCTATAACTCTACCATTTCTAATGTGATTTATTATTCTTGTTTAAATTGCTTGTAAAACAAAAGATTGTTCAAGAAAGTACGAGAAGTAAATGAAGTAGAGAAATATAATCGTATATACATACATACTAGGTCGTGAAATAATTCAGATTCCGATATAATAACAGTCGGTATGTTGAACCACTTCGAGAAAAATTCCTTCGTATATATCGGCAACGAAGAACGAAAAAAACTTATTTTCGCATGATGTGCATTAATATCATTGATTTTCTTATTCCATCGTCCGAAAACTCAGCTTTTAAGTATACGCGATATATCGTAAATAAAAAACTAGTGAATGCATTTGTCGTTTTATTTCAATTAAATTAGATTACACGAAGGTATAACTGTAAAATTTAAAAACAAAAAAAAAGTAATTTATATTAAGAAACTTTATATCTCAGTTTAATAATCGCGCTTACAAAGTATACTATTCAAACGGGAAATTTAAGCAAAGTCATTCGCTTTAATTAATTTCTCGGATATCAAAGGTAAAACTGAATCTTGAGAAAAGTCACTTACACATCGTGACGCCAACTGAGACATTAATCCTCTTTGAGACTTAATTTCTTCACTAATCGATTAGCCTCTCTCCCCCTCTCCTCTCACATTTTTGCAAAATTAATTCCATAGATATATATATATAATCATTGTCGATATGCCGTTTGATAAAAATTTTACGCCATGAATAAATAGCCGTCTATTTATCCTTTCTTAATTATCTAAGTAGTTTTATTGGTTATTAACATATTCGTCGTTCGATGAAATATCGATGAAAAAAAAAAAAAGGGAAATCGAATCAAGTAAAATCTAATCGCTTTAATTACATTCTTTTAACAGCATAAACAATATAACCTTCGGCGGTATATAATTAAACTACGCGTACTAAATCTAATAAAAACGGTAATTTATACATTAAACGCCGAAGATTTAATAATAACGATAAATCAATCGTTGATAGCTTGAATTAAAAAAAAAAAAAAAAAACAAATAATAAGTGAATGTGAATGAAAGAGAACAGCTTCGCATTATAAAGCATATTTAACTTCGTCAGGATTACGGCCTTTCGTACATAATCTCGCAAATTTTTCTTCGAGACGAACTTTCCCCTCTTTATTTTCCGACTCCGGACAAGAAAATTGTTGTCGAAATTCTGCGAAAACAGAACGAAATATATAGCGTATACCGGGGGAGGGACATATTATTTTCTCGAGCAATTACCAGCGTAAAAGACAAAGAGGAATAAAGAAAAATGCGGATGAAGTATAGGGGGAGAAAGAAGAAGTCTACCTGTATTCCGGGTTCGCAGGAGTCGACGAGGCAAAGAGAAAATGGAAAAGAACAATTGCGGACAAGGAAAACGGCAAGCCTTCTTCTACCTTAATTTTCGCGTTTATTTCTCCTTTTTTTCTCCTATTTTCTTCCTATTTCTCGATATTTCCTTCTTTATTTATCTTGTATCCGTCATTGTTTGATAATCGTTCGCATTTATTTCAAATTTCTCATCGTTTTTTTTTTCTTCAATTTATTTCTTTAATAAATGAAAGTTCTAATTTTCGAAATCATCGTAATAATTATAATCTCGTTTAACGTAACGTTATTTCAACACATAATTCGGCGCGATAATGTTACCGATTGAATAATAAATTCAATTACTCTTCTTCATTAAATAATGATTCGAATGAAACAACAATCTCATATATGGTATAACGCTGACACATGCGATGATCGGTCGTCGCGCACTTTAACCGTTTGATAAATTTTAAGTCTCAAATTCGTTATTAATATTTTTACGTCGGAAAAACTATTGAGCGGCGTTCGGTATAATTACGATCATAAGCGAATGTTTGTATTACGGTATTACCTCCAAAATTATTGAAAATGTTTTAATGCCCTCTTTTTTCGATCGATTCTATCGATACGTGAAAAAGCGGTAAAGTGTTCGTGTGAACTTTTCGTCGTAAAGCGCAACGTTTCCATGCTATTCTTTATCTTGATTATTAATATAAAACTTCAATTATTTTTATATCATTTTATAAAAAAAAAAAAAAAAAAAAAAAAAAAAAAGGTTAAAGCCAGAAAAAACATATATATTTACGTTATACATGAAATAAAAAAGCGAGATGTAAAATTATGAGAAGTTGCGTTTTCCCAAAACTATATGTTGGCACAAAAAGAGCAAAAAAAGCAAATTTTACAAACAAAATAAAAAGTTAAATTTTACAATATCAGAGTTTAATAACTTTTATTTAGATGGATTTTATAAACAATGATGTAACGCGTTTCGTTGTAGATGCGAGAATATAAAAAAATTATGTCACGATGTTTTTTATTGATGATTATTTTAAAATATTTTTACAGCGAAATATTAACGAATAATTTGAAATCGTAACGATGATTTTTTTTCCTTTTTTTTTTTTAATATTTCAACGAACTTTATGCTTTAAAAAATTTAATTTACGAATATTAATTTATTCAACGATTAGAATTAAAAATTTTAAAATGTAAATTTTTCAATAAAAAAATTATTATTCCTTTAAATATTTATATTTAAATAATTGCGAGATGAAAGAATAAAATTTGTCAATCTCGGAAATTTATTTTTACTCTTAATGGATAAACGTACAATTACATATCATGCTTTCATGAATTTTCTAATTGAAGAAGTTTTTTTTTTTGAATTTTTCGAAATAAACTACAGGAACATAAAAGTAATTTCCGTAAATTATCTAAAATCCGAGTAAATATATGAAATTTTTGTAGAATTAGCGCAGGCATTTTTTACATTTATATACCGAAGGTAATAGAAAACTAATCCTCCATATAAAATCGAATTTGGTGAGGTAAATTGTATCATAAAACCTTGATCGAGTAAGACTTAAAGGCTTTGAAGTTCCGAGGAGTTGAGAAAGGGTCGGCTTAACGATAGGTAAACGTGAGAAACTCTTACACGTGTATGAGATCCCTGAATTAGATTTACGGTTGAAGAAAATATGTATTTTGGTTTAAAAATTAATGTTGAAAAATTCGATTAAAAAATGAGAATTTTTATTTATTAAAATTTCAGGTTCTTCTCTTTAGTATTATTATATGCGCATCAAATTATATTTTGATTAATACACACCAATTTTTTAGTTTTATAAAGTTGCTTAATTTTTGAAGGAAAAATAAAATAAAATCAAGCTAACACTTTCTATCTAATAATCTGCCAATATCAGATATTTCAATGTTTAATTACAATATCCACTTTACTATAACACTTTTATTGTATAGAAATGTAACGTGCAAAGGAATAAAAAATAAAAAAAGATTAGTCGATTCCATCGATAGCGAAAAACAAAAAAAATTATTATACCGAAGAAAAATATTTTCAACCGTAATACGAGAGCCAAAACATTATCCGCGTAAAAATCAATACTATACCAAGAGTGTAACTTACAAAATCTAAAGCAAATCTACAAAGGACGCGTACGTGTATAAAAACAAAAAAACAAAAAAAAAAAAAAATTAATAAATAAATATTTTCACTACTACAGTCGCAATACATATACAAAAAAAAAAAAAAACTCCTCAAAACTAATCTTCTCAGCAGCGACTAAATCTTATCCCTCGACGAAAAGGTCCCACGCAATCGCGTGTCATTATCCCACTAAAAACAAAAAAAAAAAAAAAAAAAAAAAAAAAAGAAAAAGAAAGAAAAAAAGGAAAATGAAATTCTCGTCGTCTCTTTTTTCCACCATCGCGCGTACCCACACATATACAGAGAGAGAGAGACACACACACACACACACACATACAGCCGTAAAAGAAAGCCGGAGGCGAGAGCGATCGTTATAAACTCGCGTCGCTTAGCCTCGTTTCCGCGGGGGGTCCGCCGTAGTTCATTCACGAAAATCACGCGCTCGCGCGTGTGTATATGTATGTATGTATACGTGCACGTATATGGTATACAGTACACTGGACGAACGCCGAGGAGGGAACGTCGATGCACCAGCAGCTGCGCCGACGCGACGCCCGCTCTCCGTGGGTGTAGTCGCGCGTAATAACACACGTCGTGCTCTCTCTCTCTCTCTCTCTCTCTCTCTCCCTTCTTTATCTGCCCGTTATTTTTCTCTTTTTCCATTTTGTTTTAAACTTTGGCATGTTGGACTTTCCTCCTTTTTTTCTTTTTTTTCTTTTTTTTTTTATTTATTTATTTATTTATTTTTTTTTTTTTTGCTTTCTTTGCGTACAAAAAGACTTTATTTACAATGGACTATTGGAATTATTCGTAGGGTGATTTTGTACGATGCAGTACTGCCGCGAACTTTTTGGACGGAAGGTTCGGATGAGATTGCGGGAAGGAAATGGTATTGATCCTTTGTTGGATTTTAAGCAAGTACTGACCCGAACAGAACTTGAATTTTCACCGAGGATCCTCCAGGATTATTTGTTCGTTTACTTACTGTTTTTCAACGAGTACCGATTACATACACATACATATTTTCATAAAAACGTTAAAAAATTTACCAAGTAAATTAATAAACGCTACGAAAATTATTTTATAATTATTAAGGATCAAATTTATCAGGATAAATGAAGCTCCTTTCACGGGATCGATATTATTAAAATACTTATAAGTATAACATTATACGCGACTTTGTTTGCCAGACTCTCTTCCGAAAGGTCTTCTTCTTTTCTTTTTTTTATTATCTTTTACGAAACCCTTGGGCTATTGTTATGCATAATTACGCCGAGCTTTTTTGCTTCTGACAGCTGACAGTCAAGAAGTATACACCGAATAAAAACAAAATTGTACGTATATAAAATCGATACGATGTGAATCATGAATTTTTCGTATGTATAAGAGATAAACTATGCGCTTATATGATAACCAAACGAGGCAAACGATATAAAGTATAGCTATTTTTCAAATTAGTTTTTGTTTTGTGTTAACACTGAGGAAATTAACCATCATTAATTTTTTTTTTTTTTTTTTGTTTTTCCACGTTACGATAAAGTTTAATTATATATCGTGTTCTATCGATTTGTTTCTCTCCGACTACTAAAAATTACCCCCCGCCACTGTGTATTCAACGTAAATGTTAATATTCCGAGAAAATATTTTTCTCACCTAGAGTAAAAGGTTCGAAGTTTGCATTTTCAATAAGTGAAATGCAGCAACTTTGCATATCTTTGAATGTTGTCTAGAAATATAGAATAAAAATATCCATCCACTGTGACTAGACAAAGGATCCCATTGCAATCTCGACAATCGCATATATTAACGAACGTTTCACATTCCGTTCCGTTATCCATCGAATTCGTAGAAACATGTAACGTTCGAGACGTAAATCTTTTATTTTATTGTATTTTTATTTTTTTATTCTTTTTTTTTTTACGCGTTTGAGATAAGTTTATTTTTAAGAACGCGAGTATATATACCAAGGGTTATCGTCGCGAGTATGTTTATGGATTATTTTTTTTTATCGGCATCGTTTTTATACAAATGCTCGGAAAGTTGCTTTTTGTTGCCCGAATGAGTTTTGATGGAGAGCCAATGATGGTTAAGTTATTATTTTATTGATTGTTTTTAACATTGAAGGACGTATTTCGGCTTTAAGCTGACGATAATTAACGACGGAAAGAATCTTTGTGTGTTTTCTATTGAATTTATTTTCCTTTTTATGTTAAACTTTGGTAAAATTTTAAATTATAATAAAGTATAATAAGTAAAATTTTGATTAATCGAAAATTTAAATGAATTTTCCAATTAATTAAAATAATTCACGGTAAATTAAGTAGATATTTTAAAAACTTTTTAATTAAATTTACCGCAAAGTTATTCAATTTTACAAAATGCCACGATTATTTAAAAATTTAATCAAAGACCAATGCAACGTCGTCATTAAATTACAAAATGAAAAAATTGAAACGTTTCATGGCTTATGTTTCACACACATACAAACAAAGGAAAAAATCACCGAGCATCACGTAAAACCTTCCAGGTATTACGTGAGGGCGTAAAAATAAAAGGATGTATGCAACCTCCCGCATCCCAGGGCCATCGTAGCGGTTAATCACTCGCGCACGCAACTTTGGTGTAATCATTTTCGATCGTTGCATGTTCCGTATCGGTCCTGCATCGAAGTTGTACAACAATTGATAATACCGCGTTGTTTATTAAGATGAAATAGACGATTCCATGGTTGTGTAAAAGTATTCAATGGTGTACATATAAGTATAAGGAAGCATCGACGTCGTCGCTAAATAATCACCCGATAATTTTTGGTTTTACGTACGAGGAAAGGCTTGAAGAAATGGAAATTCAACAATTAACAGAATAGCGATATCGAGGCCGGGAACTTACGTACAAGTGAACATTTCTTTTACCCAAACGAGCTTGCTTCAAAAACTTTGAAAAATCGAAATAGACGTGTCAACTTTTTCATTTCCATCGATCTTGCCCTCTAAGGGAACATTAAGTGAGGAAAGAAGAAAGAAAGAAAGAGAGAGAGAGAGAGAGAATGAGGTACCCGTTCCGGTTTTATTTTGTTTGCTCGGTGCGATATGGAGTCGTAAGGGTGGAAATGTGATACGAAAAAGTAGATACGGTAAATGGTAATTCTGAACGTGACAGGCTTTTATTGGTAATCGTGTAATGCATTTATATTAGCATATAATTAAGGGTAATTTTTCGAGATTATCGAGATAAATTTATTGAAATATCATAGATATTACAGAAAAAATTAATAATTTTATCAATAAAAATTTTAATTTATTTTTAGTACAAAATTTATTAATCGTTTAATAATAATCAATCATAAATTGTAATTGATATGATAATATAATTATATATATGTACCTTCAAACAATTTATCTTAAGCACAAGTGATTAAAGACGATTCCAGTCAGACGCATACATTTCTAAGGTATTAATTTATCGTCACAACGATTGAACTACGTTCCATAGCTTTAATTTCTTATGCGATTAATTTTAATGGTAATTGTTATGCACTAACCTTTACATTATTTTTTTCAAAAAAGTAAGATTTTTCTTTTCTACTTTTGCAAGTAAATTTAAAAATTTCTAACTTTTGTAATGCACATTACTACAATTGAAATTTATTTGATATAAGTGAGAGAAAAAGAAAAGTTTAAAGTAACGCGTTTAAACTCTTTTGATTAAGGTTAATTACACCGTAAACTTCTTCAATTGTTTATTACTCGTTTTATTTTATAATAAAATTAAATTTTATGCAATATTTATTGCAATTTTTCATTAAACGTATTACAAGTTGTATTAAATTTTATTATATACTTTATAACTTTTTCAATAAAAATTTCTCATGGATAGGAGAAAAATTTCAAAGATATATAACATAACTTTAGTATTAATAACAATGTTTGTCAAATTGAAAAATAAACTTTCATTAATAGAAAATTCTTCGAGAATTACTTTCGCGTCCCTTCGAAAACCCATTTATTAAACGGTGCACAAGAGAAATACTATAAATCATTGGTTGAAAAAAGAATATATAACTTAACCTAGAATAGCAAATGAAAAAAAATATAGCCATGGAAACTAATACCAATGATGAAAATCATTCGGATAAATATATGTATGCAAAACACTATTATCGATAAATCATACAAAATTAAAATCGTCCGTTCGTTGGAACTTTTGGTAAATAATAAATTCAAAGGCAGTCTTCGTAGATTACATTTCGAATTCTGTTGCAAGTCATACTTTACTCCGTTGGGGTATTACCTTTTTCGAATTACTGATAAGTATGTACTTAACGTATATTATATTATCAAAGTTTGTTGATAACGTTATTACAACATTTATTTTATTCTTAAGTACATAAAAAATGATTTCAACGAAAATAAATAATCAGGTTATTTTTCTCTTTAACGGATACTGAATTCAATCGATGACGTAACAATCGAAAAGCTTTCGTTATCTCGATCCTTTTATTCTTAAAAAGCAAAAGCTAGGTTTCGTTGAATTTTAACAGTATTTTTGATAGGGTAACTCAGAAAATCAAAAAAAAATTCAAGACTCAAATCGTAAGAAAATACTTTCAGCAATAAAAGTACGTCACGAAAATTTTAAAAAATCCACCATTGCTCCTATAAAAATCCACGCAAGTTTTCATAAGAAGATTAAAAAAGCCGACATCTTAACGAATCAATAAAGTTAAAGCAAATTCAATTCGCCATTCTTGGGGTACAAAGTACAACTAATTTGAAAGTTCAACTCCCATATCCGAAAATTTATCTCGTCTACGCAATTCCGTAAAATCTCTCGAGTAGTTGTTCTAACATTTACAACAAGATAAACACATACACACATACACACACACACACACACTCCCGAGTCGAGGTTAGACCTTACATCCTCGACCATCCATCCAAGGCAATCGTCCCTCGTTTCCGTAGCAGACTAGAATAGCCGCCGGGAGAATCCCTCTCTGCTAAGAAAAAATAACTCGTCGGCACTCTCTCTCACTCTCTGTATTTCGTTCAACCGAGAAAGATTGGGGACGTGAAAAAAAACCGCGTATTTTTAGCAAGAGTAAGGAAGAGCGAAAGAGCAAGAGAGAAAGAGAGAGAGAGAGAATGAGGCAAACCCTATCACTGCACTCTAGCCGGCATGCTGAATTTATTGATTCGCATAAGGCGAGCGAGTGCGAGGAAGAGCGACGAAATTTCGTGTCTCCCTCTCTCCAACTCCCTCTTCTGTCCTCTTCTTTCTTACGGTCTTATCTCGCTCTCCTTAACTTTTTTTTTTTTTTTTTTCTTTTTTTTTTCATATTCTTTGTCGAATCTCTGAGCAATCAAAAGAGACGAGAAGAAACGGTTGCTTGATTCTTCGCTCGCTCGATGTGCGTGCAGAATGCAAAACAGCTGATCAAAGAGGAGAACGAGCGGTTATTGTCGAACCTTTATTAGATTAATGCCTTTTTATTATTATTTTTTTTTTTTTTTTTTTTTTCATCATTTTGGTAAAAATCGAGATAAGGTGACGTGATTTTTGATAATGTAGAGACGAATGGCATTACCGATTAAAAGGTTAAAAAAATACTCGCTCGAGTTCTTATCCGGCTTGTAGAGTTTAATGAAATATGAATAAATCGGGCGGAGAATTACACATAACTGGGCCACTCAAGCCCATCATTAAAATAGAAACTTTGCAAAGACAGTATAACAGTGACAAAAGAAATTATAATAACTTAATCGTGATTGTCGGTTGATATTAGCACGGAATATCTACAGCTCGATTCCGTAGTATTTTTCGTAGTAGAGCCACGTATATATATATATATATCCATACACACACACACACACTGCCTGTGCACACACAGACACACGGAAAAATAGTCGCGGTGACAGCACGAGTGGTTCACACGTATGAATTCTTAATGATGAAATCAATAAGCGTGTTGGCGCCTCGCACCGCGCGTACACCACCTTCGTACACCCCTGTTCACCTCCAAAATGAAAAAAAAATAAATAAATAAATAAACAAATAAATAAATAAAAGAAGATAGAATAAAAGAAAGACATAGAGATAGATGGGCGAACGGAGAGTTAAAAAAAAAAAAAGGTGAAAAATAAAGTAAAGAAACGTAACTCACCCTGCGATTTTGCCTTACTGGCTCCCCTTGCACTTCTTTATTACTACTTCTACTACTACAACTACCACTACCACAGCTACAGCCGCTTTGTTCCGTCGTCGTGGTGGCTGCTACTATTTTTCTCGTTACCCTTCGTTTCCAGCAAGGTGGACTCGAAGGTACGCGGGCGAAACGGTTCCAGGAAAAATCACATTCTCCCCCGTTACTTTTTAAACTCCACGCGTTACACCACGTTTTTTTTTCCTCCCTTCTTCTTTTTTATTTTACGTTTGTATATATATATATATATATATATATATATATATATATATATATATATATATATATATATCTTAATATTCAATGACGACGATATCCCTCAACTTTCTCTCTCCTCTCGCTCTCTTCGTATCCTCGGTGCTCGCTTAAGGCAGACACATCGCACGTCGCGGAAATCGAAAGAGCGAGAGGGAAAGAAAGAGAGCGTGCGCGCGCACACGTAGAACCGGTTATCGTACGTCTGTCTCCCTCTTTATGTGTGTGTGTGTATGTCTGCGTGGGTGGCTTAATTTTTCGTTTTTTTTTCCTTTTCTTTCTTTCTTTTATCGTAGGCGACGTGTAACACGTCTGAATCGCGCAGCCACGAGCGACACACGCGCGCGCGAGCGTTCGACTCGACTGACCGACTCCTCCGCTGGGCACAGCACCGAGGTTCACCCCTTCCATGCGATACGCAAGCGCGCGCGCGACTACGTTTCGCGCATGCGTGCTTATTCTGCATCCACGAATTGCGGGGGTGGTTATTTGTGTGTGTGTGTGTGTGTATACGTGCAGACGTAAACGGTGGGAGAGAGAATTTTGTTTATGTATATTTATACATAAGCGGGACCATTGACGAAGTCCCGTTACTACTTTTAAAGGGAAGCCGAATACTTGGAATTTCGGATTTGTGTCGTTTGTAGAAATCATCGATTTTATTTCTAATGGATTTGTTTTTTTCAAGGTGGGTGAGGATACTTATGTTAATTGGCAGAAAATTTTATAAAATCTGGTTTATAATATTCCGAATAATGTTTCAATTTGTTCAAATGCAATTTAACTACTAAAAATACTATATTAAAACAATAGCTTCAAATAAGATACTAAGTACTTTAATTTTTTTTTTTTTTTTTTTCACTTTGACATTAATTTTTTCATACGAGTAATAGTTGCATATTTTCACAAGTATAATTTACGAATTATAACTATATTTTTTTGTTATTCACATTGTTTACAATTTATATCTATCCAAACAAATTTAAATATTTCATTTAATTATAAAAAATTTAAATGCACCCGCGCATTCAACGTATATTTATATAAAAGAATTTTTCTTTGACGGGTAAGTAATGCCATCTGTGAGAGGAGCTTTTTAACAGCGGGAAAAATTCGTAGGTAATTAATTTGAATTCGAATCGCCATAATAAAGTGAATCGTTATACCTTTTTTTTACGATTATCCAGATTTTATTTATATTTTAAAACAAAAAATAACGATTTACAGATTATATATTACATAATAAATATTTTCATCGATTAGCAATACTATGTATGATGATTACACGTTAAATGACAAATGTTTTTTTCAACTTATCGCATTACACATTCGGTGTTTTATTCAATCATTACGTTATACAAAATCTCTGCTCGATGGTTTAGGAACAATAGAAAACGAATCTATTACACGATGAATTATTTTGTCAATTGCATCGTTATTCATTACAATCGTAGTTTCTTCATTTTATTATACGAACTAAGCAAGCGTTTGCGGTTTGACGCGCAATTTATATTATATATGTAAAATTCAAATCACAGATTTATGATTGTTAATTATTACTTATAATTTCTGGCTTTTATTGACATTCGGTTTATTTGTGTTCATCGAAATTATTTATTCGTATACGTTCTAAAGTCATATTTTTACTTTTTATAATGTAAAAACGTGTAAATTTTTGTAAGAAAAAAATTTTTTTATAAATGACGCGAAGTAATATTGTCGATCGAAAATTAATGGTTTTTATTAATTATGGAAAGGAAGCACAACACCGCGATTACTTTCTCTGTTTTGGAAACTTTTTCCTCACCTATAGTAATTATAATGGCGCTTAGGATTTATATTTATATGTGTATATTAGGTAAATCTATATATTTACATCAAATGTTTTAAAACGATAAAAATTGCGAAAAAAAAAATTTTTTTTCACAAAACATGTTATATCTTTAAAATGATTACTCGTACTTAACTTACGACTAATTTACAATTTCCTAAGTATCACTTAAAAAGTTTATCATTAAAAAAAAACAAACGTATCTTTGTCTCCTCTTTATCCTACAACAATCGTATGTATTTATTTGCTTCCTCGGATCAACTTACGATCACACTAATCACTGTACCGATAACTCGAGCGTTAACAACACGCGAAGTCATCAACCTCAGTATCTTAGATACCACCGTAGATGAGTAAAAACAACGAAGCTATTTGATAAATTTTATCAATCGGTCAATACGATAGTTTCACGCGTCGTCGATCGTTGGAACTTCTCGAACATCCATCGCTAAAATAACCATTTACATAAGAAAAAAAAAATTAAAAAAAAAAAAAAAAAAAAAAAAAATACATAATAATACAGGACGAGCGCTCTTTGCATCCTGCACAATTGGAGTATTCTAACTGGATTGGTCCCCAAGACTCAACCAACTCACACGAACCTCTCTCTCTCTCTTTCTCTCTCTCTTTATCTATCTCTCTCTCTCTTTCTGTCTCTCACGCACAAGTACAAAAAACGCGTCTTTCATTTATCTCCCTCGATTAACAGATCCGTTAAAATGTCACTTTTTACCGCTCGGTTGATTTTCAACGGTGACCTTACAACCATCCTCCTTGTCGGCTTGGTAGGCATGATTAACCGAGCCGTTTTGCATCGAGTGCCTCTGCCTCACTTGGTTCTCCTCGTCCGCGTTGTTCTTTTTCTCCTCCTCCTCCTCCTCCTCATCGGCGTTTACGCTCTCGACGATGTCGAGATTCTTGGCGTTGTTGATCGCCTCGATGTCCTCGATAATGTAAGGCTCGTTCTCGATCTCCTGCGCGATTTTTTCCTTCCTCGCTTTGCTCTCATTCGCTTCCTGAATTTTACCGTTTTCAGGCGCTGACTTATTTTTGGGTTTCTTCTTTACGATGTCGTTACCTTCGACCTGCGGTCGCTTCGACAAGTAGGTTAGATTGAAGAGCAAATAGACGAGGCCGGTTAACAAGGTTACCACCGCAAAGATCTGATAGGTTGGTCGGGTGCCGAAGGCCTTCATTAGATAACCGCCTATTAAGCTTCCGGATCCTTTGCCTGTTGTCACAAATGACATAATGGTTTTAATCGCTCGTACTTGTTTAATCGACCATTGATTATTTGATGGTTTATAAATTTTTATAAACCATCTACTGAACAATCAGTTACTGAACAATTTATAAATTATCGAAAGAATTTTTTTTTTTTTTTTCGTTTGATATATATATTTACGAAAAAAATGTCGACTCACCGACTCCGTAATAAAGACCGCCGAGTAAACCTTGAATGGAACTGTCCGTCGACGTCGTAGAAAGTTTTGCAGCGTAAGTTACCGCGGCGGTGAAACTCAACGAAGACGTCACGGACTCCAATGCCTCGAATATTAGGCACAGCCAGGGATTGTAGATCAGCGAGTAACCTGTTTTTATTTATATTGTTTTTGTTTTTTTTTTTTTTTTTTTTAATCGATGATTCAATTCGTAAAAAATGACAAATACATTATTCATCCAACGATTACGAATACTTACCCACTAGCCTAATAGCGTAGAATACAAAGCCAATAAAAATTACATTAGCATGACCTATTCGAGCTATTATCGGTCCGGACAGGACGAGAAGAGGAATACCGGCGATACCGCCAACCGTTATCGTTATTCCCATGAGGGATCTTGATGCGCCTAAATCTTCCAGCAGCCAGAAGAGGAACGATTCGATGTAACCCCAGGCAGTCCCTGCGAAAATATGTAATACGCAATTATGTTATATACGCTTTACTGGATCTATCGGTTCGTTTTATTTTTGTTAAACGATAAATGTATTATTTGTCCGATACAAAGGATAACCGATAATAATAATGAACAAATAAAAAATTCGCGAAATTATTGTTCGTGTTTAACGGCAATATTTTTCAATTATGATCGGCCGTGAAAAACGTTAATATACCGATGTATAAACATACTTTTTGTTGTTAAAAAATAATCATACGTATATAATATAACATTGTCGACAAAACGAAAAAAGTTTAAATTTTCTCACAAATTTCAAAGGTCTCAGAGAGAGAGAGAGAGAGAGAGAGTCGAGAGTCGAAAGACGAGAGTAAAATTCAAGGCTCGCAAGTTACTGGGTGGTGCATCTCTGCATTTCCGCAGAGCATACGTGTGAATGCATACATAGAAGCGAGCCTCGAGTTCCACTTGCCGGAAGTTACGTAAGACGCGCGTTCTTTCGAACAAGAGAGAGAGAGAGAATGAGTTTAGCTCTTGACATTCAACGGTGAAAACGCGGGTTCTCAACGTGCTGCTTGACATGTTTCTTTTTCATATAGTATCATTCTTTCTTTTTCTTATTCTTTTCTTTTATTCATTATAGGCGTCGATACCGTGGCAATGATATGTGCGCGAGCGATTCATCGACGTACTCGTTGAAAGAGAAAGGGGAAGAAATAGAGAGAGAGAGAGATAGAAAAAATCGTGCATTCTTTAGCCGGAAAATCAATGTCGCTTATGTGTGTCGTATGTGGGTAGCGTTAATTATTTTTTATTATCGATTAATATTTGATAATTGCATTGATCGTTTACCAAAACAAAACTTTAAGTCTATATATTTGTTAAAATGTTGGCTTATAGACAAACATTTATAGCATACCTAAAATAAAGCAGGCAGTAAGAAGAGCCACGACTTCGATGTTTTTCAAAACGGATACTACGTCACTCACGACATTCGCGGCAGGTGCTTTGAATTCCAGATTAATCATCAGCATAAGAAGACCTGAGAAAATCTTCAAAGTGGCGTAAAGATAAAATGCCGGCCTGGATAACAATGAGATTCTAATGTGAATAACATTTGCGAATTACGTTTAACAATTAAAATTAAACGAGCAATTATAAACATGTGAATTTTCAATGAATATAAAGCTGTTTAAGACGTTTTAAAAATAATTATTACACGTTATAATATACATAAGTTGTAAAAAAAAAAAAAAAAAAAAAAAAAAAAAAAAAAAAAAAAAAAAAAAAAATTTCTTCAACGTCACTTATCGTAAACGTATATATAAAATTTTACCTATAATCCCCGTATCCCTTGTTGCCGCTGGCGTAATCGATCAGTAAACCCGACAACGGCGAGGATATCATACCACCGATGCTACCGTAAATTCTTTGCAAGCCATAGTCGGCTTTTTGCTCGCGAAGTATTGCGATTACCGCGCCCTCGAACATTGCGAAAGCCGTGCCGCTTATCATACCTGGAAAATCCTCGTTGATTTTTATTCTTTAGATTTCCTTTTTTTTTTTTTTTTTTTTTTTACTTTACCATCGGTTTCGTGGAAAATTTAGTTTTCATGGAAATGATTTATTGGGAAAATTTTGCTTTAAGGTTACCGATAATTTTTTTAATATGACTCTTTATAAGAGTGTATATAAAGCTCGTTGTTTGTTGTAAAAAGAAAATTCATAACACCTCGTAAAAAATTTTAATAAAATTATCATAATTAATTGAAATTAATTTTTAAAATTCTATCTCACCTATAAACACACGGATGCAAAGATACGCCCAAAAGGTCAATCTAATATTGTACTCGATTTGCATTTTTGCGTTCGTGCATATATTCTTCCTCGGCGCAGTCAGCACGCAAGTTCTAGTGCATCCCTCGGCGATTATTTCACTCGAGGCGTTAACCGGTAGCACTTTAACTCTCACGCTCTCGAAGTTTTCATCACCGATCGAACATTTCGCCGATCGGTTGCTGTAACCCGGCCACTGGATATATTGAGCGAGATATCTCCTCCTGTTTTCCAAAAGGTCCAAGTCCGATAGTTTTAACGCACGCAACGATGTTTTTAAAAGCGTATCGTCTTCCTGTACCTGCGTTTAAAAAAAAAAAAAAAAATTATGAAAAGAGATAAAAAAGAAATAAAATGTTTACTAGAACAGAAAAATGACGTTGCACATCGAACGACGAGTAATTTCGGTATAACGTTTACCTTAGATAGTATCGAATTAAAACCGCAAACAGTGGAATTATCCCCAAACTCCGGAATCTTACAATCGAAATCGAAAAGCTGCGGTTTATGCGCCGGAAAGAACAAAACGTTCTCCGAAAGCCGACGTATCGCAATCTTGTAAAACTCCAAATTCTTCAATTTCCGACTCTCTCTCGCGTCTTGAGGTATTTTCATCTTCTGTTAAGAAAGTTAAAAAGGAAAAATAAAGCACACATGTATGATCGATCGAAGCAAAAACATCGCAATTGTCAACTTATCAGAGCGGTTTACTTTACCTCTGGTATGTCGCTTTCCGCGATTACGTAATCGTACGTAACGTTTTTCGGAATCTTTGGATCGTAAACGTTGAAATTATAATTCCGCGACATCAATATACCGTTCAAGTCTGTACCATTCGGTACGTTAACCGGACAGGCGTACCTAAAAAAAACAAGAGAGACAATAATTCAAGAAACGAGACTCATCTTCACCTCGTTTTATCAATCCGTTGAAATAAGACAAAGAACGTTACCCGCAACTCTGCAACGTAGCGTTGATCTTCGCATCGAGCAGAGTATCGCACGGATAGTCGAGACCCATGTTGTACACCAAGTCACCGTCACCGGTACAACCGGTACTCAACACAACGTTGTCCGGTAGTTGTACGGTCACCCGACCGATCGGTACCAAGAGTAACAGCAAAGCAGCCGCACCGCCCAGCGCCGAGAATAACGAGAGTAGAATCTGGTAGAAATTTTTATTTAGGTTTGTTTTACGATGATGAATTTATTTTAATGAATATTTTTTACTTTTTTGTTAAAAAAAAAAAAAAAAAAAAAAATTCATCATTTTTAACGACCAAGTTAATTGACCATTTGCGAGTTAAGTAATATTATTAATTATTATAATTTATTAAAAAAAAAAAATAATAATAAATAATTGCATTGTACACGTAAGAGTACTTTTACAACATATTAAACGATCGTAATAAAACACGGCACAAAGATTCAAACAGACGCAAAAAAATATTACTTTAATTTTTTTCATTCTAATTCTCTTGAATGATATACTCACCTTAAAATTGCCTATTCGATCGGCAATTAATCCAGCGATAGGAGGCATTATAATGGCAACGAACGGCGTAATCGAGCTCATAATCGCCGTTTCTTCGACGTTTATTCCCAATTCTCTCATGTGTATCGTCAGGTACGGATAAAGTATGTACAAGGCTGTGCGGTTAGTGTGAGAAAAAAATGAGAATTTTTTAAAAATTCATTCACTTCATTCGAAAATAAAAAATTTTTTTATCATCTAATCGCTTGCGACGCTCGCGCGATTAAGATGAGGTATCGGGAAAAGTGTCGGGAATTTAAACTAAACGGTAATGCGATTTTTTTCCTTCTCCGATTAAAATTCTATAAAAATTAATTGCCGTTTAAGTAGCGAATTGCCAATTAATTTATATTAATGGAACGTTGATCGATTGCCATCAAATACTTCGATGTATTTTATAAATTTTTATTATATTAATTTTCGATAAGTATAAATTCATCGATATATTTTTATCGAAATATATCGAAAAACAAAAAAAAAAAAAAAAAAAAGAAAAGAAACCAAAAACACAATATATTTCTATGTAATGCTTACTCGAAGTTTGAACGAAAAATATAAGCTTCAACGGCATGAGTTTTTTCTGCCGGAAATCCTTGATGATCCTACGGAAGAAACTTTTGAGCAGCATCATCTTGGCCGTTTTCTCGTTCCCTACGGCGCATACGAAATATTCACTCGTCCGTTATCGCTATGCCTCTTTTATTTTCTTTTATCTTCTTTTTATCCGCTTTTTCTTATTCTTTATAGTCACGTTGTTTTATTTATAACCTTCTGCAAATCATCCTTTTTTTTTTCTTTTCCTTGTTAAACTATAGTCCAAAATCGAACTGAAAATAATCGATAAATTTTTTATGTCGTGAGATATCGCAAAGACTGTTCGATTTTAAAATTAATTTTTAATTTTAATTTTGGATATAATTAATAGACGATTATATGTAAAAAATTACGACTTTTAAACCTGAAATAAGAAAAGAAAAAAAAAAAAAAATCACAACATAATAATTTACACTCTACATATTACATAAGTTCAGTTTCAAGAAATCCATATTACATAGTTTATTCTACATTTCTTTCTATTATCATAAATAAATAAATAAAAATAGATATTTCGATCAAAAGAAACCATTTGCAAAATACGGATATTTCAAAGTTTTATTTAAAAATTGCTTTTAAAATTTTACACGTAAAATTTACAATTTCATATTGACATTTCATTGTTTAATTCGTACGTGATACAGGAAAAAGATATTTAAAAGCACCGATAAGGTAATTGTGATTTTATTGGTAGTTTTTAAAGCCGATATAAACATTGTATTTTCTTTACAAAAATAGTAGCATGAAAATGAAGTAAATAAATTATGTTAAATATTTTTACGTTTATCGGTAGAAAGAACACATGAAAAAGTTATAATATTTATACTGTCAAAAGAAAGAGTATCACTGGAGTTTGTGACAATTTTTTACGAACAAATTTAAATTTTTAAAACAACATCACACATATTGACAATATCAACTGTTTAAGTTAACATAAGACTTGTAAAAGGAAAAAAAAATTAATACCTCGACTTTGAAAGCACTTGAGAATTTTAAAATCAAATGACGAAACTTTCTAATCCATTTTAATTTAATACATCTCGATAAAAATTTTTAAATCTTTATAAATAAACCACAAATCTTCTCATAAAAAAAAATGATCACATAGAAGATTCATACTATCGCCTAATAAAAAAATATAGAAAGCAAAAAAAAAATTAAATAATTAAAATAAAACGAACTACAAATTAAAAAAAAAAATTCCACTCGCGCTCATATATATATATATACATACGCAAATCCCGAATACAATCGGCGGGCCGAATTAAACAAGCAACGGTCACTTTCACACTGCTTGCAGTGCGTAATGTCGAAAATCTCGTCGTCGTCGCACCCCACCACAATAATTCCAATTCAAAGGCCTCTTCCTTCTCCTCTCCCCCCATCCCCCTCACCTCACCGATCTTTTTTTCTATCGGTGATCCCGAAACTTCCGAGGATAATATAATTGTCAACGATGTGTATAAATAAAAGCGTATATAAACGACTTATCGGTGCATTGTGCAGTTTATAACAGTGGATGACTTGGATGGGTAAACAATGGAGAAGATATTGCCAAAGAAGGACGACAAAGATGATGTTGTAAACATTTTTTTGTTAAGTAGAGTAAGAGCGTTTGTTTGCTTTGCTGTTTGACTAAGCGATGGAGATTTTTTCGTGTCATAACTTTATTATAAACAAAAAACTAAAAAAAACGGATATATATTAGTTTTTTATTTATAAAACAGTTATAAACAATATTTGCGAATCGGAAAAACCCCGTTTTTTTTTTAGTTTTTTGCTTATAACATAAAAAATAATAAATTAATTTTAATGGTATCAATGGACAAATAGTAGATAAGACAAATTCAAAGAAAATAATTTTGAAGGGACCGAACGGAGAAAACCCGGAAAGACCGGAAAATTTAGCTTTTTTTTTTTTAAATTCATATCTTTGTCATTTTTGAAGTTGTATAGTTGTGCTTTTGCAATATTTTTAAATTTTGATATTTAAAAAATTACTGCAGCTATTTTACTACTTTTTTTTTTCATTTTGAGGTAACTGACTCCAAAAAAAAAAAAAAAAACAATTCTCGGCTTTAATTTCATAAATAATAAAAGATTTATTATAGCTGCCACGGCATATTTTTTAAAACTTGGTCAGTTACCTCGAAATAAAATGAAAAAGCAGTAAAATATCTGCAGTAGTTTTTTAAATATACAAATTTAAAAATCATAAGTTGCGCGCAGCATACTTCTATTACTATATATACTAACTACTTCTCCTCATCTCTCGGTCATTCCCCTCTCCTCAAGCATTTTCGGGCACTCGGGCGTTTACGGTCATGTTTGTGGGCATTTTTTACTTGTTTCGCAGCATATTAACGGGAAAAAATATATATACGTTTGTAAGACGCGTTTATTTTAAAAATCCGTTTTCACAAATAAAAATCGTCTTGGCAAAATGTCGCATAAAAAAATTAAAATTGTAATCGCAGCAAAACTAAATATCGTACAGCGTCTGTTTTTTGCATGCATAAAGTGCACATCTAACACTACTATATTGCAAAAGCACAACTCTACAACTTTAAAAATGACGAAGATACGAATTTTTAAAAAAAAAGCAGGATTTCCCGGTTTTTCCGGGTTTTCTTCGTTCGCTCCCTTCAAAAGCTTATTTTTTTTTAATTTGTCTTATCTACAATTTGTCCATTGATACCATTAGGATTAATTTATTACTTTTTACGTGATAAGCAAAAAATTAAAAAGAAACGGATTTTTTTTAATTAAAACGTTTTTTTAGTTACAAGTTTTTTTTAGCTTAAACTAAAAAAAAATCCGTTTTTTTTAGTTTTTTGTTTGTAAAAAAGTTATTAACAATAATTACGAGTAGGAAACATGGCACAATTAATCTGCGCATTATCCTAAACATGATGGCATAGCCGATTTTCAGATGCTTTTTATGTCACAAAATGACATTTTATTAAATATTTTTTCTCTCTATTGATTGGCCTATGTGGGTTATTTTTTTTTAGAATGTTTAGAATATTTTACTCGAATATTTTTTTATTTTCTTTGGTTTACTGACATATTAAAAGAATGACATGAAAAATATTGTATTATTATATCAATTGACATTAACGCTTGTTTACGGTGTATTTATTTAAACGATATATGTTAAATTATTAAAGTTTTAAAAGATTATCCTTAAACGGATTAATAGAATCATATTGTAATGCGTAAAATAATTTAATGTAATTATTCAATTGCTTAAAATAACACAATTCAATTGCAATTTTATAAAAATCGGTAAGATATTTAAAATTTTACTATTATAAAAATATGAATATTATATTTTAAAACGAATGAAACGTAATATTATTACCTCGATGAGTTGGCACATTCACCGTTACCATCATAAAAAATTCATGTGCTCATTCGACAGAAAGTAAGATTTCAAGAAAAGTCGGTTGCATTTACGACGGGCGCATAATTTATGATCGTAAATTACCTTTATGTGCAATAGCGTACATTTTATAATCTAAAAATTATTTTAAAAATATTCTTCTACACCATTGAATGAAAATTTCAATTAATAAAAAATTTATCAACTACAATAAGTAATAATAACATATACCATATATATATATATATATATAAAGAAAGAAAAGCAAAACAAAGGATCGCTATCTGCATTACAATGAGGTCCTCCAAATAAAAAAGTAAAGGCCGCGACCCTGATTAGTGTAACGCGCGTGTATATATAAAAGAGAAGCCGATATCAATGCGATAATAACGGTTACATCGAACGTTGAATTTTAACATTGAATCGATTTTTCGTGTGTATCGTGTATATATAGTATATGTGGAAGGAATCCTTTGTAGCTCGTAGAAATGAAAAATAAAAATTGACTTTACGTTTATTGTAAATAACGTTTTTTTATTATGTTTAAGTGTATGTAATTTTGAAAAAAGAAATAATCGACGAACAAATGTAAATTAATGATTGCTTATTGAAATTAGAATTAAAAGGAATGACTAAGTATTAAATGCTTTTAATGCATGGCTTTGAATTTTAAATATACATCGAAAATGTATAATTGTAATTATTTTAAATTTAATAAATTATTCAGCAAACTTTTAACGTCGTTTCTCAAAATACGATAATGTACAAATAATGTTAATAATTTCTCAACTCCGCGCCTATTGAAATAATAATAATTTAACATAAATCCAATAAAAATATTAATTATCGCTAAATTTATATCGTAACCCAATTTTAAAATGCGGTTTTAAATGTCGGTAATTACAAATAATTGAAAGTTCGATTATCAAGTGACAATTTTAATTTAAATCAAGCTGCTGTATAGATTACGAAATATCAAAATATTATCGTAGGGAAAAATAAAATACAAAAAATATTCAGTCCGTAAAATATTTCAACTTTTGTTACATGCATATATTTACTATATTAGTATATATTCTCAAAGTGCGTCAGCAACAAATATTCGATTTTCTACCTAAAAACTAATTTCCGTGAGAAAATAATATAGAGAGAGAGAGAGAGAGAGAAAATCTATTCAATTTTTTAAAAGGTAGAATAAAGTAATAATAAAATTTACTTGCGCAACACATCCTCCCTGCGTTGTTATACAGCTTCTCTCTCTTACTCTCAGGATTAACGACGCGTGCAAATGGGTGTGCAGTAATTGCCCGTGACATACTAAAATTACCGTCGAAAATCACCGTCGCCTAAGTGTCATTGGAATGTGCGCGCCGTGCGACAATTAATTTTCACCGCACGAATCGCTTGTAATTAGCTGCAGCGAATCCTTAGATTTCGCGACTTCGTTTTGGTTTTTTTTTTCTTTTTCTTTTTTTTTTTACGCGAGTCACGATAATCTTTTAAAGGAGCGCTCCTCGCTTATCTTTTATTCGAACTCGGTAACTAATGCGATTTCAGAGATGATTACTTGCTGTTTCGTTTTTGTTTTCATATTTTTATTTTTTATAGATTACGGAATAATTGTATCGTTTTTTGTGCCTTTGTATTCGATCTTTATTATTATTATTTTTTTTTTTTTTTCACGATGATTAATATTACTGTATATCGTGGAGTAAAAAAATTAATTTTTAATGATACTTTGTCGAGAATACAATGAATTATTCAAATTTTTATTACGAATTCCTCGTGCATTTTTATGCTCAATACAAAATTAAGAAGTTCATTTTTTTTAGAAATAAAAATTTTATAAGTGAGATAAAATTAAATTAGTTTTAAAGCGATTGTAACATTTTTCTTTTTCTCGCAAGAATTTATTGGATTTTTTTTTTTTTTTTTTTTTTTTTCAAATTGTACATCAAATTTTTTTAAAGATTATCAAACAACTGTTTTATAATATTTATTATAGAATCTTTGAACTGAAATCTTTAAATTCACATTAAATAATCGCTGCATAAGCAAATCCAGCACACAACAAGAAAAAAATTTTCTTACCATTCATCCTCAACTTTTTCGTTTTCATTCCAACTACATACCGATAGCATCCCGTTAAATCTATGTCGTGGCAATAAATCGTTATATTAAACGGGAATATTAAAAATTTCACCTATTGCCTTTATGTACCTTTGAAAATTTCAAATTTCGTGCGCGTTGTCGCTAAAATAATAGCCCTAGAACTCGCGTGGATTACAAGCTACTTATATTTACACGCGCGCGCGCGCCCGTGTGTGTGTGTGTGTGTGTGTTTATGTGTGCATAATTGCAACGAGAGAATTGGCGACCTTGAACTAAGCCTTTTAAACGAGTCTCAAGTAGCTTCTTCCTCAGATTTTCCGGCATGGCGTGACTTTCCATGTGGTTAGATATTTACGCGTCTACAAGTATTATTATACTCTTCCAACGAGTTATATTCCTACTTCTTTCGTTCGCGTTTATCGACGAAGAATAAATGTATTTTATCGGAGTCGTATCGTGTAAAGCCGATTAACCTTTTCGAGTTTAGAGGTGTACCACAGCTTTTGCTTATTTACGTAATTTATAAAACATATACAAGTGTCATTATATTACAGTAGCGATATTTTAGTAATTCTATTTTGACGTGTCCGTATCATCTTTATCGTCGTTATTATCATAACTCTGATAATAACGGTAATAACAATCGTTGCCATTATTTTCTACAACCATGCGTATCTAAAATACCATTGTATTTTAGATGTTGCATGTGCGATAAATTTAGCAATTTATTTTTTTCACAATACGACTTCGAAACATTGTACGAGAAAAAAAAAAAATTCAGACATTCCATTGGAATTCGACCGTTAATAATGATTTAAATTTTTCATGCGAAAATATCCCGAAATTCGTTGTCTCATACAGTTTTGTGATAGTTTTGTACTCGACAATTGTAAAACGTATACTTGTGAACGTAAATATTTAAATAAAAAAAAAAAAAAACGTAGCGCAAAGTGTTACAATCCGTATTTCGACTAAAAATTTTAAAAAGAAAAATTTTATCGAATTTCCTAATTTAAATTTTTCGCGCGTCATTTTAACTTCGACGCTCATGAAAAACATTACGAACATTTTGAACGCCGTTATATTTTCGAGAATGTAACAAATGTTCATAACTCGCTATCATATAGAAAAAAGTTCATCTAGCTTTTTGTCAAACTACGCCGGCGTGGCTATATAAAGTTATGCAAAATTACGCGTCTTTTGTAATACGCGCGTAATCGTTAAAGTAAAAAGTTGCCTTTGGAAAAAAATAAAAAAATATATATACAATGAACAGCAAAAGTTATTCCACCGGCGCGTATATTGCATTGTCATTTTAATCGATACATTTTTCCTATATCATAATCGTTTTGAATTATTTGAACTCACCGAGGGGATGAAAAAATCGATCGTTACAATAATTAATTAACAATAAATAAAATAAATTAAAAATTCGAGATAATAAGCAGCGAATGATTATTCAAAAACCAATAACGTCGCGTAGATATTTAATTCCACAATGCAACGGACTTTGTAATAAAAATAAAGGAGCACTCGGAAAAATTTTCAATACATTAAAGCCGTATCGACACGCCGAAACGAGGATCCATTAAAAAATACCATCGTCAATCCATCGAACGAAAAGAGAAAATGTCTAGAGAAAGAGAAGGAGTTGACGTTATACATCGCGTACTCTAGAATTACCGTTACCTTAACTCTCTCTCTCTCTCTCTCTCTCTCTCTCTCGCTCTCCTACTGCACTTGAGCGCACCCGTCGCGATCGTAATCGAAGAGCCGAGTTGCGCAAACAGCGCGCGGGGAGTCGGCTTACCGGGATATAATACCTATACTCGTGTAAAGCTATGAAAAAACTAATTGCGCGAGGTTTTTCCCTCTCTTTTTCACCTTCGATGCTTGTGTAAGTGCGAACCTATGTACATATACACCGCGCGTATCTACCTTCTGCAGCACGCGATTCGCTATCTTTCTCTTTCTTTCTCTTGCGAGTCTCCGTATCTATTATCGAGTTTTCCGAGAATTTATACGCGACAATTATTTCTTTTCTCTCTTTTTTTTTTATTTTTTTTTTTTATTTTCGTAACCGATGTATACATACAGTTTGGAAATTTGTACAGTGAGAGGGTATATATATATATATGTGTGTGTGTGTGTGTGTGTGTGGTAAAGTTATGATATAAAATTGAATTTGACGTTTGATTACGAAGGATAATAATTAAAAAATTGATAATTTAATATTCACTTATCGATCTTTTATCGATATTTTATTACGAATTAACTAAAGCAAAAGATTATAAATTTTCAAGCCTTCGTTAACAAAGATAAAAAAAGAAATAACGAATCGCTCGAAAAGATTTTCTTATCTAAATTACAGCGCGACATTATTTAAGCCGATTGTGATTTAACAACTATAGATTAAAAGCTATTGCATAAATAATACTAGCGAAGAAACATTTTGATTGCATAAGTTAATTTACTTAAATAATTCGATGCAAAAAGTTCGTGTATTAAATGAAGTAAAAATTATTATTAAGAAACCATTTAAACTTATTAAAAAAAAAATTATTATAAATTGAATTGTATTGTAAATTTAATTACCAAAATGATTGATTAAAAGTTTGCGTGTCATTCGCGTAAATAAAATCATCAAAGACGGTGAAAATTTTAATAAAAAAATTATTGTGCATAAATGAGAAAAAAAAGAAAAAAAAGATGTATAAATACCTTGAACGAGAATTTTTCCTAAAAATGTAACTTTATGAAAAAACGAAAAAAAAAAAAAAAAACCGGAACTTCGTTTAAACGGTGTATCATTATATCTTGTAATTACTTTTCACGTTGTCCGGCGTATTTTCGAAGTATATTGAACAAAGTAATTATTTTTACGGAATAATAACATAGAGGAATTCAGCGACAAAACAATAAAATAATTAAAATCATTTTTCTCTTCGGAATGTACGTTACAATAACGTTGATGAGAATCTGGAGGAAAAATTAAAATTTTTATTTTTATATACTAATTAGCCGAAGGTACGTTGTTTGCGCTTAATTACTCGCATACGTAACTTTTTTAATTACTTTAAAATCAAGTGTAAAAAAAAATTAACGCTCGTAACGCTTTCAAGGAATATTAATGTCACTCATTTCGGTTACTGGATTAATTTTTTCTAAACTTTAATAAGAATTAACTTTGTAAATAATTAATGTAATTCAAAATTTAATTGCAAGCAAAATATGAATCGATGATAAATCGTGCGTCGAATAAAATTAAATATTTCATAAAAAAAAAATTATCATAAAATTATGTGCTTTAAATCCAAGTAAATAACATAGTTACGGATAATTCTATTAAAAAAAAAAAAAAAAAAAAAAAAAAAAAAACTTCGTGTACATTATTGTACTCTCGTTATGAGATTTATTACGATTTCTATTTATATTCCCTCGATGTAATACGGATGTATTTATAAACTGCAGCTTCAACTTCTTACGACGAAAGGATTAATTTTAAAATCGTTGAACTGTTTATACACCGGCGATACGATCGGCAAGTTGTGCGCTAATATTAAGGTAAAATTATGGAAAATAAAAATAATTAATCGAAGAAATTTTAATTTAAATAATGCTAATGACACGATTGTTTAGAAATATAATGGAGTTATAATGTTTATAAATTGCATTAAATTGATTTATTACAGAATAGTAGGTAAACAAAATTTTTAATCCGCTCCGTGATTTAGTACTACATATATAATTTTTTGTTTAATCGATTATAGTTTGAAATAAAAGTAAGTAACAGAGAGCAGAATATACTATTATAAAATTGTAAAAAATTTGTAAAATCAAGTTATAAGTTGATTTTCAAATAAACTTAAAAATGACTGAAGTCTTAAAATTGGAAAAATGTTTTTATAATTTTATATATTTCTCGCAGTCGCGATATTTTTGCCACCGGACAAAAATTTTTTCGTTCGCCAGATATAATTGATTAAGAAAATTATTATTTTAATAAATAATTTAAATAAACTTTACGTCGATAAAAAATAAAGTTATATTTGTAAAAAAAAAAAGAGAGAGAGAGAGAATAGTAAATCACGTTAAAATTTAGAAAACATTTATTATCATTTCCAGTATTGACAACGTAAATAATAATGTTGTAAAATGAAACGATGACATTTTTAATTTTCTTTTCAAAACTTAGAATTTCATCTTTCGAAAATATGCAACGAGTATTAAATCGTAAACTGTAACTGCATGAATTATATCTCCATCAATTTACGCGTACATTTTGATTGACATACTTATTTGTGATTACAACTTTTCTCATACATCAAATGATCAAATGAAAAGAGAACCAAATAATAAAAAATAAAAAAAATAAAAAATTTACCGAATCGATCAATACTCGTGAAAATTATAAAATTCCATCATAATTACCTATGATTACTATCGAAACGCATTTACAATCAACCCATAATTACTCAAATAATTCTATAGATTTATAAAAAGAAAAACGGAAAATAAAAAAGCGCGACAAGCAACATTAAAGACACTACTGGGTCACGTAAAACTCCAACGAGCGAGAAAGAGTCGAGTTCTCGAATGTTTTCGAAAGCAACCCCAGGACCAATCGTCGAACATCTCGTCGATTGTAAGAAGCGCATACCGTTGGAAAATAATGACCCACTCGACTCATAGTGCGCAAGAGGTAGAGAGAGAGAGAGAGAGAGAGAGAGAGAGAGAGAAAGAGAGTGAGAGAGAGAGAGAGAAAGAGAGAAAGAGAGAGATAAAAAAAAAGAAGAGGAAACGTCGACAACAAAGATTCGCCAAAGTGCGCGCGCGAGCGCCATGTGCTTGCCTTGCGTTCAACCTAATCGGATAAAATGGATAATTGGACGACTACTTAAGGCCTACTAGATGGATGAAGGGCCACTTTGCTTTGACTATCTCTCTCTCTCTCTCTCTCTCTCTCTCTCTCTCTCTCTCTCTCTCTCTCTCTCTCTTCTCTCTTGTTCTCTCTCACTCTCTCACTCTCTCTTGCTCTCTCTCTCGCTCTCTCTCTCTCTCTTGCTCTCTCTCTCGCTCTCTCTCTCTCTCTTGCTCTCTCTCTCTCTTTTTTGTTTTCTATCGCCGTCTTGTCATTTTCTTTTTTGTTCTTACGCGTCACTCCCCCCCCCTGCCCTGGCGCGATAATTTTTCGGAACGATAACATATGAATATGTATATACGTGCGCCGAAAAGTATTTTGTTTTACGCCGCGTGTATTATCCCTGTATACGTGAAGTGATTCGACGTGATTATCTTTGTACGAGCACGTACATGTATACATACGAGTCTTGGAATGTAAATTGTCTTATCAATTGCTGAACGATTCGAAGCTACGGTTTCTTTTTTTCTTTTTTTTCTTCTTCTTCTTCTCCCTTGTGTACTTGTGCAACGCAGAATTTTCTTTTTTTGTTTACTTCGCGTGGACTATCGGATCCATAAGTTTTGCGGTAGAATAGAGTTTCTATGTAGGTCAATTTTTTTTTTTTTTTTTTAAAACATTTACTTTTTTACGTATAGGTTATAAATTATTTTAAGTATTAACAGAAATCGTAAAGACAATTAAAAATTATTTATTATTTGATTGATTGATTTTTATATACATAATAAAACATTACTCAAAGTAATAATATAAATAAGGATTAAAAAAAAAAAAACCATTTGTTTTGATTTTTAATCATCGCATTTCGAAAATTTATCTTTTTTTCACTGAATTTACTGAAGTCCTTGTTTATAAATAAAACTTTGAGTACCCAAAGAATAAACATGGATAATCAAAGGAAACGTGCATTATTGTTGCAAGGAAATAACTCATTAAAAATATGTATTTTCACATGATATCCAGCAATGTATACATTTTATTGTATATTCTTGAAATTTTATTATATTTCTTTAACGTTTGAAATCAGATTAAAAAACTGTTAATTATCCATTATATGTACATAAATGATTAAAAATAATAAACAATACATAAATTATTTAGAAAGTTAAAAGCAAATTGTTTTAACCTTTTCTTTTTACAATCGAGTTTAAATTTTGATGGATATTGGAAAAAAATATTTTATTTTTCTTACGTAGAACTTTGATTTCGTATTATTTAAACTTATATTGTTCATTAATTGTAGATTGTTTCACTACCCATCGCTAATTACCAATATTAAATTAAAAATCAGCGATATGAACGACTTAATGAATTAAATAAAAAAAAACATTTTATTCTTTTTTTAATTAAAAATCGATTTAAGTAAGATTGTTCAGAAAAATTTTTCAACGTTTTATGTAAAGAAATTATCGTTACTCTTTCGATATCGATTACTTATGTTTTTTTAACGGGAAACAATTTTATCACAAAAAATAGACTTTTTATATTTCAAATAAAAGTTTACATACCTTTAATGACGCAGCGTTTTCTCATTAAAAAAAAAAAAAAAAAATAAATAATAATAAGAAGTTTATGCTCTAAATATAATTATCAATAAGTATGCAACAATCGATCGTTCAGAGTTATTTCCAATAAAATATAACGCGTATAACGAGCTAACGTTTCCGCAATGTATACCGGACATTGTATACAACTATCTCGATTAATTAGCGACAAAAAAAAAAAAAGAACCGGATAAGCATATCGCGACATTAAAAGTCTTCATAAATTTCGCATTAAAATTCTAACAAACCTTTCGGAAATAAATCATATTCCATGCGGAATTCACAAGCCATTTCAGGAAGAAAATGCGGGTTAAATATAGATAAAACAAAGAAAATCAGCCGACGTGTATAATTTCGTCGAGAGAACGATGAAATTTCAATTTTTACCGTAAATAATACGGCAATAGTACATACGAAAAAGAATTTCAAGGGACAGAACTGGTAATTAGCAAATACGGAAATTGTATTTCTATGGCCGTTATCGAACAACTACAATTCCAGTAGATTGTGATTGTCGTTTTGACGATTGTATACATGTTTGTATACATTTACACGTGTAGCCAACACACGCCTTAGTTTTGTAGTTACGTAGATAGAAAAATTACGGTTGCCGTCAATTCGCCTACGTATATACATATGTGTATGAGTTACCTATACAATCGCAAAAATTTAAGATTCTCGGGGCGAATCTTGAATAGGAAATTTTTGCAACCGCACACATGTACGCAGATGGTAAAAGGACTTGAGCTCGTTTTATTTTTTCGGTAACGAAAAATATATTATAATTTATTGCCGTTAATTGCAATTTACTTAAAATACCGATCCCCATAAAAGTATTACGATAACATTGAAAAAAAAATGTAATCGAGGTTCTCTTAAAATTCATCAGGACGTGAAAAAAGAATCGTCAAAACAAAATAATAGCTTAATCGTTACAAAACGATCGAAACGATTCCGGAAAAAGAAGTTAAAATAGCGTCGATCGTAGATGTCACTGTCGCGACATAAAATCGACAATAGTCGTTCGCACTACTTCGACCAAACACGACAAAATGCATCATTATTTGAAAATCGAGGCTCGGTACCCGAAGTAAATCGCGCGTGACGAATCCTTGTTTCCCCACATGTCCATATATATATATATATATATAACCGCGTCCATTCTCACAGACATTTCGAAGGCTTTCGATCCATCGCCGCGATTCGCGTAATAAACACATGTATATGTATGCGCACGTTTGCGTGTGTGTGTGTGGGGGGGGGGGGGTTTAATCTTTTCCACACGTGTTTAATGAATTATTTAATCGCATCTGGGACATTTGCTTCTGCATCTTCGTTAATTTGTGGCAAACTTTCATCGATCTATCGTTTCATCGCGTTCAATTCTTTTGTATGTGGCGTTGATGGTGTATGTATATCTCCGTTTCTTTTTTTTCTATCTCTGTCTTAACGAGCCTTGTATCTTTTTTCTTCGCTTTTTTTTTTATTTTGTTTTTAATGACCGTTTTGTGCACATAGTTCATTGACTGATTCATGGGTGGAAAAGTATCGATAAAACGATCGTCTATGTCTCAAAGTTTCTAGGATGGTAAACATTAACGATAAGAAGTTCGTAAAATTTATTTATTTTATTTATAACACACTTATCGAAATATTTAGTATGTAACTATTTATTAATAAAATAATATCCTCGTTTTCTCATTTGTTAAAAAAAAAAAAGTATGTTAAAATTTTTTAAATAAACAATTCTTATTCTCTTCTAACAGAATAAACGTACGGTAATAAAAAATAATTTATAAGCCAATAATTGATATTTTGACAGCGTACGTACACTTTTTCAAACGCGCGAGGAACCTCCACCCCCCTTTTTTTTCCTTTTTACATTTGCAAGCGCACAATTTACAAGATTGTAAAATGCAAACTATGAATTTGGACTAAAAGGTATAAGGTTGCGCAACGATGCCGTTTTCATGATCGTGCATTTTATTTTGACGTTTATTGAAAACAATATGTCGCGACTTTATAATCAATTATTTAATATTTAAAAATGGAATTGCGTATGAAAATGAAGCAGCTTAGTTGTGACAAAATCGTATTCTATTTACCACGAGTATAATCGTGTTTTATTTTGTGCTTAATAAACTATTATTTAAAGCAAATTATTTATATTTATTAATAAAAAATTACAAAATTTAAACAAACAATGGCACTCAAAATAGAAAAGATAATACGAATAAATCTGTGTGATTTGAATTTTAAAGATTATGAATAATTACAGAACCAATTTCAACCATGGATGTATTTTTTCGTTAGTCGTTGAAAAAAAAGTTACGCACACACACACACACATACATTTTTTTTTAAATTAAAAATACCCTCAAATCTTAATCAGATTATGCGCTTTGATGGAGATTGGATGATGAAACTAAAAGCGCTCGCGATAAATTTACTCTTTGTTATTCGATTTTCATGATGAGAATTAAACCTTTCTTCATTTTAATCGCAGATAATTAAAAAGTTTTTTATAAAAATTATGTAAATATTCAAGTTTAAGGAAATAAACGTTGTTTAACTTTTATATACAATATTAACCGATGGATGAATTTTTTTAACGTCAAATTAATCGGAAAAAAAAGAAACACGTTTATCTTAAAGCTACGCTAAAAAATTCAAAATTCGTTCCCGTACGATAAATGAATAGCACGATATAGATAGTACACACATATACATGTATTGTAATCATAGGATGACGCGCGGTTTCCTAAATTTCTTTGTTGAAAGAATTCACGACCGATTTTCCCGATGTATTCGCGCGTGCTTTTCATGCGATTCACATTAATTTATCTTTTTTCTTATTTCGGTAAATAAACCTTGGTCGAAGATGACAACTTTGAATTATTTTAAAGCAAGACTGTATGCATTTTATTTTTAAAAAATTTTTACGAGTGAATAATGAATGTAAATAATATCTTCAAAAAAAATTTTAACGTAAAATAAATAAGAAACATAATTTTCAACGAAACAAATTTTTTATCAATTTTCTGTGATTGATGTATTGCTCCTTGAATTCACGATTAATTCTGTGAATAAAGCTTATGCAACAACACCAATAACAATATACCCTCATCTCGGATGAAACCAAAAAAGAGAAAGTCAAAGCAATCGACAAAGTATACGAAAAAATATGTATCCCGAAAAGGACAAAAACACACATCAACGCATTAACATTCGTATAAACGACAAACCACACACATCGCGCCTATGAAAAATTAGGTCAAGTGCGTTGCTTATGCACACCCATCCACGTACACGAACGTACGTACATACGTATAAACGCGTACAGAAAAAGAGAAAGAGAGAGAGAGAGAGAGAAAGAGAGATATCGCCGTAAGAGAAATACGTATCATCGTATAGACTGCTCGCGCGCGTCTTGCACAGTAGCACAGTCTTGGGGAGCTATTACCTCAAGTGGCCGTCTTCATTGCGGGCTGCTGGCCGGAATTGTATAATCGGACAACCACGACGACGACGACGACGACGACAATGGTTTTCCGCCCGAGGCCGGCTTTGCTACTCTCTTTCTATTTCTCTCTCTCTCTCTCTCTCTCTCTCTCTCTCTCTCGTGAATAAGAGAAAGAGATACTTTCGTGCCTTCTTCTTTTTTTTTCTCGCTCGATTGCGTGGATTAGAAAGTAAGCGCGGATTTTACGAGATGGTTCTTTACGCGCGTCTCCCTTTCGCTTAGCCGCGACGATGAAGTTTTTGCAAAGGTAATATTTTGATGGACTGCGTTTGATAATGTAAAACGTGAAGTTTATATTTTTTAGGGGAAATCAGGTTCTTCGGTTTCATTCGAATTCGGCTTATGGATTATTTTGACGGTATGAATTTTGAATAGTTTCGTCAAAAATCGAACGAATTAAAAATTTTCTAGCTCGTTAATTGTGTTTTTATAATTATTGATTATTAAAAATTGACTATCATCGATAAAATTTATCGATAATTAATTTTGAGGTAACGACGAACGAAAGTAAAATGAAAAAGGTTCAAGCACTTCATTGGAGTATGAAAAACAGTTACGGTGTACTCGACACACTCTCAATGCAACTATGAAACTTCGAGACTTTCGCCTCGAGGTGTTAAGAGGACAAATACTCCGAATGCAATAAATTTTTCGCTATCCATTCGGATAACTATAACTTTTTTTTCCTTCATACTTAAATAAAAGTTTTAATGAAAAATTTAATATTTTTATTCATTATTAATCGGTAAATAATGACTTTTTCAAAGCGATGTTTTATACTTTTGTTTGTTATTCGACGTCTTATGTAAAAAAATAATTATTATACTCGGTATATTCTCATATAACTAATAAAATGAATAAAGAATTAAAAAGAAAAAAATAATAATAATCATTTAGAGAAAATAAAACATTGAAAAAGTTTATTTTGGTCAACCTTCGTCTATATCTTATCATTGATTAACAAATTTAATGCTCCTTAAAATTCAAAATTAATTCAAATCATGTATTTTTGCAACTTGTTTTTTTATACGTTACAAAGAAACGTAAAAGCGTTAATGTTCGTAAGATTTTATTTTAAAAATATCGTTTATTATGCTTGAATTATCTTGAAAAATGTTTACACTATTTTTTTTTCAAATTAATATTATTGTCAGTCATTAAGTTATAACTATTTTATTTTCAATAATTCAGTGATACAAATAAACTACATTCATTCGTATTTTATAATTAAAAACATGTAAAAAAATAATAACTTCAACATCCAATATAATACAAAAATATTTTCACAAAAGTTAAAAAAAAATGATTACAAAAAAAAAAAACTGTTAAAAAATAAATTGTCATCTCTTTAATAATTTTAAATCAAGCCAACGATGTTTCTTTAAATTCAATTAAAACTACTGTATTTAAATCGCTGAAATCTCGTTAATTCTTAACAGCAGTCTAACAGCATCCTACCTGTAATATCTTCTAAATCAGCAACTTTGTATCTTTCACCAAAACTCTTCACTCACAAGACCTCCACTTTTACATGTACATCGAACGAAAAATTAAATAAAAGTAGCGAAGAAAAACTAAACTCTCCGCCACGATTTTAAACTCCTCGAGGCGCGAAATTCAAAACTTATATGGAATAATAAAACAAGAAATAATAACAAAAAATAAAGAAATAGCGAGAAAGAGAGAAGAAAAGGAATGAAACAAAACAAATGAAACTTTATAACCGCGCCGGTTGAAGTCGAGCTCGCAACTGGCAATTCGACTCGACGCAAGCGTATGTACCAGCAGCGCCGATGTCATCGTCATAGTCGTCGTCGTCGTCGTCGTCGTCGTCGTCGTCGCCGTTGCACGGTAGTCGGTATTATATCCGCGTGCGAAAAATCGGTGCGCCGCGTTTGGCTTTCAGGACGATGAAGCTTGCACGCGCTTAGTGTGTACATGTTGGAGTTGAAGTTTTTTTTTCTTTTTTTCTTTTCAATGCTCTAAGGTGTGTAAAATAATTGAATGGTTTGAGGCTGTCGATGCGCGGATGAAGTTTGGCTTCGTTCTTTATTTATTTATTTATTTATTTATTTTTTTTTTCTTTTTCAATTACGTGATTTTTCTACGCGCGTGTAATGAAAAAAAAAAAAAAAAAAAAAAAAAAAAAAATCATGTTGAAGTTTGCGTGATTTCTTTTTACGCTTGAAATAACGATTAAACTAATTTTATTTCAAATAGTAATCCGTTGAATTTTTAATACAAAATTTTTCAATAAATTTAAGTTTCGCAAGAGATAAATGATATTCACTTTTTTTTAAATAGTTACGAATGATTTTTGCAATTACAATAGTTCAATTAACTTTTGAATTCTTCGCTAGAAATACGATAATTGTTTCTTTGAATGAAAAAACTTGACAGAGATAACATAAAATTTGAAGATTTTATCACGACAATTGGTTATTTTTTTTTTTTCTTTTTTTTTTTTTTTTTTTATATTAAAAGTACATCGTTTCTCTTTAAATGAAAATTTTCTTAATTTAAAAAAAAGTAAAAAACAAAAAGATGCGATTAATGAAAAGGAATAATCTTTTCATTATAAATTTTAACACTTCATGCCGATATTCAAAAATTTCCGAATGCATTGCTATTTTAAAATAATTTTTTTTTGAACTATTTTTCAATGCCTAAAATTTCATGTTATCCCAAATTTATTTGTTTATTTCACTTACAATCATTATCGCACAAAATATTAAAACCTATCGCAGTTACGTACAGCACTAACGTTTATATTACTTTTTCAAGAAATGTACTTTGAATTTACGAAGTTCGATTGTAAATTTCACGCATTAAAATAGTTTTAAATATGATTTTCAAGTGATTTGTGATGAAATTAATAGGCAGATTCACGTTTTGCGATGTAATAAATAAATCTCGATGATCTTAACATCTTTTGAACTACTGTATGTGCATGCGCGGAATAATTATGCCGGTATGTGCAATGACGAAAGATACGTGTACGAATGCTAAAAAAGAATAAATTTTATTTTAGAACTTTAACCGTATAATTATATTCACTTTATAAATAACAAGATTACTCGAAGGTTATTTCATTAAAATATTTTTGTTTTTAAACAAATACAACTATATTGACTTTATTTATCGCATAAAAAAAAGTAAAAATAAATTTATTATTCTTTTCAATGCGTGATAAATTAAAAATATATTCGTTTTTTTTTTTTTATTCGTGGTAACGTTTTTTTTCTTTTTCTTTTCAAAATTGTCTTCATTTTACATTTCGTGGAAAAATTTGTTTCTCCACATTCGCAGCTATAAAAAATTTCATATAAAAAAAAAAAAAAAAAATTTTTTTTTTAAACACAATCGTTTTACCATTAGTATATACAAACGAATCATAATACTAGCATGCATAACCCGACAAGCATTCCTATTTTTACAATGCTCGCCTCGGCGGCATTTTCCAGTGTATCGTCGTAGCGCTGCTCGAAAATGCAAGGCATTAAAACTCTTTACGGATCAAGGACGAAACTTTTAAAACACTCTTTTTTTTTTTTTTTTTTTTTTCTCTCCTTATCGTAAAGCTTACGGGCTTTTTCTTCTCGTCAAAATTTACTTTTTTCTTCTTTTTTTTTTTTTTTTTCTTTTCAACGCCTCGAGGAGTTTAAGGATATGCAGGTCGATTGCGTTTGAAATGCGTAGACTGCTGGGAAGAAATAAAATATAAATCTTTCGTCGTTTATATCGATAGAGGTATGATTTTTCTAGACGTTCAAGTCGAAACGTTTAAAAAATCGCTTCGAAGATTATTTTTACCACCGTTTAAATCTTCTTAAAAATAAATCTGGCATTAGCAAACAAAGGACTGTTAAAACTCGACGACAATGAAGCGGTTGAAATACTAATCAATCTACGAAGCGCAGCCTCTCAATAACTTCACAGCGACTTATTCCTGCAGTCCGACTCTCATTACCCCGAGTAATTACGCGAGAAAAGTGAAACTCTGGCGCGTCGGCAATCGCATTATCTCACGCGCCAAAAGAGCGTTATGCTTCTTCTTTACGGTGTGTAACAGAAATAAAAGGAAAAAAAAAGAAAAAAAAAGAAAAACAAAACTATGCATAAAAACCGATAACTTACGAGAAACGCAATACGTCGTGTATGTACCTTAGCTGCAGAAACGAACTTTTTTGTCGCTTATAGATCGAAGAGAGGGAAGGGGGAAGAGGACCCCGTAATATATCTCGTTATCGCGTGATGAAAATGTTCTTTTTGTTTCTCGGTTGCGCAAGACTATACTCACCGAGCGCTCTATCCGTTTATTATCTCTTTCACGTCAGCCTGGCTTTTTCGCTCGTTGCTTAAAATTTTCTTTCGATTAACAAACTTTGTAATTTTCGAGTTTGTTATTTGTAGGATGATATTATGATGAGAGAGGAGATTTTTTTTAAAGTTTCGGGGGTGTAATTCTTTTGTGCGCCAGTACTCTTGTTACTAAACTTGACGATTTATTTCATTGCTTGGATTTTTAATGAAATATATTCTTATGATGCGCGCATTAATGTGTAATTAACGAAAAAGTGGCTAAACATTTTAAAGAAGATCTAAAAATATCTTTTTATTCTTGTTTTACAAAAATTTTTAACTAAACACATAGTATGCAACGCCATATTAAAATATATTTCATTAAAACTAAATTATACAGATAGTTTTAAAAAAATTGTATTTAGACGCTGTAAAATTGTTCAAACATAATTTTATAAATTTCGATAACACGAGTTAAAACCTCGACCTATATGAAAAAAAAAGAAAAAAAAAAAAAAAGGAAACTTTACGCAAGGCATCGATGATTTATCATGTAATCAAAAAAATGAACGGTTGTGTCGCTCGTTGAGAATAATATGCGAGTACAATTGCACGATGTCAACTCGCCTGCGCCTAGGAAGATGTAACATTATTTATTTTTATTTATTTATTTTTTCTTTTTTTATTTATTTATTTATTTATTTATTTATTTTTTAAATCTAAATTCAAATCAGAAAATTTTAAAATGCCGGTATCTCGTTATTAAAAAATAATCTTTGGTAAAGAATTTTTTTGGTGCAATTATATATTAGAAAATAAATTTTGTAATTTATCAAATCTTTGTATGAATTGTAAAAAATATATTTTATTCAAATGTCATCAAATTTTATAAATGCTTGTGCAGTTATTTATTAATCGCGTAATAGTTTTCGCGTATCTCGTCGTCCTTCATGGTATTCTCAGTTTTTTATTCAATATTATATATCATTCTAATTATCAATAATTATCTGTACAAAATTTTAAAACAATAAAAAATCCATTGTTCGTTTAAAAAATACAAAACATAACGTTACGATCTATTTGTACACATATTTTTAAGTAGACATATCCCAAGTGCGGTGAGACGGGCGCTAGAAAATATTTGCGTGTATATTTTTAGAAAATTTTAATAACACTTTTATTAATTTTAAAGGAAAATTGTTTAATCAACTTTAATCGTACGATTTTATCGCATTTAATGTAACGTAACGTAAGACATTTTACCTACAAATCGTAAAAAAAATGACAAGATTATTAATTTGAAATATTTTCGAATTTACGTGAAATTATTCATTAACGGGTTACCCCCACTTGCGACTTTGAAAAAATCGATTTTTTGTTAATTGCATTTTTTTGAAGTATAAGTATCTGAGAATATGACCTGGAAATTTCAAGTCGAAATTTCAATCGTTTAGAAAAATTTTGTAGTTTTCTTTAAAAAAATTCATGAAAAAGGCCTTTTTTGTTGAGCTACAACTGGGGGTAACCCCTTAAATCACTTGCCATTAGACACTGGATATTCCTTATCGTTCAATCATTGTTACATAGTGATGGATTTTAATTTTAAAAAATTTCGCTTCAGGAATAAAATTCCAAGCTAACAAGTTAAAGTAATTGTTCGATAATTACATTATATGCAACGATTGTTCTTTTCGTTTTTAAAAACCTTTTATTATTAAAAGTTGATACTCATAACGATTATCAAGTATCAATAATAATTACTCGTATTAAATAACGATAAAAATAATATCCGTTTAAATTATCGTTGAATTATTGGTTACACATCGATACAAGTATGTTTAAAGTAAAAATGTTTTATTCATAAAATATTGTTGTTTATATAACTTGTACAAAAACAAAATTCTACAACATACATTAGTTGCAGATCATACGAGTATTTAACTTACCATTGGTCGATAAATCAAACACTTCCATTCATATAATTTTATCAATTCGTTTATCGATTCAGATTTACAAACTACAAGTTTATATTATGAATGTGAAATTACGTTACAAATGTTTGAATTACGTATGTCGGTTAAATTTTAAAAGATGTTAACTTAATGTTAATAAGCGACGGGAATCAAAACGAAATACTCGTTTTCGTTTTCTTTCTTATTTTTTTCCTCTTACAACACATACAAGCTTCCATAGCAATACGCACTATCTCGAAAATATTTCTAAGATAACATTACAGACTAGGACAAAATGCATATAACAATTATCAGCCCTGAATTTTCAATCCATTTTGGATCTTGACAGGATACATGGTTGTCGGTTTAAATGTTTATTATTAATTCTATATTTTGGCTTTATAAGAAAAAACCTTAACTATCGCATTTTTATTGTTTTATTTGTTGTTGATTAGAGAGCCCTAAATGTACGTTTTGCTTTTTTCGTTTTTATATTTGCGTTTTATTACAAATGGATTTTTTCAAGATTATTCGATCGATCATTAAGGTGCTTGTGTTTTAACGATATTGTTTAGTATTTATTCTAAGTGTATATACATAATAATTAAGTTTGGTGCTAATTGAAAAAACAAGTCTTTGCATTTTATCGTTTTGTTTAAAATTCTAATATAAATGAATTATATATTAAATTAATGTTTTTTTTTTTTGTTTGTATATAATTCTTTTTTTTTTTTTTTTTTTTTTTTTTTTTTTGTTTCATTTGAATTTAGAATTACGGGAAAAAATTTACAATTAACATATCCTATGGATAAAAGTTTTAATTATACGTTACTAACAGACCTGAAATTAAAACTGGCCTGAGAACTTAACTACGATTTTTTCTGAGACATTTAACATTATTAACAAAATTAACTCAACTTATGCCCAAAACAAAGTTAAATTATTTTCTTAATCGCCGTAATAACTTTGCAAGTATTACAAAAAAATAAATTTATAAATTTCGAGATGAAAATAATTGTATTGCCATTAGTCATTTTAACTCTGTTAAAAAAGTGTAACATTAAACTATTAATGTATCATTTATATTAAAGTGTATCGTGCTAAATATTATTACGAGTAAGCAAAGGACAAAATATTCTTTAAATCAATAATTTTACAAATTTGTTAATAAAAATTAACGTTTACAATTAATCTAATCTGTTTTATTCAATTATAAAATAAAACGGCAAACTTTATTTAAATCCATTCGTAAAAGAAAGCAAGTCGAGCATATAACATTTTTGAACGAAGAGAGAAATAAATACAAGTCAAAGAATACTTGTTTTACAAAAATAAAAAAAAAAAAAAAGAAAAAAATAATAAAGAATAACTCGATTCAATCTCACACGCATACCATCATCAACAATAACCCAATAAAAACAATGCAAGAAAAAAACTTTACTTTTTCTATCACGCAAAATCCGAGTCTCGGACGTTACAATCGACTCGAGTCTTTCACACACAAAAGCACAATATACGCACTTCATCCAGGACACGTATACATATATATATATATATATATATATATATATATATATATGTATAACGAAGTTACTCACGCGCGGCACAAGTCTCTTGCTCCCTCTTTCTCTTAGCTCGTTTGATTCCTCGATCGAGAATCTCCGGGAGCCGAGGTAGAAAGAAAGAGAACATTTACACAAGCTAGTAAGTAATATAGATCACGGCTCGTCCTTCGCGCGTAGAGAGAAAGAGAGAGAAAGAGAGAGAAAGAGAGAGAAAGAGAGAGATAGAGAGAGAGAGCGATGAAAATAACCAAGTTGAGAGAGTCGGCTAAAGATGGATATACGGACGGGTTACTTGGGTCACTGCACCTCGCAGACGAAGAAAGTTTCGAAACTGCACGGGCTGTCGTTCCATTTGAGGCCCTTGCCGTCCCGATTCCACAACTCCAGGCAATGCTCCTCCTCGCCGTTCTCGTACCTGTGCGAAATTAAAAGATTTTTAGACGAACGATTTTTTTTCATGCGTATATGTATTTATATACTAAGTATAGTTAGCGCGAGCTAATTGCGCCGATCTTATATCGCGCGTCGACTGCGCGTGTATTAAACTCACCGCGTGATAGACGTTAGTTTGCTCAATGCGAAGACGACGTTAATTAATGGTCGATTAAAATATAGCGGGAAAAATTTCGATACTCTTTTTTTTTTTTTTTTTTTTTATTTTTATCCTTTAATTTCGGATCGGTTAAAGTATAAACGAAAGATTTACACACATTTCGGGCCCTTTTTGGTTTATGGAAAGTAAACGTTCGTGTGGCGTCGATGTTTCAAAATTGTGTGATTTCGACTTTTTTTTTTCAACGATTTTTTATATAAATAACGTAGTCGTCGAATGATATGTAGTCGAATGACGATGGCGCGATTATTTTGTGAAGAAACAATTTAGTCGTATTTTGTAAAATTTTGTTGTAAATTTTATACTTAACTATTAATAACATAGTTATACGATAGTTGAAAATTGAAAATCAAATCTATGTTAATGCTTCGAAAAATAGTTTAGTTCAATTTGAAAAATTGAACTAAATTACAGGCTTCGCTCAAGTAGCGTAACCTTTAAAAGTGATGAAAAAACGATTGGAAATAAAAGTGAATCCTGCAAGTCCTAATGCTTTAATTGCATCTCATTTAATTCGCGTGTCGCGATTGGAAGTCGGCGATTAACTATGTTTTTGCGTAACACACGGACGCATACTCGAGCTGATTAACCGAGTTCTCAAGATACAAAGTTTTAAAGCCGTGAATTTAATTTTCTTACGCTCCCGTACTTACTTTCTTTTTTACATTCAATCGAACAATAAAAGCGCTTAACGTATTTTCCGATAAGATTCCGCAAAGTTTTCTTCCTCTGTATGCGATTGGCTTTTTTTTTTTTTTTTTTTTTTTTTTTTTAACGATTTTTCGATACCATTGTATTCAGTTTGAGGCGCAAATTTTTTAATTCATTATTCGAATTTCAAATCGTTTGAGGCGTGAACATTTTATTAGTCTCGGTTTATTACCAAGGGGATAAATCGAACGTATTTTGTTTCACCTTTCAATTAACTCAAAATGACATTTCACTCCGAAGAATTTAGAGAGCACGGAAGTCAATGTTTATAAATTTAATTTACACCGTCAACTTTCTCGTTCTCGCTGAAGTTTTGATAAATAAATACTTGAAAAAGAGCAAAAATTGCTGAAACGTATAACGAAATGCTTTTGAATCTTTATATCTCGTATCTTTACGATCGATATAAAAAACGATAAACTATCATTATTTCATACGAAACGCGTAAATACCAGAGATGCTTAAATAACATAAATATTATCGATGCAATATAATTTTAAGATGAAATTTTAACTTGCGAACGAAAATATTATACTATTTCTACAGCGCAAACATCCGCGACTATAAATTTCGTCCACGCGACATCTTTGCTCCCATCTCGTTTCGCAATCCTAACAAAGCCCCGGTCTCCCGGATCTACATATTTTAAAGAAAAAAAAAAAAAAAAAAAGAAGAAAAAAAACGTAATAAATGAAGGCAAGTATCGTTAAAAGGTAAAAAAGAAAAAGAATGAATACCGGAAATTATTGGGCTCGCCGGTGTTCCAATTTTCAAAGGTAACCGGTCGGCCGTTCGCCATCCAGAAGAAAGTTCCCTCCTCGCCTTGATCGGTGCCCGATGTCCAGAAGTGCTCGTGCCCGAGCCCAAAATCTTTTATGTGCTTTTCGAGCTTGTCGTTCTCCTCCTGCGAGTTTATACTCGCCAAGTGCATTCCGTGGTAACGGCAGTATTGCGCCGCTCTGTACCAGTTCGCCTGTTTTTTTGGAAGAAACGTTTTAATTAGCGAGCGAATTCAAAATTCGTGTGCGTTCGTCGTTGTTTGTTTGTTGGAATTGTTTAAATATTGAGAGAGTATTACAATTCAGGATGTTAATGAAAAACATGAAATGAAACGTAAATTGAGTTGTTCGATAAGAACAGTAAAATTATGAGAATGATGTTTATAGTATGAAAAAAAAAAAAAAAGAACAAATCATTATTCTCATTAAATGATGAATTAAATAATTACCTTAAAAAAAATTCCTAAATAATATCTTTTCTCTCCAAGTTTCAACAGCGGCATGGTCCACCTCAAGGTTCCAGCGCTTATAGATTCATCGGCACAATTCGGACATTCATCTATATAACAAAGAGAAAAAAATTTTTTCGTTAAATCACGTTGATATAATTATTCTTCACGATTAACGATCAAAATTAGTAAAATTTATACCGCAGGTTTAATCAATTGACCTAATCGATAAATTATTTTTTTTCCTTTAATGTCTTATTTGGTTAATTCACGATGTAAATGAACACGTTATAGCGTAAATACATTTACTTTAACAAAAAAAAAAAAAAAAAAAAAAAAAAAAAAAAAAAATAGCGATGAACTTCAATGCTCACGCTACCTTTTAATAATATTAATAATTAAGTCATTTTAAGTATCGATTATCATGCAAAATTAATGGCTTAAAATTTAAACGATATCGATTAAATTTATTAATGATTTATTTACGACTAATTTTTATTAATCAAGATTTATCGATGCAATAATTGCTCGAAAAAATATCGATTATATTTTATGATCAATTATATTGAATTCTATTCTGTAAACCATATACGTTATAAATTCTAAACCTACTTTCCTTTTTCCTTTCATTGGTGAGATTTACAAAAATTCAATAAGATAAACGATTATGTTAAAACCACAGCTGATTTTTCAAGGTTAATAACTATTGGAATAAAAAAATAATTTTTTAATTTTTTATTATCTTCTTTTATTTTGAATATTTTTCCCCCATCGTATAAAAATCCACAATAATTTTATGCAGCGATAAAGTGTACATTTTATGTTTCTAGTAAAATAATAAAATAAACAAATATATTAATACTTATTAAAAAAAAAAATAAAAAAAAAAAAAAAATGCATGTAAAAGATAAAGAATAATTTATTAAAATTAAAAATAATGGACTTGAATATTTGTAACAAAGTTATAAAAATTTATAAATACTCATATACGATAATTAAAAATTATCAAATTTATTAATGTAATTGACGTTAAAAATAAACGACGTTAAGCCAAACGAAATAAATAATTAACCACGACTCGCGAACAACCGGCAATAAAATAAATTTAAGTTAATTAACTTCGGAATAAGTAAATGCCTCTCGCATTTTGTCCTATAATGATTGGTTAGCACGGAATATTTTACAATAATTATCAAAAGGATAAACAAATTGTTCGTGAATATTAAAAGGTCTTCGTGCACTTGAACGAATTTGAAACGACGGTTTAATTTTAATATGTGCACAGCAAAACTGTTTTATTCCTTCATGTCAATCGGCAAAAAATTTTTATGTATAAATCATCGATGTTTTTCCGCGCACTAAACAAACAAATTTTATCAAGAAGGAAGAATGAAATTGAGAAAGGATATGTTCATTTACAAATGAAACGAGTTGAGAAAAATTGAGCAATCGAGTATTAAAACATTAATTTCCTTCGACGATTCTGAGAGCACATCAACGAGGAATATCTAAGATTTATCTTCAATAAAGCTTCGATCGGCTTCGTTAAAAAGAATTAGAAAATGTTTTTCTTCTACGTCTTAACGATTTCGCTGGCTCGAGCGACTTCTGAAACGGACTAACGAACGTCCTTATGTCTGCGTAGCAGAGAGAGGAAAATGATATATAGAAAGTTTTGCTTTCAGATCGAAATGGTATGCGTCGTTTACGGAACGCCTCGACAATTCGTTACTTACACGTACAAACAGGTATACATATATCTACCTTTACTTTTTCGACGATGATTTATCGAAAATAAAAAAAATGAAGTATATTTACGTATAACATTTACGTCACACCGGAGACGTTACAAGGTTTTAATGATTATTTGGAGATACCGTTGAAGTTTGACCTAATTGAAAATTTCGTATCACGCGATTTATGTATGCTTTATTTATTTAAAAGGTTCGAAATTCAATTCGGTGACGGGAATATGTAATTGCGATTCGGTAATGTTATCGGTGAAGAAAGTTTTTTTTTTAATGCAAATTTTGAAAAACTTTTTTTTATCCTTCGTTTTTTTTTTTTTCTTTTTTTTTTTGTTTTTCATTAATTATTTAACGTTGGAAATCAAAAATTAACTGCCTTGATATTTTTTATGAAATCCCTTAATTATGTGGTGGTAGCATTAAAAATTTTATTTAAAATCTTTTCTTTTTTCAAATTACTCAGTATAAAAATATAAGAAAAAATTTCATTTTATAGAATAAAATAACGATATTCTCGCAATTCGTCCTTATGAATAAATATAAATTAATTAAACAAAATATTTTACTTAATCTGCAACAATAAGCAAGCTAAACTTGCGTCAATCCGTAATGAAATAAAATCTCAATTACAATAAAGTATCAAATTTCGGCTAACAATTACGAAAGCCAAAATAAAGCTAAGCCTATCTTAAAAAAAAAAAAAAAAAAATTATCATACGTTTCATAAACGCAGCAAAAAGAATAAAAATCCTCCGCAATTCGTTAAGGTTGCTTACTAAGGAACCGGTATACGCGCGTCTTTTCCTCGCGAGTTGTCGCGCGATATCGTTGCGATTCTCCCGCGAAAAAGGAGAAAATTAAAATTAATCGTAAAAGCACACGGGAATTTCGTTCCGAGTCCAAGGTAGGCGCGGAAGGAATAACCAGTTTCGAGTTCGATTAAAATTTCGTGCGCGGCTTTTGTCGGGAAAACCGGTGCTTCGTTTTATGCCTAAATCTAATCGTTCATTGTGAGCGACGTTTTATAATTCACAAGACGAAATTTGCAAGACACGTTGGTGTACGTTTGTTTGAAGGTGAACAAATCGTTGAGTTTTTCAATTGCGTTAGCTCAATCGAAAGTCACTTTGCACGAGATACTCCGATGAAAAATCTTTTTACGAGTCTCTCGTGAAATGACTCCGTTAGTTATATTTTAATAAAATTATTTATAGTTATACTTTTTATTAAACTTTTCAATTATCGAAATGTAAAATTACTCGTAATTGACTTTAAATACAATAACCGGTTTCCATTAAAATAGTAAACAATAACAAAACCGGTAATTCTTTTCTCATCAAATAACGGCACATGATCGACCGATCGACCAGCGGCGTCCAGTTTCCTTTGCGATATCATTAATTTTCTCGAAAAACATCTCGAGCATCATTGGAATCTCGAGTTTCACTATTACCGAAGCAAACAAACAGCCGTTGCGTCGTTGCGAGTTTTCTACTAACGCATCGCTCGAGGAATGTCGCACGTTTACGTTTCCTCATCGGTTTGTGTACTTGTATTTCTTTTTCTTTTTCAATAATTTTTTTTTTTTTTTTTTCAACCTTTTTAACCTGAAAACGTTACGTGTGTAAAATCGGCGAGAGAAAATGCGAAAGATCGTTTTGCGAATCGTTATTGTATTTTGCGGGAAAAAAGTTCACGGTTAATTGACTGTTTACGTATACAATAGGATTTTACATGAACGTAATGGTGGAATATTTAAATACCGCTTGTGCGTTGTATTTTGTAATATTTTTGTAATAACAGAAATTTCAAATTATTTAAGATTAATCATTAATAACGCCTTGGAAAAGAAGAGCTCATGAAATATTCATTTTTATTGAAAAAAATAGATAAATTTCAAATAAATAAAAATTAAAATACTACACGTTTAAATCTTCCTTTGCTAAGAAAAAGTGTAAATATAAAAAGTTGTTGACAATTCACCAATACTTCATGTTTTAAACAAACTTATTCATATTTTTATCTATTAATTCAACGATATTTATTAATATGTACAAGCAGAATAAATATCTTTCTTCTCATGGTATGCGATAATATTTAAAATTCGAAAGTTCGGCCAATAAGACGTTTTTATAAATAGTATTTTATTTATCATTCATGCGCATTAACATAAAAATCGTCAAACTAATATACGTTTTAGAAAAAAAAATAGAAAGCTTTTAAAATCTAATACTTTTTATGCGGCTAATGAACCATCGGATTATAGTAAAGAAAAAAAAAGATTCCAATTTGTTTTTTTTTTTTTTTTTTTTTTTTTTTTTATATCGATTAATTTTAAAAGAAGGCATTAAAGGATGTTTAGAAACCGATTGGCATTCGTAGTCACTCTTCCACGTCATACACAGATATTTCGCATGGGCTTCACACGCCGGGAGAGAAAGTAGCCGATCCGAGGAGAACGATAAACCGAGATTACGAGCGAGGGAAAGAGAAAGAAAGAAAGAAAGAAAGAGAGAGAGAGAAAGAGAGAGAAAGAGATACCAGCTTCTCGTGAAAAAGGCACAAAAGCAACAAATCGAATCGGTGTTCCCAAAGCCGATGATATCGAGATGATAAGTAGGTCGAATAAAAAATCCATAGGAATATTCACCGTGAGAGGCGTTTGCTCGCTTCCGTCCTCCTGTCTATACACTTATTGTCGATATATACAACCTGTTAAAATCGGAAAAACCGCGCTCGATAATTTATGATCGAATCCATAGTTTAATAAATAATGCGATGAGAGATAAACCTCTATTCCGGATAGATTTCTTTTTCCAGATTATTTTCTTTGCTTTCGCCGCACGGTAATTATCGAATGTTTAAGGCGTTTTATAAAATGTCGCCGTGAATTTAACATTTAACTACTAAGCCGAGGAAAAATTTTTGAATTTTTTTTTTTTTTTTTTTTTTTAACGATAATAAACGGCATTTTGTGTAATAAAATCGGTGGTAAAAAAAAAAAAAAAAAGAAAAAAGAAAGAAAGAAAATATTATCATCAAAGTGTATTTTTTCGTCGACGTTGAATGATTATTTAACAAAAATTTATATTTCAAAGTGAAGGTTGGAAAGTAAAAAATAATCTTTTTAATCTCTGTCTTACTCGTGATGCATAAAGGAAATTACATAAGATAATAATTTTCTTTACGATTTAAAAGTGCGAAAAGTACGAGAAATTATTAAATTACGGTCTAGACCTTAATTAATGTTCTTTGCGTAAATCTATTATTATTACAAAATTTTTGTTTAAACTTTTTAAATGTAAAGACGGGTACGGATATTTTTTTACGTCGAAGTAAATACACTTTTAACGAAAAAATTAAAGCAGAGTTCCGCATATAATGTATTTGAATAACTTGCATTGATACCAAAGTAATAATCAGAAAATCAAATTTAAACACACAAAGTTTCGTATTATTTAAAATCTAAAAATAAAAATTTGAATACATGATTCAACAATAATTATATGTTTATGAATCAAATAGATTTTAATCACGATTTAGATAACATCGAATAAAAAATTAAATTCCTTTAAAAGAAGACGGACCAGTCGAGAGTCCATTTTTTCTCATTGTACCTAAATTATCTTATAAAAAGACCTTCAAGCCCGCGCGTTTTCGTAACCGGAAATGTAACCGACGAACCTTCGATATCGTTTTTTTTTTTATCAAACGACTATTGTGAGGACATCTGATATACAAAAATAAGTAAATAATAGAAAGTGATTGTTCATTTCATAGTAAAAAAAATTTTTTTTACTGTCGTGCGCTAAAAATTCAATATCAGCGACATGGAGGTAAAAAATTCGATCTGCTAAATCGATTATTTCACATAGGATATTAAATTTACGTTAAAATAATCTGCATACAATAGATCTATGCCAATGTCATTAATGGTGGACTAACTAGATTTGTGTATTTTGTCTGTATCAGACCTGTTTATAGTGTAATACAATGATAAATTATTTATGGTAATATCCGAAACTACATAAACTACAGATCAACGGCATGCAACGAGGCGAAACGAATTGTAAACGGACAATTTTTTTAGTCTGTTAAATTGCAAGACATTAACCAATCTAGCGTCATCTGCATCTCTTTACATAACGAATAATCGTAACCCAGCGGGTAATTTTCGCTAGAGGGAGATTATTTTTCACGCAGCTCCCTGCTCCCCGCCTCCCACCCTCTCCCCTCCGTCGCTCCGAGAAAACTCAAAGCCTATATAAGTATTACAAAGCCGCGGGAGTAACGCTCGCGCGGATTACGCGGGGTTTGTTCTTCCGTGGGTATGCATACACGGATATCGTATTTCACAACGGGATTCGATCGGCGTTGATTACCATTTCTTTCTTATTTTCTTTTTTTTTTTTTTTTTTTTTTTTTTTCTCAGTTTTAGTTTAGTTTAGTTTTCTCGGCGATTCGTTTGTTTCTTCATCGAGCGAATAAGGAATGCATTGTTGGATTTCTCATGGGTAATTGTTCTCGTACTGTACGTTTAAGGTGAAAAAATTAGCGATAGCTTTCACGGTAGCCGTTCCCTTCGACAATTCAAATAAATGAAAAAATCTATTGAATTGTGTGAAAATTTTTAAGAAGGAAGGTGTTTGTTGTGAGTGTAAACATTTTTGCATCGATTTTAACGAGTGTTTAACTATACTACATGTGTAATATGCGTTATATGTATGTATTTGTTATTAAATGATGTAGATTATGTTTTATACGTACTCATATACTTGAGAAAATTTTAGCACATTATACCAAAAAAAATTGTTATTAAATTTTAAATAATTATTCGGTAACTAAACATCTCTGGATCAAGCATCGTAATACTTTTTGCGCGTAAAAACGCTTCGATTTTGAAATTTAATCGATGTTTTACGAAAAAAAAACGTGAGATCTCGAAAAAGCTTACGTAAAATCACCATTACTTCGAGACCGCAAATAAAAAGCGTTACACATATATACATGTATATGTATATATATATAAATACAAGCTTACGCGTTTCGCGCTTATATATTCCGCGAAAAGAAATTTTACGTACGCGCATATACACAACGGTGTAATAAAAGACAATTAAGTGAGAATAACGTAAAAGAAAGAAGAGAGCCTCGTTTCTAAATCAACGCTATTGCACGCGACGACGAGCGCGTCAACTTTCGACGTTTGTAAAAAGTATAACCGTATAATTACACGCGCGGTTACGGACCTTTGAAAGACCTCGCTCATCTTTTTTTTTTCATTTTATAGTCATTGCCTCTTTCTCGCGACGAGCTGCTAATAACCAATCGAGTGAGAAAAGAATCCATCGGGATTTAGCGGTTAATCAGCGACGGGATTATGCAAGAATGGCACGCCCATGTTGACGTACTTTTTAACAAGTGTCTCGATTAATTATTTTAAAATTCATCGGTTACCGTTACGAGAGCGAAGCTCGAGTCGAAATCTAATTAAATGGACGATTGCGTTATTCTGTCGAAATGGAAATTATACGATCGTTAGAATGAATCTTTGTTTTTTTTTTTTTTTTTTTTTTTTTGTTCGGATGGATTTGAAAAATTCAAACGTCGAATGGTGAAAAGAAAAGACGATGTTGAATTAAAATGTAGGTCTTAGGTCGTTCAAAAATATTATAGTTCGGATGGATAAGATTAATTCTCTGACTAATTACGTTTACGATCGTCAAGGCTATACAGACTCTTTTACTTTTTCACTTTGGTAAATTAAAATTAATCGCAAAGCTCAGACTATTTTATCGCCTGTATATCCATAAACATAAAATTGATAAAATTACTTTTACATCCTCTCCTTTGACCGATCCGTAATAAATTAAACAATTCATATTCTTAGATAATTATATAAAATACAAGTTAATTTTAAAAATGTACATTTCAATACCGCATTAATACCGCTAAATCTCAAACAGGTGTACGCAGTTATTCGATAAATTTAACAGTAAAAGTAGTTTTTATCATCGACGAGCGCTAAAACATTACTTTCTTTATATGCATTAACTGGAAGTCATTTGTACTTGATATTTTCCGAATAGTTTAATCGGTAAATTGATTGTATAATAATAGTTTCATTGCGTTTTTAATTAATTTTATTGAATTCCAATGTATTAAAATAAATATTTATCATTTAAAATATTAAATTTTTATACGTATTCTTCGTCATTTTTTATAAATCCACCGAAAAAATCAATGATCGATCTACCAAACTATTTCGTATCCTTAGTATCAATGCACAATCTATGCTAATTCCCAACATTAAAATCGTCAAACATATCAATTCCAAAGCAAACGCAATGAATATTCGCGAATTCCGTCGTCACGATTCGCTTATAATCTCAAGCGGCTCGACCTCGGGCGGACTTTTTTAAAGTTTAAACACCGTAGGCGATAAATTCGCGAGTTTGCTCACCTAATGCACGACCGACAATGTTGTCGTAACGATCGGGCAGAAGTTTTACGCTCGTCGATCGAATCTTTGAGCGTATGGAATCGGTTCGACGATTAGATATTAACGTCTGCTTTTTTTTTTTTTTTTTTTTTTTACTTTAAGGTCTTTCATTTTGATAGTTATTGTTTTCTTCATTTTCATTTATTTATTTTTTCTTTTTACGGGTTTGATTAAACGCGATATTTTTGCAATTACTTGGCAACTGCTTCGTTCGGCTGCTTTGGCTGTGTAACAGCTTTTGCATAATCGTTAGTCTAGGTCGCCAATGTGAAAACGATTTATGTGTGTGTGTGTATGGGTGTATGTGTACATAAAGAAATAGCGATAAAAAAAGGATACGCGAATGTTTCAAGGAAACGATTGTACATAGATGTATTAAAGATTAGTTCTAATTAGATGCAAAAGAAAGGCTCATTTTTTTTTACATAATTTTATTGTATCGAGTAATTAAAAATAGTTATACTTTCGACTAAAATTACGTTGTAGATCTTTACTTTCAATTTATTTGATAAATCGGATGATTTCAGTCATTTTAATTACAATCTTGAACAATAAAAAAAAAAAAATGAAATCGTTATTAAACTTAATTTCAGCTATCCGTTTAATAAATCAATTACTAATGTTTCGATGCTTGTCGCAAGTCCCTCTTTTACGTTTTTTTCATAAATCAATATTTATATTTAAACACAATGTGTTATATAAAACGTAATTTTTATCCGCGCGCTACGTTTCAAAAAAGAAAAAAAAACGAACTTCAAAAAAAAAATACCAAATTTTACAATGACAGTTTCGAAAGCGCATATTCCATCAAAATTTAATGCTATGTTTAACGTCGAGTAAAATCGAATACAATGAATCACCGGGAGAGTCTATGATTCAATCCAGCGAGAAAGATTCAATCTTATATAATGTATTAAAAGCTACGCGCGATGAGATATTTTTGACGATTAATTTTTATGGGTTCGATGTGCGTCAGTTGCGCGTTGAAATTATGTCATTAAAAAATTAATCTGTATAATAAATTAATCTGTTATTAAATAATTCGTATTCGTGCTCGCAATTAAAGCTATATGTGTGATATTGCACAGCAACTAAAATTCTATCAAAAAGCTTCGTTCCTATTATAAAATTTACATTAAAAATTTTTGAATTTGCTATACTTTTGGATATGCAAATTTTCGTCAATTACCTCCTGTTAATTACAGCTTGATTCCTAAACGATTATAAATTATAAAGAATACAATACAAATAAAAAATAGCAAACCATAAAATAGCCTATGCTTGTTAAGAAACGAATTAACCTTGAAAGAATTTTCACAAGACAAAGCATTGCAAGAGATATGTCGTTGCGTAAATATCCGATCGTGTAACTTTTAAAAATCCAAGCAAAGCGCGTAATCTTCTAAAGTATATCTATAAATATAAAGAAGAATTGAAACAATAATAGAAAGAGAGAAAGAGAGAAAAAGAGAGAGAGAGAGAGAGATAAGCAAAAAGAAGCCGCGCAGCAGTAGGAAGCAACCAAATAACCAAGCGACCATAAAGTAGCAAAGAAACGGAGACACTTACATGTCAGCTCGTTTTCAACGTTTTGTAGTTTAACGTTATCGGCGACGGTAAATCTTAGGAAGGTCGAATTGTCGCCGCGTTCCCGTAGGTTGGAATCGAGCTGCCGTTTCTTCGCGTTTCTCGCCGGAAAATGCAGATGTTTGTTCGCTACTTGTGCATTTTGTTTTGTTTTTTTTTGGGGGGTTATGGTTTTTTTTTTTTTTTTGTTTTTTTTTTTTTATTTTCGATAAGATATGCATTGTCCCCAAGAGAACGAGATATACAGCTATTCCCTTTAGGCACTTTAAATATTCAAAATGCCGGATGTACGGAATAATTTTATAAATAAAAAACCTTGTAACGTTAAAATCGGTGAATTAGTTACTATTTAATTAACAATAAATTAACAGCCAATTAGATTTCTTCGCGATCGAGTAGGCAAGCCTTGAGAAAAAAAAGAACCAAAAGTGAGCGGGGCTTACGATTTTCAACTATACATCGGTATGCGGCGATGTGTGCGTCGCACTGTTATGTTATTGTTTCTCCCCACTTCGCCGCGAATTTTGATTCTGCTCTTCTTATGTTCTCTCATTCGTAATATCTATGAATCTATTAAAACAATAAATAATTGTATTAATCTGAAAAATTAATTAAAATTTAAATGTTATCTTATGACGTAAAAAATGGAAATCATTGTTTACGTAAAAAATATTTGTAAAAAATCCATGATTTTAATTTTTTTAATAATAATAACTTCGATAAAAGTGCTTTTTGAGTTAATTATAAAAATATTTCAAATTTGGTAAAGGAAAAAACAGATAAGCGAATAATAAATGTTTTTAATTATTGACACCGTGAATTTCGATATCGTTCATGTATTGACTATAAAAAGCCTATATCTATTTAAAAATTATTATGACACATCAAAATTACTTGAAATTCAAGAGAAAATTCTTTTTCATAAAATTGCTCGTAATGCACCTGCTGTAGTCGGGATTTCTGAAGCCATAATTCGAGACTTTATTGAAATATTTAACTCCTAAACTCTAAAACTTGAAAAACAAACGATTAAAAAAGAAAAAATAAAAGAATAAAGGATTAAAAAAAAATACATACAGCAGTAAAACAAAAAACGGAATAGAAAAGAAAACAAAAAAATAGAACGGATGATTACTATTATTCTTATTGCAATAAAATATGGGAATTAAACGTATAAAGATTGTAAATAATTTTTCATTTTAAAATATTTTGTAATAATAAATATTATTTCTTAGATAATAATTGGACTAATTTTATTCTGTATATTATTGATAAAAAATATGCTAATACAATCATTTTATTACGATACACAGGTGGTCGAGCTGAGGTGAGAATATGTCGCGCGTGCGAAGACGCGCTCACAAAGAAGTCGACAATATTTTTAATCAATAAAAAATAAGCTTTAAATTTACAAAAAACTTCTTTAGACAAATATTTTAATATAATTTAAAATTCAAAAATAAAAAGTTTGTAACAGAACTTTTTAATTTTAAAAAATAAAAGAATTTTTTCAATGACTTTTCTTCTTTTCATCGCCATTTTGTTTATATCAGGAATTCAAGATTGGATTTTGGCTCAAAACACGCGGAATACATTGAATTTTCTTGTACTAATTTTTAAAAAAGAAACAAGCATAAATAACAAAGTTGTGGCGAGTTGAAGTGAAATAAGTATTAAAAATTTTTTTAGTCAAAAATATCTTTTTTTATAAACATTTAAAAAACTTCTAAAAATATTAATATAGTTTATAGAAAGAAATAATAGGTCATAAAATTGTCTTTCGAAATAAACTTTGCAAATTTATTTTTGAGTAAGTGCGAAAAAAAAAATGATTCGGAAAATAGTTTATCGACGAAATTCATTAATAATAATTATATAGTTAAACAAACATTCGGCACGTTTCTTTTTATTGCACGTTTTTTTTTTATTTGAGGACTAGCATGGTAGATATAGTTTCGTAGTACCGTTTCAAAAACAGAAGTACTGAGCGTCACTGATTACATATAAAGGAAAAGTAAATCGAAGAAATTGCCGTGCAAACAAGTGAAAAATTCAAGCGCAAAAAAAAAACATTATTATAGATAATGAGAGTAACGGTACTGTGTGTCGTCACCTCGAACGTAACTTGTTCGTATACATATAAATATATATGTATATAATAGTGGGTGTTCGAAAGCGTTACCAGTCATTCGGAAACGTCGACTTCAGTACAGTCTGATCCTCCGACGTCAAACACTCCTTTGAAGGGTGGAAATCACGCTCGCTTACCTTGAAAAAGTAACAAAAACCCCGACTTCAGTACAGTCTGGGCCTGGCGTGATTAGGTAATAGGAAAATGGTGAGGTAGAAAAGAATTGGAAGAAGGTTGGTGATTTAGCGTTAGTAATTAGATGAAAGGTATGACTAAATGAAAAGATAGCTTTTGGTTGAATCTTACGTTTAATTAAAGTTTAAAATGATACGAATTGGCTTAAAATAATAATCTTAATATTATCGATTCCAAGGATTCGAGTAGTTTTGAATATAGTAAACGTTAAAAATTTTGAATATAGTATGACAATATTAAAAAGTTTGAATATAGTAAAATTTTAGAATGTAGTATAACAAATATAGCAAGTTCGAATATAGTAAAAATAGAAATTGAAAGTAGCAGGGCTTCGAGGTTGCTCTGAGTCGTGCTCTTGGAGGTTTCCTCAAGAAAATCTCCCGAATGCATCGATGCACCGGCTTTTATAGCCGCTGGACCACGAGTTTTTCGACGGCTGAAAAAGCGGCTAGATAAATTTGGGTCAATAAGAGCATTTCCTCGGCCCTACCCTTGACCCTCGTAACATTACATAAGACGTAGGAATACAACTGTGGCGAGAACAAGTCACGCCTCCGCCTACGCATTCTATGTGAAAGAGAGAGAAAGTGCATCGTGCGAGAGAGAGAGAGAGAGCAGTATCTGCCTGTCTCTGTCGCTCTTGTTGGTAAAATACGTCAACTTTCTTTCTCTTTTCCATTTACAATTGAGAAATTAAAACTTATATAAATATAAAATTAAAATAATACAATCGAGTTATTTATTGAGTTATTTAACCATTTGTATCATAAAAAACTGAAATCAAATTTATTAGCTAAGTATTAAAATTATAATTATTTTTAAGAACAAATAATTTTATAGAAGACTAAAAATTACTTATATAATATTAACCTCGCTGGTCTTTGGCTTAAATTAAACTACAAGAAGAAGTAAAACGTAAAGCAAAAATAGAAAAACGAAAAAGACGCATAATGATTTTGATAATAAACTTTTTCAAAGTAATTAACTCGTCCGAAATAAAAGAAATAACGTGTCGGTGTATTATTAGAGAGAGTTTCAAGATTAGGTAGTTAACATTTTTTATTGTTACTTACGAGTGACTCAAGCAATTGAGTTTATTATATATAAAAAAAATTGTGCGTCTAATGGATATTGTTTGAACGGTTCATAAGCCGTTGTCTGTCTCTTTCTATTTGTCAAGTGCTTGGCGCACATGTGTTCGAGATAAGCACGCATTCCGAGGGAAACGTAGCTGGGATTTTTCCTTCGACTTTCTTTTAAAACTTTTGAGAAAAGAGAAAAAAAAGTTTAAAATCGACTAAAATATAACAGGACGTAACATAGACAATTAAGTGTATATGTATATACATATAAAAATTATTCGAAAATAGTAGGACATTTGAATGTTGAAATTGAAAAAATAGAGATATGATTTTCAGCGTGTAATTATATTTTATTGCATTTTAATCTAAAATTTTAATATTAAAGACCACGTTACATTAAACGTTAAATATATTTCATCACGCCACTTCACCTACATTTTTTAATAGTCAAGCTTTTATCATATATTCGCAACAATTATATTGATTTTTAATATTTTTTAAGCTTCTATTAATCTTTAATAAAATTTTAAAATACGATTTAAAAAATTTTTTTTGTGGAATATTTTTTTAAATATTAACAATCTTTAAAATGTTTTATATAAAAAAATATTCTTATAGAACATCAGTTTTTATATTTAAATACTGTTAAGGATTCTTTAAAGAGTTGCTTATATGCAGTTATCACAATAAATCCTGTTTACAATACCAAAATTCAGCACCTGTTTAAAGTACTCGCATGATTGGCAATATTGATAGACGCCTTGTCAATAAATCGTTGGGCAATGTTCGTCTTTTAAATCACCGATTTCGCTCATATACCTCTACGCGTGCACGCGCTGTTTAATTAAGAGGAAGAAGAATCTGCAAATATTTGTCATTAATCAATTAAAATTAAGGGTCCCGAAACAGAAATGGGACATAAGCGAAATTCGTTGTTTAACCACCGTCGAAAACATTTTTTTTTTCAACTTACTTAAAAATAAGAAAGAAAATATGTATCTTTTTTTTTCTAAAAAATATTCGGCAAACTTACTTATATAACCTAACCTAACCTAACCTATACCCTTTACAGTATAATTTGTAAATTTATACATTATAATGGCATTATAAATATGGTCGACATTTGAAATTTTGCCAAAATATAGAGATATAAAATTAATTAATTTCAATAAATTTAATAAATATACAAAAGTTTGAAAAAAATGTTTATATTTTCCAATACATTTGACTATTGAATGAAATTAAATATAGAATAATTTGTATTAATTAAAAAAAAATAGTTTTAATAATATAAATAATTTTTTAATAATAATTAATAATTTTGTAAATTATTTATTATGATAAATAAAGATAATAATTTTATAATAGAAAAAAAAGTGATTTGTTTCAACAAAAAATCGCCCTTTTGAAAACTTTATGAAATTAAAAAATTTTTCAAGATGTTCAATTCCTTTTAATAAATTGCAGATTTATTTTTATACGAATTTATTTACATTTTAAAAAAGAAAAATCGTAATCATCAATACATGAACAATATCGAAATTTACGATGTCAAACTAAAAACATTTATTGGCTTATCTTTGGGTTTAACTTTACCAAATTTAAAATATTTTTACAATTCATTCAAAAAGCACTTTTATAGAATTTATTATTATTAAAAAAATTAAAATAATGTATTTTTTATAAACATTTATTACGTAAACAATGATTTCCATTTTTTACGTCATAAGATGACATTTAAATTTTAATTAATTTTTCAGATTAATACAATTATTTATTATTTTAATAAATTCTTATATATTACGAATGAGAGAACATAAGAAGAGCAGAATCAAAATTCGCGGCGAAGTGGGGAGAAACAATAACATAACAGTGCGACGCACACATCGCTGCATATCGATGTATAGTTGAAAATCGTAAGCCCCGCTCACTTTTGGTTCTTTTTTTCTCAAGGCTTGTCTACTCGATCGCGAAGAAATCTGATTGGTCGTTAATTTATTATTAACTAAATAGTAATTAATTCGCCGATTTTAACGTAACAAGGTTTTTTATTTATGAAATTTCTCCGTGCATCCGGCGTTATGAATATTTTAAGCGCCTAAAAGAACACGCTGTATATACATAAAAAAAGCTCATAATATAAAAGAAACTTATTTTATTAAACCAATAAATGTTTCATCGCATATATATAAAACATTATATTTAAGCGAACTTTCACATTATAATTAGTAATATTTTATACAATTTAAAACACAACCTTTTACAACAATAACAATAATAACAATAATAATAATTGCGTGATAGTTTACGTATATGCAAAGAAACGTTTATCGAACACTTTTTAAAATTTTTTTCACAATTGAAATTCATAAATGAAAAAGTCTAACGTAAAAAGATGAATTACTGAACTGATGAATAGATGTTACAATTATAACCTTTTTAAAAAAATGCAAATAAACCTAAAGCAAGGTGGTAACCTGCTATTGATATAACGCTATTAAAATTAGAGTGAAAGTCAAACTGGATCGCGGATCATTTTATCCGAAGGCTCAACATTTCTTTTTCAAGATGAATCTCGCGTTTTATAAAACGTCGCTCGTAATTGTAATTTTCTTTAATATATCTTTGGTATGCGCGCGCGCTCGCTCGCTGTAAAACCTAAATTAGACGGGAATAAACCGAATACTTTGATCTTTCATAGTAGAAAATTGCCGAAATTCAAAGCCGAAATAATCATTTTCACACTTTCATATAATCTTCGATGCTGAATGCCAAGGTTATATGCTTTAAAATTTTTTAACATTTTTTTTTCCGTGCAATCAAAAATTGTTTTGAAATAACAATAAAACTCGATTCAATAACAAGCATTAAAACCAAAAATGTAATACAGACGATCATGCAAGGACTAAAAAAGTTTATTTTTTTATGCGAAATATATTAATATATATATATATATATATATGTGTGTGTGTATGTATGTATGTATGTATGTATATTCATAAGCCAATAACAAAATTGAAATGAGTTTATAAAATTTAGGTCACTAGGAAAATTATAAACTGGTGAAAAGTATGTAAGCCGAAGAAATGAAAAAAAACTCGTGTTATCGCGAGTAATCAAAGTATTTTTAATTTTAATTTATTTTACTACTTTCTTTGAAGCGAGAAACGTTTTTACGTTATTTGTAATTATGATCAAAGCTTCATTAATTATCCGATCGAATGTTTAACTCGCAATTCAGGAGAAAATCTCAATACTTTATATACGTATCATTTTAATATATTAAATTAAAATATATCATTTCTACGAATTTTTTTTTTTTTTTTTTTTTTTTTTTTTTATATTAAACATTAATATTTTTTTCTAATTAGGATGAAAAATTATAAAAAATTTTTTAACGGAATTAATTACATGTACCATAGTACGATATTTCGTCACTTTAAACCGTAAACGCTTATCGTTGTATTAGCTACGACAGTTTTTACGTATACTGTGAATGCAGTAAGTTTTTTTTTTTTTTTTTTTTTTTTTTTTTTTTTTTTTTTTTTATGTTTACGACAATAGTGAAGTGTGAAAAGTTTTAAGGACTTTTTGAAGGATAACTTAAGTAATTCTGAAAGCGAGCCACTTTCAATTATTATTATATGTATACATATTTTCACTTTTATCACTTCATTTAATCACTTAATTACTTTTGTTTAAGAAGTTTTTTTTTTTAGTTTCTGTATGAAAAATTAGTTGAAAATATAATGATTTTGTTATTTAAAGTAAAATTATTTTAAACAATTTTAAATTTTTCAATTAGAAACTATTGGTTAACTTGATCTGCATTACTACGCAATGCAAATGCCTTGCACTTTCATACTCATATAAACTTGTTATATTTAAATATACTGCGTTACAAATAACATTGAATATTTGTGAATGTTAAGCCAAGTAATGATCGAACTCGTACTAATCTAATTATAATAAAAACTATAATATTTTCGTTGCATTTAACGACATTTTGTTGTTAAAAATAGTTTTAGCTATTTAACAACCTTATTGTTTATGTAAAAATAATAAAAAACATTCCAGATATTATCGAAAAAAAGTCTAAAATTAACTTTACAATCTACAGATAAATAATTCTGAAAATTTTCTTGAAAAGTTTTAAAAATAATGTGTACCTATCTTTAAGAAAAAGTAAAAAAAATAAAATTTTTCTCACTCATCGATTCAGTCATTCATCTTTCCATATACATACATATAAATATATATATATAAAAAAAAAAAAAAAAAAAAAAAAAGTAAAATTTTCGACGTACCGTTGAGCCTCCCGGGCACAGCGTCGATCCCGGCGAAACTCACGAGGACGGCGAGTCCTAATATCGTGGGTGCCAACATATTCACCTCCTTTCAAAGTTGTCCGACCTTGATTACCTATTTATTTCGCACTGAAAATTCCGGGTACAGGACGCGGCACAGGCTGCGTCCCCGAGCACTTTTTAAGTTATAATCAGCACTACACCGTTTAAGATCGTTTAAAATCGGCAACGACCGAAGGCACGAGGTAAAAAAAAAAAAAAAAAAAAAAAAACAAATTAGTGCACGGTATATTTCCTTCTCGGTCCGTTCATTCGCGACAGACGGTCGGACGGCACTGAGACTTCATTTGGGCGATGGTAGGTATCGCTCGTGCCAAACAACACCCGTTGACTGCGGAAAAACTTTCTCGCGCCCGTCTTGTAGAGCCGCACGCAAAGTAAGCGTAAGAGCGCGCGCGAACGTTACGATCTCCGCGCACACACTCGTGTATAACGAACGCGTGCGTGCATCCGATGCTGTATATATATACGTACCGCGAAACGTCTACAAGCGGTATATGTATACATCTACGTGTATATGTGCGGTGTATAGACGCGCGAGAGAGGTACGAAAGAAGAGAAACAGAACGAGAGACGTTCGTGGACCACGACGGCCAGCGAGAGAATGTCCCTCTCCTGTCTCGTGTTCGGCTTCTCTATACTCTCCTACCGGCGCTTTCTCTCTGTCTCTCTCTCCCTCTCTCGCGCGCGCGCTTGTGTGATATAAAGAGAAAAAAAAAGCAAAAAAGAAATAAAAAAAAAAGCATACAAACACACGGAAAGCGACAGCACGAGAGAGAGAGAGAGAGAGAGGAGTTTCGCTCCGAGAGGTTTAGCATTTCTCTTTCACCGCATGTGGAGAGCAACGTGTACACGCACACACACACACACATGTATACACCTTGCACTCATATACGGAATCCGCACGTATACATGCATGTACATGTATATATCACAATGAGAGATTGACCGCATTTGATTGCGCGATTATCGGAAGAAGCTTATGGATAGCGAAAAAGATTACTTTTGGATGCAGCATTTGATGGTTGCGGCGCATCTGTGCGGTTACCGTGATTTACCCTTCTGTGGATAATTCCACACGTATATAGTCGGTGTTTATGTTCTTCTCAAAGATTGAAAAACAAAAAAAAAAAGATTATACCCTTGCGATTATGTTCTTAAAAATTGATCGCGTGAATTTCTACTTATATCATCACGAAAAAAAAAGGATAAAAATTTTGAATTATTATTTTGTCTTCGTTTTTTTTAAATCGATCGTTTAGTTTTTGTGCATTAAATTAATAATATTTTAATGTAATATCTTTTTAATTTATGAAATTTTAATGTGATTCATGTTTGTTAAGATTAAGTAAAAATATCGATGTTATATTATAAAATGATTTATAGAAAATTAGAATTTATGTTGTTAATAAGCTTATAAATATGAGCAAATAAATATAGAAATGTAAAATTTTAGAAATTGATTTTATGCTTTTTATAAAAAAAAAATTTAATAATTGATTAGGATTTAACGGACGTCACAAATATTAAATCCACCCCTACTTAAAGACTTACGTCAGTTCTTTCAAGTTTATTATCAAATCTTTCTACTTTTCACCTTCAAGTAAGCAGAATGATTATGTTGTTTTGTTTCATTAAAATGCAACTTCGTGCGATAAAAAGAAAAATAACAAGGAGTATAAAAATTAATTTATATAGTTGGACTTGAAAGGCTTCTCGCCAATAATAACTTTATCAACACAATGATAAAGAATTTCATAAAAACAATCTTAAAATTCGCTCCACGCGATACATAAATTGAAACTTTTAAGAGCTATATAACACTCAAGTCTGTTATTAGCTAAAGTAAGGATAATTGCTTAGCTCTTTTATAAATTTAAAATAAATTGATTATATTATAGATACTCAACGGTTTTTTAATTAAAAAAAAATAAATAAATAAAGGAATACATTTGGAACGAGAGAATAAAATTTATAATAATGTGCTTATTTTTCACCGCTTGATATTAATTAACCAATGACAAACATTTTACGGTATCAGCAAGAATGCGAAAATGCATTTGTTTTGCAATGAAAAAACAAGGTTCCTCTTTTCTATTTATAATTCCTGACTTCTTACTTTGTTTAAGGAATTTCTTCTCTTTATTGTTATTGTACGACAATATTCAGGGTATTTGACCGGATTTTCTTAATCGTTCGCCAAATGGGGTAAGAAATTGACGTAGATAAGGAAAAAAGTTGTTCGATTATGTTTCAAAAGAATTTCGTGGCGTTCGTTGCTCGGCAAACGTCTATAAAATTTTTAAGTTTATCTTCTTTATTTTTCATTCTTTCGTGTACTATTTTAAGAACAAGAGAACAAAAAAAAAAAAAAAAAAGTTAATTTTGAATGAATTGCACTCGAGTGTAATGTGTTTTAAGAAAATTACAGTAATTATAAGCTCGATGTTTTTCATGAATGAGAAAAAGCAAATTATTGCTTTTAAAATCAATTATTGACCTTGTTAAGTGCAAAGAAAATCACATTGGCATCGGTGAAAGTTAACCCCGAGAAACATTAAAACAAACCAACACTTTCCTACCGCGTAAGTGAATCCCTTTTATAATTTTCTTTGCTCCATAACAAAAAAAAAAAAAAAAAAAAAAATACTCAATTACCCCGTTAACTTCAAACTCGATCGACGAATCAAACTATTTAACAACAATTTTCATCCGATTTATGTTTTCTAATTACGTTAACCATTCAAACATCGGAAACTTTAAAAACAAAAAAAATACAATTTTCAATCGATTCGCCAAAATTATCGTCTTCTTCAAAATTGCTTCGAGTGCGATAAACCATTTACATTCAACATTTCTACATCTGTCTAATTGATCATATGTTTGACAAATTCATGTCACAACCCCCTCCCCCATAAAGATACGTGCGCGCTTTGTTAAATGCTTGCGCGCGTAACGTTTTTTGCTAATGCGCGTATACGTTTAATCGCCCATTCAACTTGTGCGCCATATATTCAATTGCCTTTGTGTGTGTGGTATGTGTGTGTATTCGCGTGTTTTTACGTATACAATTATCTCGATTATTAAATAAAAGTGACGTTTAACCATCAGGTAGAAATCGTTAATAATGCCGCGCAAAATGATAAAAGTTAACCATTATTTACATTTAATCTATTCAATTTGAAACTTTTACGTTAGACAATTCGTGATAAAAATAATAAAATATAAATAAACTTAAATAAATAAATATTCCTGTAATCTTAATTATATGTAACTTCACTATACTTAAACAATTTGATAACCAAATAATTCACGTCAACCATAATACGTAAATTTTCACATCACAATTTCCTGTTATATACACAAAATTCCTCGCGACTCTTACAGCGATCCACATATATCATTAATTCTTCCACAAGAGAAATCTATAACAAAAACACGTCGTTTATACGCGTGCATATCCATGTTCTGAATATTGCACGGGTATATGCATATATAAACAATACAATATCGGAATTCTTATAATCCAAACCCTTGACTATACGTACACGTATGTATATGTATGTGTGTGTGCGTGCGTGCGTGCGTGCGTGCAACTGCAGCCGCATTTGTTAGGCGAGTTGACGTACGTATATACACTACCGTTCAAAAGTTTGGAAACACTATGGTAATTTGAATGAAAACGACAATAAAACACGTAAGTCATGATTTATTACACTTAAATCTTAATAAAACGTTAGATTAACATTTAGTAAAAAATATTCAGTACAAATAAATACAAAAATAATATATCTCATTACCTTTGTGGTCATAAAACACGTGTGCCGGTCTATTTTCAAGATAAAGAATAACTGGTAAGAAATAAGTAATTTTATTCATTATTGTCATAAGCACGCTCATAATAATGAATGAACTTCAATAATAACGTGTTTATTTAAAGATTTATTTACGGTATTTTTTTTAATTTAAGTCGAATCCATGTAGTGTTACTAACATATTTACCATTGTATGAAAATTAAAGGTAAATAAACGACAACAAATAGTTACATATACAAAATAATAAAACCAGTAATAAATTTTGATTGCAGAATCTAATTTCGATATTCAAATAAATTTTCAACTTTTTTTCCCAGGATTTTTAACTCAATCTTCGGATTATTGAAGCAAATGAAGCAACTTTTTAAAGCCGACCAAAAATTTTTTTTTCCTCATGCCTTACTCATCCTTTAATCGTAATCGTAAAAATTTATTTCATTTTTAAAATTTACTTTCGAAATTTTGTTATTTGAAAAAAGTACGTAAGTTAAATTGTCGCTTACATATGTGTAAAATTATACAAAATGAAAAAAGAGGTTAATTTCTTGAATAAAAGTGTAAACTTTTGAATATTAATTAAATATGTTGGAATAAAAATTTTATTTGTGTTTTACAAGCGTTAATTGTAGCCGTTTTTATAAAAGATTAACATCGTCAATATTGATGCTATTAAATATTAAAATCGCAATCGAAAATTACACGTTAGAAGTTGTAAAATCTTTCGAGTATATTATTAAAAATAGTAATTCGCAAGGAATAGTCATAAAATAACTGTATTTAAGAAAACAGACAATACAATACGATATGTTTTGTTGTTTACATAAATTAAACTTCACTTGATTGCAAATTGCAGAGTTAACGAAATGGTTGACTAACTACTGTGTTTCCTTTTATAATTATATTTTATTTGTCTATAAAAAAAGAATAAAAATCGTAATTAAAATTAGTATTAAAAAATTCTAAAATGCACAATGTTTTCTGTAACTTTACTAATAAAAAAAAAAAAAAAAAAAAAAAAAAAAATCGAGTAAGATAAGTATGCATTTGAGCAAATATACTTCCATCGAAATATAAACCTTTCATGACTAGTAAAACGCAAAAATTTCCCATTGAATTAACCCGCGCAGGAAATTCATTCGTCTGTTTCATACATAATCGAATAACAGTACAAAAAAATTAAACGACTCGCAACGCGAATCAATTCACGTTTACCGCTTAAACATATATCTACACACGTCGCGATTATTTCGCCACGAAGTAGTAACGCATAAACGCACACACACAAACATACACACACACACGCGCGCGCGCGCGCACGCATGCATGCATATATTCCCATTCTTCCTTACCCGAGCAATTTCCTGCGAATGATCACAAGGAAGTGTAATTTTTATTTTTTTTTTCTTTTTACTTTCCTCGCAATCGCGCATTTCGTTAACGTCGAATTTTTCACCCCGTGGAATATCGAAAGGAAAGTATGGCGATTCGCAACGTTAATTGTTACTTAATGTTTTGTTCCTGGGTATCGGATAATTATATTTATCTTCATCGTGATCGTATTTCAACGATTAAAAAGTAAGCGTTTCCGATAATGAATACTCCATGAGCGAAGGATTCGTAAGAGTTTAAAAGTTTAGCCCACCCTTTCTTTTTTAAAATGTCAAATTCTTAATAACGTTAATAAAATTGTTAATATAATTTTTATCAAACAGGTATCGGAAAATTGTAACACATTTTAATAAAATATTTATAAAGTTTTTATTCGAAAATATGAATATATATTTATCCAACGATATTTTTATGCGAATTGATAAAAAAAAATTCAAGCTTACGATTAAATATTAAAATAGTTTTGACATAACAGTAAAATATTATCGCCGCACAAAACTTAATCTATTTGATTTAGAAATATATTTAATTTATATATATATATATCGATGAATAATTTGGATGAAACTTTAATTTTTACATTTTATAAATTAATTTTTTTTTTTTTTTTTTTTATTAAAATTTAATAAAACTTTGTATCTTTCGATTACAAATACGATTGCGAAATTTTCGAAATCACAAATTGATAAATGAAACTTTTTTTTTCGAAATATAGCAAAAGGCATTATACGCACGGAAAAAATTTTAACAAATGTATTTTGATAAAAGAAAAAAAACGAGAAAAAATTCTTAGGTCACACGTAACCCTGAGATTTAATGAGATTAAAAGATTAATTAGGTGAAGATTTGTTTATTTTGATAAAAATAAAGCGTTGCGAGAGGCATATGACTTCAAAAACCTTGACACGATTAAACTTTAAATTTCAATCAGGAAGTAAACCCCAAGAAAAATACCAAAAAATTTATCATATTTGAAAAAAGAATGAAACACTTGCCAAACCTGCCTTTATTTAGAAAATTTTTAAGGTCAACAAAATTCCTTCTTAATAATTATATTTGCTATACGTCTTCGTTTCTGACGTAATGTAAAAATCGAATTTGAAGATAATTGTGCAATGGCGTGTAAAAAATTTAACGATCCTCATTTTTACATTCGCTTTTTTTTCGATTTCAATGTAGTCGATATACATTTACCTTTTATTCTTTCACTTCGAACGTAACCCGTATAAATTTCGACTTATTTATCATACGTATAAGCACGTAATGCTTCCTTTCAATCAAATATTAAATTTAATTATCATTTGCAAATCTTTTTTTAAAATAAAATTAAAAAATTTATAATTTAATTTATAAGCTTTGTTATATAACATTTAACATACTTTATAATTTAATCGAATCGATGTAAAAATACAACGTCCAAGCGTAATTTTGTCAAACGAAAAGAGGATTCATTATTTTTACAATAGAATTAAAGCGTGTATTTCATCAAGATTAGAAAGATGAACAATTTCTACCGAGGAATTTGAACTTTCTATAATTTAATAACACTGTAATGCAATTTCCGTATCACTTTAATCAGCTTTTGTCAAATGTATATCATTAATATTATTAAAGGTATAAAATAAAACGAAAAAAAAAAAAAAAGGAAAGTAAGTTGTACATCAATTTTAACTTTTTTTTCCTCGTATTTGATCAAAGAAACACTGTTTTTCGATACCGATAATAATTATAAAATTTTTCATACAAAATTTTTTTCTTCTAATCAACGAATTTTTCTAAAAACTTTTTAATAACCGCATTTACCGTTTTCTAAGAATATACGTTACGATAACAATAAAAAAAACATTGAGCAATAGGGGAAAGAGAAATTTTAAGCAGCACTTGGAGTCGTTGAAAAAATAAAATGTGAAATCTAAAGACTTTAAATTGCATTTGAAAGAACTGTATAGCCTCGAGACGATTTGTCTTCAATAAGAGAATTATTGTTATATAAATTTGATTATTGTTTGAATTTAAAAAAAAAAAAAAAAAAAAAAAGGAATATGAATTTGTACAAACGCATTTTGATAAGATCAATTCGTCCAATTATTTAAAATATGATTCCTTCGACGTTATTTTTTATCATCGGTTTACCTTGTACACTTCATTCGTATAACTATTTATTATCCAAAAGTGTACAGAGTCTTATTAAAATTAAAAGCATTTTAAAATCCTTTGGATCTATTCATTTATTTAATATTTATCAATCTTACGGATAAGCAATTAATATGAAAATGAGAATTTTTTGGAATTCCCTTACACATTTAAATTTTGTATGATATTAAAATAAGGTAGTTAAATTCCTTTTTTTTTCGTATTCGCTTGAAACATTTAATAACGTAAAAAAAACTATATTAATAAAACCAACAAAAAAAAAAGAAAAAGCGATACGTTTGATTTCATTCGCTTCGTTTGCATTACGTGTACGAATAAAAATAGAAAGAAAAAGAAAAAAAAAAAAAAAAAATTCCACTATACATATTACGGTTAAATTTCCAGTAAATATTCCAAAAATTGAAAAATAATTTAAACGTGTACGTATTATGCACGCGCATATTTTCACGCATGTCGATAAACCGCCGCGCGACTCCACGTGCATTAGTATGCGCGTGCACACACACACACACACACACACAGCCAAACGTGTACAAAAAATCGGTATCCGATACGTAAATGAACGGCACGTTTACTAACAGGATATGAGCTTACTTATTTCCACTCGAAATCTACGTGCGAACGTGAAATATTATTTTGCGCGTTGTTGTATGCCGTTTCGGCTAAATATACTCGAAACGTTGATTAATTTGTTTAAGATTTTTTGTAAAAACTTAAATTCTTCTTTTGAGTTTATGGTGTTTGGCAATGATTAAAGAAAATTTTAAAAAGAAAAACTTAATGTTTTTATTGCTCTAGGATTCAACATAATTTGAAAGTTCATATAGGTATACATTAGTTTAAAGCAATAAAACTGAATGTAATGTGTCATAGCGATAAATACGAGTAAGTGTTTCAACCAGTCAAGCGTTTACAATTATTAAGCAAAATTTTTTAAAATTAACGATATCATATTTTGCAATAAAAAATTTTTATTTTTTAGAACCATCGTATTTAATAATCGTATTAATAAACTAATAACGATTTAATAATGTTCGTCCGAATGAAGAAAAAAAATTGGATGAGGTAAAAAAAAAAAAAAAAAAAAAAAAAAAATTACAATTGACCTAAAACGACGATTTTAAACATTTACATCGTACTTTTAAAAATATTCGTGCTTTTTTCCATAACCATCTTTCGCAAATCTTCGTAAAAATAAAGTGTATATAGTAAGTAGTAAAAACGACAAATTTTCTAATTTTTAATAAAAATTATTTAAATTTTTTACGAAGAAAAAAAAACAAGCTATCGATAAGAAGAGTTTACGACTAAAAATTCAATTTGAATATAGTCATCGCGTTTAAAAATAATACAGTTAATTTAAATCGATGATAGATAATAAAGGAATCACGATTATTACGGCAATATTTCTTTGAGACGGATAGAAAAAAAGCCGTGCGATAAAATCGTCTGAAAGGTACAAAAACAGGGTAAAAAAAACCATCGATACCTTCAGACTATATGTACGCTTCGAAATAAATATATCGCGCAATAAATCGCGCTATTTATATCGAGCATATCTCACAAGAGAGACAGAGAGAGACAGAGAGAGAGAGAGAGAGAGAAAGCTGCGCCACGCTCACAAAACAATATTTCGTTCGTTCGTACAGAAGAGGAAAAACCTTCCTTCCTCTCGCAAATCCCCTCTACAAATGAGTAGCAACGGCGAAGTGTATCCAAGATATGTATTAACGTTGTAGAACAACGTGTAGTTTTTATTAAAACGATATTAACGACCTTCAAAGCCGGAATGGATTTTAAACTGTATACGTCCTTATACGGTGCTCTTATACTTTAATGTGTATATATATATATATATATATATATATATATATATATATATATGTAAATAACAGACATCCTGTATCCAAAACCAACAAAAAAGAAACCTTTCGAATTTCTCCTCGCAAAAACATCATGACTGATAAAAAAAAAGTCAACAATAAAAAAAGAGAAGAAAAAAAAGAAGGAAACACGAGTCATCGACAATTACCAAAGGCTAATCGCCGTATATATGCTTTCACCTAAAATCCCGATTAGAATCGAAGGCGGACGAAGCATATATATTTATTTATAATAACGAATTTATTACATATTAAATAAATAGATTATTGCCTAAAAAGTATAGTGAACTGTGAATATAATAAAACAAGAGGAAAAGCGGTGCTACTATTTGTAAATTTGAAAGCAGCATTCGACAATTTTGATAGAGAAGAGTTGTGAGAAGCACAGGATAAAAGAGGTATAAGTACAGAAATAATAAAAAGAATAAAAGGAATATACGAAGAAACCTTTTGCAGAATAAAATACAAGAAAAGAGTTTCAGAAAATATAGAAATAAAAAGAGGGGTTAGACAAGGATGCTCGCTAAGCCCCACGTTATTCAACATAATGCTGGCGGATTTGGAAGAGGAAATGAACAAGGAACAGGAAGGAGGGGTAGTAATTGAAAGCAAGAAGATTTGGACGTTATCGTACGCGGATGATGTAGTGCTGCTAACGAGAGATGAAAAAGAAATGGACAGAATGCTGGAGAGGTTAGAGAAGTACCCGAAGAAGAAAAAGCTACAATTAAACGCGAAAAAGTCGAAGATATCTAGAAAAGCGGGAGGAAGGAGAATGGAGCCCATGTTCAATTGGAAAGGACAAAGACTTGAGTAAGTTAACAAAAGGTTATTTCTAGGTATATGTGGAAGGAAAATGAAAAAGAAAAAGAACAGATAAGATGGTTGACAGAAAAGGCAAATAAGATATTAGGGAAAATCTGGGGCGATAGGAGAGAGGCTGATGAGAGAGGAATGGCATCCGAGGATGGATCTATTCGACGTGTTGGTAAAGAGTGTACAGAAAGAACAAGAAGAGCTAGAGATAATGCAGTATAAATATATAAGATGGACGCTGGTATTGAGCAGACAAACGATGTTATACCTAATAATGTTGGAAACAAGAAGAAATAAATTAACAACAAGATTTTCAGCAAGAGCGATGAAATTTGAAGAAAAAATGGCAAACAAGGAAGAAGGATCACTCAGGGAAATATGTTGGAAGGTGAATTTGGACAGAGAATTGAAAAAGAAAGATTTAGGACAAAGAGAAATTTAAGAATTTATTTAGCATTTATATTTACAGTACCTAAACCTTTTTTTTCCTTTACGGTACTAAAGCATGCGCAATAGACGTCTTATTCTCGATCACTGCATGATAATTTTCAACATTTAACATTTATTTTCTCTTTAATTGGTCCGATAATCCATATCTTTTTTTAATTTATCATAATCTTCGTTAAAAAAATAATATCCTCTTAATTTTTTACCAAGATCTGCCTTTTTATATCGTAGTTATTGTACTAACCAGCTCTCAAGCCCTATGTTTCAAGGCCAATGTTAAATAACGTGACTTTAATTAATATGTTCTCGATAATTTGATGAATAACGTTACTATATCTTGATGAAAATTAAAAGCTTAATGTGATAAACATATTACATTTTAATTTCAGCTAAATCTGCTTTTTCATCAAATTCGCTCGATCCACCTTAACTTTATAAAAGCTAAAACGACACGAGATCACGATTAAGATAGGTTTTAGACGTGTAAAAAAATGTTAAGAAAACGAAACTTCAGTTTTTTAAAAAAAGTTCGATCGGAAAATCACGTTTACTTGGTTAATTTTCCATTTTTCCACGATTCAAAGTTATTTTAGAAAATTCTAATCAGCACCATTGAAAAGAGCACCCTCGAAAACATAAGTAACAATGCTTTTTGAATATTTTTTTGTCGCACTTATTATGTGGCAACAATTCAAATTTAAACGCCAAAATTGCGATCTCTGAACATTAATGGGTTAATTTTGTATGATTGATCATAATTACATATTTCAAATAATATATTATATTCACTTATGAAAAAATTCAGATTTACATATAAATGTCTCGTACTATGTGAAAATTTTCTACTGTTTTACTTTACGCAGTGATTACTATGATTTACGCTCAGATTAATCACAGATAGTAAAAATTGGCGCCGATTTTGATAGGTCCGTTCTCAGAGAAATATCTTTTCATAGAAAAATATAATAAAGTACGAATTATTAGTAATAACAAAATTCAAAAGCTTCAGTCTCTCTCTCTCTATCTCTCTCTCTCTCTCCCCCTCTCCCCCCTCGTTGTTTACGAACATCCGATAAAAATGTCAACAAAAACGCTCATAGCACGAAGCGACTGCGAAGAAAAAAACGTAACAAAGTTGTTGCGGACTCGCAAGACCACAAGCGTGCACGAACGTTAACATAATTTAAAGTTTGGCTCAAGTGCCGTTAGTAACGCATTTAAATTTTGTTTTTTCATTTTTTTTTTTTTTTTTATATTTCTTTTTAGTTTCATCGTTATTTTTTTTTTAAATGCAACTTGAATTTCATCATGAGAGAGAAATAAAAACACTCGACTGTGTGTACTGTGGATTTATGTTTTTCCGCGTCGTGGAGATGAAGTTACCGAGTACTTTTTTTTCTTAAAAAAATTTAAATTATTAGTTGCATGCTTTGAAGTGCGTTATATTGAGTTCAAATAAATAAATTTAATTAAAATTTGCTTATTAAATAATTTTGACCATATGCGTGGAAATAAAAAAAAAAAAAAAAAAATGTTAATAAAATATTATTAATATTCACTCCACAAATCAAACACGATTTATTAACAATAAAACGTCTTAAAATAGTAATCGAGTATCTATAAATTATTCAAGGGCAATTCCCTTTGAATAAGATGTTCGCGTAGGTTGCTCTAGAACCAAGCGCCTGTATTTAGTCGAAACATTTAATTAACGCTTGGCTTTGTCGAAGTTAATGCTTTTTGAAAAGTTCAACACATCGTTTCTTACACACCGCGTGTAAGTAAATTGATAATATTAACCTTTTACTAACTTGTTTCGCGATATTTTGTAAAAGCGATAATTTTAAAGGCGTTAAACGTTAATTAATTGTAAATTAATTAAATTTTTTTAATTTGTCAAAATTTGTAAAGTCATATTAAATTTCTACATGAATAGAAAAGTTTGTCAAATTTACAAAATTTTGTTCATTGACAATTCAATGAAAAAATAATGTAAAATTCTAAACGTTTATTATAATTACAATCTTAAATTTTGTAATAAAAACAAGCAGAAAATTGAATCAGCTTTCAGTCTCGATTTACAATATTAATAAATAATTTTGCGTTTAGTCGGATAACGTAAGCAAAATTAATAAACGTGATATAGGATCGTAAACTTGAAGGTAATCTATACGATATGTAAAAAATAGGAAAAAGACGTAACTAATATCAAACAAGTCTTGATAAAAGGTTAAATGACGTGTTCAAAGTAACAAAATAATACTCCAATATTTGGAGTACATTTTTACTTATCATTTGATTTTAAAAATATTTATTCAGCTTAAATATTCTCTACGAGAAATAGTAACTCGTGCCGAAATAATCGCTTAATGACCACATATACCTACATGTTTCACATCCATTAATAAATATATTATAAATTTTATTATAAATTTTATATTTTGCTTCGTTTAAAATGCAATTTCTATTACGCATGATTTTTAAATATAATTTCAATTTTTCTGATATCCGTATTAAAATAGTATATTTTAAGAATTAAATTTTTATCGGTTAATTATCTATTTTTTCCAGCCAAGTAAATAATCATCTTGTGTTAGATTTCAACGAGGTTGTGTTAGACAAATAAGAAACTGCGCGTTAAAAAAATTAATTTCTGAAATATAAATTTATATCAGTTTGATTTATAATCCCATATTGAGGAAACGCGAATTAAGTCAATAGTAAGAAAACATTCTAAACCTATAGAATCCAAATGTATTTGCTTTATGATATTTGTATTAAAGGGAGGTTCTCATCAAGCACGACCAAAAAATCGATTTTTTTTTTTGCTTAAAAAGTTGGCAAATGTCTCGTAGAATACGCTCGTGAAACCCGTTTTGCCGAATTCAATTTATTTTTAAAGTTATAGTCAAAAAACCGAAGTCGTCTTTTATTAAATTAAATCGCGTACTAAAACTTTAAACGCGTTTTTCTCGAAACCATGTTTTTTGAGACGGGCGGCAAGATATCTCAAAAACTATTATAGATATCGAGATGAATTTCTTTTTATTTTAAAGGTAATTAAATTTGCTGGATCTTGATTTCACAATTTTAAAATCATAATTTTACAATGATTATTTTTATTGTTATTGCACTTTTTAGAGCAAAAAAAAGTGCAAACAAATATTTTTTTTTTGCAAGTCCGCCATTTTGTTAATTTTAAACTTTTCTTCGTGATTTTAGTTCAAGATCCAAAAAATGTCTTCTAGTTTATAACAAACGTTGATTTTTTGATTTCAGACAAAAATTGGATGAGTTACCTTGCCGCCGGTGGAGGTGTCTTTTTTTTCGATGACTATTTTTCAATGCATATAACTAATAAACTACTTGGTATTTTTGTTCAAAAAAATTTGTAAAAGTAGTTAATAACATACTTAATAAGTATCAAAAAACTTAACTACTTTATTTATTTCCTTCCATGAGAAAAAAAATCGCGAAAATCACGTAATTTTTGGGTCACTAGATGAGAACCTCCCCTTAATGTTTTTATATGCGTCAGCGCATTCAATTTGAAAATAACATTACTATCTTCTACAAAAATTTTTACGCTGCCATAAACTTGCTAAACACGGTATATTTCAAAGAAATGCGTGTATATAATTTATCTATATTATCTAAAATAAACTGTATATAAGAAAAATAGTTACATAAATATGGCTCAGTCTTAAAGAATTCGTTAACCGATCTAAAGCAAAAATTCTTAATTCTTCCTCTTGCGATTGTTTAAATTAGGTCATAATTTTTATATTGAGTTTTTATTAAAAGTGAATAAATAAAATATTGAAAAAATTTTTTTTTACCGATTAGAAAAATGTTTTCAATTTACTCCCTTTTGTTTGCAATCTGTTCCGCAATCTTTTCATGCACTTCGGCTGATATTACAGGTAAGTTTAACTAATTAAAAAAAAATTGGTTTTGCGACGATGTCGGAAGTAAATATAAGACTATTCATAGTTAATTGTATTATATATTATATATTTAAGTTGAGAATAAAATGAATATTTTTCAAAATTAAAGTGTAAAAAGCAAAGAAAATTCAAATTTTTTATAATCAACCTTTGGTCAAACATTCACAGTTTCACAAAATAAAAAAGTGTAAACTATTAATGAATCAAATATTTTTATTTTCAATAATTTATATTTGAATATATTATTTAATTATACACCTAATCGAATGTTATCTCAGTTTAACAATCTAAATTTAATATATATTTTTTAGTTTGTTCGCATAAATTAGTAATAAATGATAATAAAACTGAATACATAACCCCAGTGTTCGCTTTAAACTATAACAAAAACGATTTGGCTGTTTACAATCATTCAGAAAATGGTTTAGTTGATTTATATCTACGAAACGCATCCTTAATTTTCAATGGTAAATTTTGCATTTACAATCTTTATTTTACTACATTTAAATACAATTACATACGAAAATCCTATTTTTTTCCTACAGGACATGTAAATGATGTTATTAATAATGTTATTTATGATAAAAAACGTATCGAAACCGACGTCGCGGGTTCTGCTACCCTTGGAGTAAGACTATAAAGTTCAAAATAGATTTATCTAAACTTTCGTTTTTTTTTCAATATTTTATATTTAATTTTTAGGAAAATGATTATGGTCAAATTGTCTTAAAAGATTGCAAATTTTCTTTTATCGAAAGGAAGCATAAGTAATATAAATATTCCGATAATTTAACAACTAATAATATAAAATCGTACAATCAAGTCTAAAAAAAAATTTATATATATTTTATATTATGTAGCATTACTAGAGACTCAAATTTTTCGAGGACATTACAAAATCTGTTGAAATATGTCAACAAATGCTTTTCTGAATCAAAATTATGCAGCAATATAGGAGTCATAAACAGTGATCACTTCTCTCGTGCTAAAGCAAATCCAAAAACTTTTGATAGCATGAATATGATATTACAAAAAGAAACTGAAATGAAGGTAATTCCCAAATTTGTACGTAGTAGTGTGATATAAGAGAAAATTTTAAATAAGAACAAAATATTGTTCAATTTCAAAAGGATGTCTAAAAAAAATTAAAAAGTTTAATGATTTTAATATATATATATATATAGGAGATGTTAACAAAATATTATCCAGATTAATTTTAAGTACAGTTGCTCCTTGAAACTTGTTATTGAAATTATTGATTTTAATCACAAAATATTATTAAAATGTATCCTCAAACGATTTTTGCACAGAGTACTACACAGGGTCCTGCGGCATGCTACACAGAAATTTTGAATGAATCTCAGGTAATTCTCAAATCTGTACTTAATAGTGTGCTATAAGAGAAAATTAAAAAAAAAAAAACAAAATATTTTTTAATTTCAAAACGATGACTAAAAAAAATTAAAAAGTTTATGTGTGTGTATATATATATATATAGGAGATACTAACAAAATATTATCCAGATTAATTTTAAGCACAGTTGCTCATTGAAACTTGTTATTGAAATTATTGAAGTCAAGAAATTATTGAAATTTATAAAAAATACGCAAAATAAATGTTTATCTTAATATTTCATTATATTTATTTGTAAATACAAATAGAAACATTTCTACATATTTAATTCGTGAATACTTTATCTAATTTGTGTAGGCTATTGCGGTAGAAAACTGTATCGCTGATTCTATAATTCAAGGTGTAGCGCAGAAATATAATCAGACCAGAGAAATTATCGGAACGCGTGATGGAGATTCTCATCAAATGATAATTAATTTGTCTTTCGGGTAAATTCGTATACAAATAAACCAAAAACTTAAAATTTTTAACGCTAGTCTCATCTCTTGAATCATTGAAAATAACTTTTATAATTTAAATGTATACTTTTAGAAATCTTAATCAACTTCGACGAGTTTACAACATACATCCAAAGTCTCGTAACCCGACGAGTGATAAAAATACTAAAATTGTCTCTTTTGCGTTTGGACTTCCAAAGGCTGATGTAATTTATCAATTCTATTCTCCGGTAATGTCTTAGATGTATATCAAAATATATTCAAATTATATCGATGAATAAAGTGCCAATACATATATAATTTAATTAAATTGTTTTATCATTAAACGAAATTTATAATTCACAGAATAACTTAAAAGGATTCATCAATATTCGCGGCGAATTGATCAATATGACATTCGTCGCCAGCATATCTATAGACTACAGTGAAAACCCTTGTCGAATCGAGCTGCGTGATTTTCAAGTACCCTTCAAAGGGTTGATTGATCGTCTATTTATAAATAAGGAATTGGCAGAAGACTATGTAAAATCACGGCTGCAAAATTTTTGGAATCGGAATGACGCTAATAGAGTCGCAGTTGATGTTAGAGCTTCTTTAAAAAATTACATCGATAAAGGAAACTTTCTTTGTGAAAGTTGCAAGTTTGAATTTTATAATTTCAATTAAATAAATTAGACGATAAGTTGATGGATATGATTAAAAATTTATTTTCATAAAATTAAAATTTATTTGTTATTATTTAGACTATCATTAAAATGTTTTTGTCAAAGAACTATTGTTTGCTGTCTATATTATTTACAATCCCGAAATCAAAATCATGAGCATCGGTCGAATTATGTTAAGTATCAGATCCTTCACCTCGGCTAAATTTATCGACGATTTGACTTGCCGTAAGCCAAATTCAAACCATCACTGTAACACAAGTCATTCTTCATTCTTCCTTTTTCTTCTCTGCAGAATTTCAAAATGAATATGCAGTTAGCCTGTTTGTCTACGCATCAAGTCAACTTAACGGGTTACCCCCACTTGCGACTTTGAAAAAATCGATTTTTTGTTAATTGCATTTTTTTGAAGTATAAGTATCTGAGAATATGACCTGGAAATTTCAAGTCGATCCGAACAAAATTGACTGAGATATGAGCGTTGAAAGAGAAGAATTAACTGAAAGAATAAACTGAAATTAAAACTTGAAAAGCGTTTTTCTCGAAATGGCATTTCTGAAGTCGGTGACTAAGATTACTCAAACACTAATAAACCGATCTTCTTGAAATTTTGCAGGCTTATTTAATACATAAAAATGTAGTCTTTAATCGTTTGATTTTTTGTTAAAATCGAACCATTAACTTTGACTGTCCGCCATTTTGTGAAAAATAAATATTTTTTTAAATCCTTCGATTAAAGACTAGTTTATACTTATATTTAACTAAATCTATCCACATTTTTTGTTTCAAATGATCCACTTCGCCGCAATGTTGGTCACTGCAAACCGTATAAATAAAAACACTATTTCATTGGCGGCCATTTGCCACTTAACAATGTAATATTTTGCAATAAAAAAATTACTGCAAGTTCTTTAAGATGTATTCTTTAAGATGATATAATAATCGTTTAAAAAAGTTTTGTAGTTTTCTCTAAAAAAATTCATGAAAAAGGCCTTTTTTGTTGAGCTACAACTGGGGGTAACCCCTTAAAAGGCTCCAAGTGCGAAGAAGTCGAGCGCCAGAGATGAGGAGGAGGAAGCAGAAGTTTCCAGGGTACAACTTTGATCTCTTTTGTCGCTCTCTCCAGAAACTGTATAAGAGCAGCAGAAGCAACAAAAACAGAATTTCGTCCTTGGCAATTATGTATCCACCGTCTACTGTTTCTTCTCTTAGTCTTCTTTTTGCTCTTCTCGGTCTGTTACATATCTTTCTTACCACCAACTCGAGCGCAAGAGAGAGAGAGAAAGAGAGATCTCGGCATGTTCAAGACACACGGTGCATTAATTATAATAATGAAATCGCATTAAAAGTTTTTAATAAGCGCTTGCGCCTAGTGAATGAGATGTAGGAATAGAGGACAAGTCGTCTTGTTACCAAAGCCTCCAATGTTCCCTTGTTTAGTTCGTTAACTAAAAAGGGAGAGAGAGAGAGAATGCAGCGAGAGAACTACTACCTAGCAAACAGTTGAATTCCTTTGACCTGCGATGTGATTATATTCCGTTGGGCGTATAAGCGTTAAGGAGGTTGTAATGGATCGCTTTCAGTACTATTCATCAGGATGTATGAGACAAGCGTTAAGTGAATTGATATCAAGATGATTGTTTAAAGCTCAGATTCATTCCCTTTCAATTTTGATATTTTCTCTAATTGAGAAACATTATTTCGCAAATTAGATGTATTTTTAATTCGACATTATTATATTTGACAATGATTTTGATTTAAATCTACAAAAAAAAAAAAAAAAAAACGAAATTTTTTAATATTTGCCCTGCTAATTTGTAATCCAATTAAAACATATTTAAAAACGATTTTAAATTTGAGTAAAATTGTGTAATAAACTTTTAATTTCGTTTAACTTTAACTTTATCTTTGAGTTTCAAAATAACGAAACCAATGACATTCTTTTTATTTTCAATTATTATCGACATCGTAAAAATGCAAATAGTAATAAATTTTCGGTTTTCTTTATAATAAGGTAAATTTTCGTTATATTTACTCGTGTACTATAATTATAATTTTATAAAGCTTTTTAAATCTGAATAATTATTATTTATTAATAAGTATTTTGTCGTTGGAGTCGATAAAAAGTTTATTTACTCAAAACAAATTTAGTTTAATAAAACGAAACATATTTTAATCTTATCAAAAATAAATGTTTCATTTCATATATAGATATCAAATTTACACAACCATTCAAATTGTTATTTTGAATTTGTACAAATGTCGCTTGAATTCGTATGAGAAGAAAATAAATTTCAATACTAAGCGTTCGTGACTAATGAGCAAAATAGTGATAATGTACACTTGTATTACGTCGTGTAAAAAAAATTTGTAATAACAATTCGCAGGAATGATAACGTAAAAGAACAATTTATGTGTATGGATTGTGTTCCATGCGCTTTATTTAGCATAACATATTATATAAATACAGCTTACAAATGAAATGGTAATAGCTAGCATTCGCTTAAGTTTTATCATCAATTAAATATGTAATAACGCATGTCTAATTTATCCATATTATCTAAAATAAATAGTATATAACGAACATAGTTTCATACATATGGCTCAGTCTTACAGAATTCGTTAACCGATCTAAAGCGAAAATTCTTAATTCTTCCTCTTGTGATTGTTTAAATTAAGTCATAATTTTTATGTTGAGTTTTTATTAAAATTGAAATAATAAGATATTGAAAAATTTTTTTTTTTACCGATAAGAAAAATGTTTTCAATTTACTCTCTTTTGTTTGCAATCTGTTCTGCAATCTTTTCATGCACTTCGGCTGATACTACAGGTAAGTTTAACTAATTAAAAAAAAAAATGATTTTGCGACGATGTCGGAAGTAAATATAAGACTAGTAATAGTTAATTGTATTATATATTATATATTTAAGTTAAGAATAAAATGAATATTTTTCAAAATTAAATTGTAAAAAGCAAAGAAAATTCAAATTTTTTATAATCAACCTTTGGTCAAACATTCACAGTTTCACAAAATAAAAAAGTGTAAACTATTAATGAATCAAATATTTTTATTTTCGATACTTTATATTTGAATATGTTATTTAATTATACACCTAATCAAATGTTATCTCAGTTTAACAATCTGAATTTAATATATATTTTTCAGTTTGTTCGCGTGAATTTGTAATAAAAATAAATGATAATAAAACTGAATATATAACCCCAGTGTTCGCTTTAAACTATAACAAAAACGATTTGGCTGTTTACAATCATTCAGAAAATGCTTTAGTTAATTTATATCTACAAAACGCATCCTTAATTTTTAAAGGTAAATTTTGCATTTACAATCTTTATTTTACTACATTTAAATACAATTCCATACGAAAATCCTATTTTTTTCCTACAGGACATGTAAATGATGTTATTAATAATGTTATTTATGATGGAAAACGTATCGAAACCGACGTCGCGGGTCTTGCTACCCTTGGAGTAAGACTATAAAGTTCAAAATAGATTTATCTAAACTTTCGTTTTTTTTTCAATATTTTATATTTAATTTTTAGGAAAATAATTATGGTCAAATTGTCTTAAAAGATTGCAAATTTTTTTTAATCAAAAGGAAGCACAGGTAATATAAATATTCGGATAATTTAACAACTAATAATATAAAATCGTACAATCAAGTCTAAAAAAAATATATATATATATTATATTATGTAGCATTATTAGAAACGTAAATTTTTCGAGGACATTACAAAATCTGTTGAAATATGTCAACAAATGCTTTTCTGAATCAAAATTATGCAGCGATATGGGAGTCATAAACAGTGATCACTTCTCTCGTGCTAAAGCTAATCCAAAAACTTTCGATAGCATAAATATGATATTACAAAAAGGAATTAAAAAGAAGGTAATTCTCAAATTTGTACGTAGTAGTGTGCTATAAGAGAAAATTTTAAATAAGAACAAAATATTTTTCAATTTCAAAAGGATGTCCAAAAAAAATTAATAAGTTTAATGATTTTAATATTATATATATATATAAGAGATATTAACAAAATATTATCTAGATTAATTTTAAGTACAGTTGCTCATTGAAACTTGTTATTAAAATTATTGAAGTCAAAAAATTATTGAAATTCATAAAAAATACGCAAAATAAATGTTTATGTTAATAGTTCGTTGTATTTATTTGTAAATACAAATAGAAACATTTCTACATAATTAATCCTAAATACTTTATCTAATTTGTTTAGGCTATTGTCGTAGAAGACTGTATCGCTGATTCTATAATTAAAGGTTTAGCGCAGAAATATAATCAGACCAGAGGACTTATCGAAATTCCAGCAATTAATTCTTATCCCAAGATAAATAATGGCTCTTTCGGGTAAATTCGTATACAAATAAACCAAAAACTTAAAATTTTTAACGTTAGTCTCATCTATTGAATCATTGAAAATAACTTTTATAATTTAAATGTATACTTTTAGAAATCTTAATCAACTTCAACGAGTTTATAACATACATCCAAAATCTCGCAACTCGACGAGTATGAAAAATACTAAGATTGTCTCTTTTTCGTTTGGACTTCCAAAGGCTGATGTAATTTATCAATTCTATTCTCCGGTAATGTCTTACATGTATATCAAAATATATTCAAATTATATCGATGAATAAAGTGCCAATACATATATAATTTAATTAAATTGTTTTATCATTAAATGAAATTTATAATTCACAGATTCCCTTTGGAGCACCTACCTATAATTTGCGCATCAAAATTATGAATATGATATTCTTCGCTAAGATATCTATAGACTACAGTGAAAACCCTTGTCGAATCGAGCTGCATGATTTTCAAGTACCCTTCAAAGGCTTGGTTTATCGTGTATTTAAGGATGAGATTTTGACAAAACAAGACAGTACAAAATCTTGGATGCAATCTATTTGGAATCAGCCTACTGTTAATATAGTCGCAGATGATGTTAGAGCTACTTTGAAAAATTACATCGATAAAGGAAACTTTCTTTGTGAAAATTGTAAATCTAGTTTCAATTAAATAAATTGGATGATAAATTAATGGATATGATTAAAAACTTATTTTCATAAAAGTAAAATTTATTTGTTATTATTTAGACTATCATTAAAATGTTTTTGTCAAAGAACTATTTGTTATGGATAAAGCGAGATTCTTTAGACTTTTCATTGAGTACAAAAACTTTTATTGTGTAATACAATGATTTTTAAATGATTACAAGTCGAGTAATTGCTCGAGCTAAAGTCAAAGCGCATCTGACTTCTTTGCCGAAATCGATAGATCATGCTTCGCTGCGGTCCCCCACTTACGTCTAAATTGCCGCCTAATTCTCGTCAATATCCACCAAAGAACCACGAAGGAGGGAAGATAAGGAGAGAGAGTGATGAACTTATGGTGTAAACCCCCGAATGCCTCACACTCACGCAAACACAAATTCTATACAACGGTTGCCGCTGCATCGCCTTACTCTCGACCAATGACGTGCCACAGCCCGCTTTTCAGCTACCCGTGCAACGTGGAACCTTCAAAGTGCAACGGAGCAAGACGAGCAAACTTCTTTGGGATCGAAACAGCCTCAGGATGGTGATGTCAACCCTATCTGGGCGCCAGAAGCCACTGAGTCGTCGTCGCGACTCCGCGCTATAGAGCTCGGCCATTGTGCGCGCCCGTTGTTACCGACTTCGAACATATTACTATGCTTTATACTTACGTTATCTCTCTCTCTCTCTGTTCGCCCCTCCCTTCGACGGCCTCAATTTTTTCGCCCGTACACTTTTATCCGTAACACTATTGTTTACTGTCTATATTATTTACAATCCCGAAATCCAAATCATGAGCATCGGTCAAATTGTTTTTCCTATGTTAAGTATCAGATCCTTCACCTTTAATCCAATTAAGACATATTTAAAAACGATTTTAAATTCGAGTAAAATTGTGTAATAAACTTTTAATATCGGTTAACTTTAACTTTATCGTTGAGTTTCAAAATTAACGAAACCAATGACATTCTTTTTATTTTCAATTATTTTCGACATCGAAAAAAATATTAAAAAATAAAAATTATTCAGATTTAAAAAGCTTTATAAAATGATAATAACAGTACACGAGTAAATATAACGAAAATTTACTTTATTATAAAGAAAACCGAAAATTTATTACTATTTGCAGTAAATATTTTGTCGTTGCGAGTCGATAAAAAGTTTATTTACTCAAAACAAATTTAGTTTAATAAAACGAAACATATTTTAATCTTATCAAAAATAAATGTTTCATTTCATATATAGATATCAAATTTACACAACCATTCAAATTGTTATTTTGAATTTGTACAAATGTCGCTTGAATTCGTATGAGAAGAAAATAAATTTCAATACTAAGCGTTCGTGACTAATGAGCAAAATAGTGATAATGTACACTTGTATTACGTCGTGTAAAAAAAATTTGTAATAACAATTCGCAGGAATGATAACGTAAAAGAACAATTTATGTGTATGGATTGTGTTCCATGCGCTTTATTTAGCATAACATATTATATAAATACAGCTTACAAATGAAATGGTAATAGCTAGCATTCGCTTAAGTTTTATCATCAATTAAATATGTAATATAACCCAATAACTTTTAATAATGATTCAAAAGTTTTGAATTTTAAACAAGTTATTATATTTCAAATCAATTTTATTAAATTTTTCTTTATAATATTTTATAAAATTTATTTCGATGTTATTGAAAAACTTATTATTTTTTTATTTTGAAATTTCCAAACATTTAACAAAAAATCTGAATTATGAAAAAATTTCTCGAACATTACTTGTAATTTGGATAGCGGCTACGTTAGCCGAATGAGATCTTACTGAATAAGAAAATTAAGTTTGAGACAACTTATTAAAGTAGACAGTCGTTAATAGTATTCATTTTTAAATATTCAGAAAATGTAGAACAATCATTTGAAAATTTTTTTAAAATTTATTGAATTTTATATTGAATTAAATTTTAAAGTAGTTCAAATTCAAAGTGGATCTATTCGCGATAGTCTAAAACAAATAAAAGTTTAATTTCGCTTGTGATAATTATACGCAAAGGTTTTTATATTTCATATATTAAAAGGCTTCGAATGTCTAAATTAAGACTGAAATAAGCATAGCCAATTGCATTCTATAGTGCAATACCAGTGTTTATTTTAGAAACCAAAGTCCTAACTATTCAACGATCACACAAATTGATGAAGTTACAAAAAGAGATCGAGTACTTGTATTGGATTGTGTCGGTGGTCTAAATGCAACAAACTACACATGTGTTATAGGTAATATTATAGGATGTATCTTCATCAAGAATATCGACTAATAGAATTTGCATCTTTCTATCGTCCAAAGAAATAGTCACGGAATTGACTGAACAGTTAGAACATATTAGTATAAATGAAAAAATAGTTTATATCAGACCGCTAATTATCAAAAAAAAAAAAAGAGTGATTTTTTCAAATGCGTCTACCAGTATTCCTAATTTTTTATGAAAAGTTTTCGATGATATATTCGAACAATCAGAGTTAACGTAAATCTCCAATCACTAGATTAAAGGCTGCCATTTAAAAAGGATATCAGCATGCTCAAAGTTTCAGAAGGCAAGTATGCTTTCAACCTGATGATATTAAAAAGTTGCCAGAGAGTTTTTTAATCAAATATGATTATGCAAATTATTTTATTTATACGAGTACAGATCTCTTAAAGTGTTTTACACGCAAAGTAGAAGGACACTTAGCGAAGAATTGTACCGAAAACATTACTACTACAACACCTGTTTCAACACAGTCAAAAAATATACACACCGAAGAAGATGCAGCGTTTAATACCGAATTATTTAGTACACAAATTATAGAGCAAGAAACTACTGTAAACATGGAAATTCCTTTACTCGAAAATAATACAACTCGTGTCAACAAACGAACACACTCATTAATAAGTTCAACCAAATCTAGTGGAGCCCAAGAAATATAATCTATTGTGAATAAATCAACTGTTAATAAGAAGAAAAAGAAAAAAACAAAATCTGGTGTAAAAGAGTATAATACCGATATTGAAGTAAGTAATGCAATAACTAATAATGACGAAATGGATGATAATTTAAAGTATGTCAAGGAAAAATTAAATAAACCTAATAAATTACTAAATTATTTGCAGTTTAAAAGTCTGTCGAAAAACATTCAAGGAGCGAAAGACCCATGTAACATTATAAATGAATATACAAAAGACACTGCTTCTTTCATTAAATTTATTCAAGAGGAAATATACCCAAAAGTAAGTTGCTTAAACATATACGCGACCCAACAGCTGAGTTTATTTTTAATGAAACGCCGATAAATTCAGACGATGAAGAAGGCTGTACCTAAACTTTCAAATTTTCTTAAATCACTATGGCTGTAATAACTCAATGGAATGTAAATGGATTTTATAATAACTATGAAATGTTACAACAATTAATCAAAAAACAAACATTTCATATTGTATGTTTACAGGAAACGAACTTACAAACTAATCAAACCTTAAAATTAAAAAATTTTAATACTTATTATAAAAACAGAGAAGATTGTTTGAATGCTAGTGGAGGTGTAGGTATCTTAGTAAATAAAAAAATATATAGTCAAGAACTTATGCTAAATATAGACATTGAAGCAGTTGCAATAACAATTTCTATTAATGACAAATCATTGTGCATTTGTAACGTATACCTCAGTAAAAGATACGAATTAAACATGAATATGCTACATAACCTTATACATCAATTACCTCATCCTTTTATTCATTTAGGTAACTTCAACTGCCATAGCCCTATGTGGGACTCTTATAAAGTAGACAAAAGAGGCTCTATAATTGAAGAATTTATTATTAACAATGATATAGTTGCATTAAACGACTCATCTCTGACACGCTTCAATGCAGCTAGTGGGAATACTAGTCATAGATTTATCTTTATGTAGTTATCTAGGTGCAAATTTGGAGTGGCAAACCCTTCATTATTTATATAATAGTGATCACTTCCTGATAATTATCCAATTCACAAATAATAATCCATCACAAATTCGCGCAATTCCCAGATGGAAATATTATCATCAAGCAAATCGGCTGCTTTTTCAAAGCCATATATCCATGAGAATAACAGAATTTGAAGAATCCATCTTAGAAAATCTCAAAACTCACAAAATCAATATAAACCAAATACTAAACGATTTTACTGATATCATTTTACAAGCAGCATATAAAAGAATTCCAGAAAAAAAATAATTCAAACAGCAAAAATACTCCATGTTGGAATCAAGAATGTGACAAAGCAGTGGCAGATTCTAAAAAAGCTTTTAATAGATAGAAAAAGAAATAATCAGAATGAAGTAAAATCGAACACCAAAAATATAAAGCCATAGCCAAAAAGATTGAATGATTAAGCAAACGAAATTCATGGATACATTTTATACAATCAATTAATTAACAAACTTCAGTTAAAGATGCATGGCGCAAAATTAAATCTATAGACGGGAGAAAGTCGCACAACGTCACTGCACTTAAAGAAAATAATGAAATTATTAACGATTCGGAAAACATAGCAAACTTATTCGCTGAAAACTGCAAAAAGCTCGAGCAATAGCAATTTTGATCCTATTTTCTTAAATCATAAAAATAATGTCAAAAAAAAGCTATTGCTGAAACATATGAATTTAATGAAAATTATTCAAATCCACTAAACACTGAAATAACTTTAAACGAACTGTACTACGTCATCGATTGTAATAGAAATACTAGTCCTGGACCAGATAATATCTCTAATATTTTCCTCAAGAAACTGCCCGATTTAGCCATTAAATGTATTTTAACAATTTATAATATCATTTGGACAAAAAATAAATTCCCAGACTTATGAAGGCGAGCTATTGTAATACTAATTTCAAAAACAGAAAAAAACAAAGATTTCAAAGATAACTACATGCCTTTATCATTGACATGCTGTCTATTTACACTTTTGGAAAAAATAATAAGTAGAAAATTGAAATGGTTTTTAGAATTTAATAATATAATTAACAAAGCACAAAGTGGCTTTGGAATTAAATGCTCGACGGCAGACTGTCTAGTAACAATAGAAACCAACATCTGTGAAGTATTTATTAATAACCAACACCTCGTTACGGTTTGTTTGGATATCGAGAAAGCTTATGATATGATATGGCGCCGTTAGCTTATGATATGATAACATTTCTATTCTATAGTTTTTGAAGAAATCGTTAAATATATAATTTCGTAAAAGTTTTAGAATTTTTTAAATATTTAACGATTTCCTCAAAAACTATTAAGTTTGCTAGAAAGTTACTTTTAATAAAAACGTTATAAAATCAAATGAAGAATAGCCTCAAATTTTTTCAGAATTTTCAAAGATAATTTTTGATTTTTTTATAATGCACAATGTCAAAATTTTCAAAAATGTTTTTAAAATATTCTAAAAAAATTTGAAAATATTTTCCAACTAATTTTAGGACATTTTTGTTCTTAGAAGCTTTTTACCAATCTTGATAGTTTTTGAGAAAAAAATTCGTAAAGTTGAAACGAAAAATTTTCCGTTTCAAAATCCATTTTGTATCCGTCATTTAGAAATTCGTAAAAAATCCAACGGGGTTTGAAAGGGTAGATATCTATGCCAGCGTTTATAGTGATTGCGATGGGGTATCAAAATTTTTTCCAACTTAAAATAAACGTTAAAAAAAGAATGCCCCAAAAAATCTCTGAATTTTTCGGAAAAATGACTTGTAACTTTTCTGGCATTCGTTTTATGTAAAATTTCTCAACGGCATTCGTAAGAAGAGGTCTTAATCTATAAGAAATGCTGTTTGCCTAATTTTTTATATGACTTTTTCATTAAAAGTTAAGAGGTCGAAAGTTTGAAAAAAATTTTTGTTATTTGGGAGGAAAAGGGTTAAAAGGCTCCAAGTGCGAAGAAGTCGAGCGCCAGAAGGAGAAATTTCCAGGATACAACTTCGATCTCCTTTGTCGCTCTCTCCAGAAACTGTACAAGAGCAACGGAGGCAACAAAAACGGAATTTCGTCCTTGGGAATTGTGTGTCCACCGTCTACTGTTTCTTCTCTTAGTCTTCTTTTTGCTCTTCTCGGTCTATCATAGTGTATACGTGTACAAATTGTACACACACGCGCGCGCGCATACGTACGAAAGCCCGGTGAACGGGTCAACATTAAGCGATCGACCGAGAAAACCTTGAGGAGGCCGAACGTCGGCCGGCCGTCAAGGTCGTCAAGATCGTCGATTTTCCGTTCGCCACTCACGAGACACGCACTTTATCCTCTGCGTGAGTCTTATTCTTTCTTTATTCCAAAAGGGACAAAGATGCAATTATAAAGGAGACATACCCGATCCTCGTCTTTTTCTCTCTCTTAGTTTTTTTTTTTTTTTTTTCTTTTTCTAAACGATCTTTTAAACGCTCGCGCGTCCTTTGATTTTGCGAGTCATATGCGTTTTACGAATGCTTCTTAAAAAGGTACAAAGAAACTATTTGTAGCGCACGTTTAAAGGAATGTCTTATTAATCGCAAATAATTTATTTTAAATTAAATCGATAAAGAAGCGTCGTTAAAATTATAATCCACGTTATTGAATTAACGTAAATCGTCGCACGCTCGTAAAGTTATCAAAATATTCAGCGATTTTGTATATATCAAAAACTTAATGATCGTCAGAAATTCAAAAAAATTACGTACTTTGTGCTACGAAAAGGAAAGGACACCAGAGGGCAATCTCGCGATAATTTTAATAAACTAGCGATGGTTCGTTATTGCCTTCCTTATTTATTCTTTTTTTTCGCAAAAATGCTCCCACAATTACGACAGAAGTACAAATTTTGCCCACTTGATTGATTGCCGTTAATGTTTCTTCTAGGATAATTTTATAACCATCATAAATATTATTTTTTTTTCTTTTTAATATATATGGTTTTTGCAAACAGTGATATTTCGAATTTAATTTGCAGTGATTTGCCGTTACGTAAAGATTATACGCGCGAATAAACTAATGATGCATCCTTATAATCGTAGTAATGTCGAGTATTTATTTTTATATTAAAGTAGCCAAGTGTTTATTGTTATGTAAATAGTGAAAATTATAATAAAATTTCGAAAAAATCGACTTAATCATTATATAATAAACGACGTTTAATCATTTAATATTTAGATAATAATTTATTCATAAGTTTAAACAAATCAATTAAGATTAAATCCTACATATTCATTTAATTAAAATCAAACAAAAGTGCATAAAAAAGCTAAACGATAACGAAATAAATAGTAAATCTGAGAAACAAGAAAATAACCATTGTCCAAAATCCTCGCCTAATCTCAAGATCGCGAGTCTAACGCTTAAAACACGCGATTCGCTTAAAGCGCAACTTCGGCATTGCTCGCCTTACGAAACATACTCGGCGTGCGTGACGCTACTCGGCTCTCAAAAATGAAAACAAATATCGCAATGCGCAATGAAATGAAGATAAAATAAAATAAAAAAAAAAAAAAAAAAAAGAAAGAAAGAAAGAAAATAGCGACAAATAAGAAAGAAAGAAATAAAATAGCGATTATTGAAGGAAAAGCTAATCGCTCGCGGAGAAGCTCGTGCTACGATTATTACAGCCGAAGAGAACGAAATATGACTCCGTCTTTTTCCTCTGTTTAGCGAAAATTTTGCGTACACGTAATCATCACCAACTTTTCCCTCCAACTAAAACCAGCTCTATTCAATTAAGGGGTTACCCCCAGTTGTAGCTCAACAAAAAAGGCCTTTTTCATGAATTTTTTTAAAGAAAACTACAAAACTTTTTTAAACGATTATTATATCATCTTAAAGAATACATCTTGAAGAACTTTCAGTAATTTTTTTATTGCAAAATATTACATTGTTAAGTGGCAAATGGCCGCCAATGAAATAGTGTTTTTATTTATACGGTTTGCGGTGACCAACATTGCGGCGAAGTGGATTATTTGAAACAAAAAATGTGGATAGATTTAGTTAAATATAAGTATAAACTAGTCTTTAATCAAAGGATTTAAAAAAATATTTATTTTTCACAAAATGGCGGACAGTCAAAGTTAATGGTTCGATTTTAACGAAAAAATCGAACCATTAAAGACTACATTTTTATGTATTAAATAAGCCTGCAAAATTTCAAGAAGATCGATTTATTAGTGTTCGAGTAATCTTGATCACCGCTCTTTCAACGCTCATATCTCAGTCAATTTTGTTCGGATTGACTTAAAATTTCCAGGTCATATTCTCAGATACTTGTACTTCAAAAAAATGCAATTAACAAAAAATCGATTTTTTCAAAGTCGCAAGTGGGGGTAACCCGTTAATATACGCGCGCGCGCGTGTGTGTGTGTGTGTGTGTGTGTGTGTGTGTGTGTGTGTGTGTGTGTGTGTGTGTGTCTGCAGCTTACGCATATGCTGCTCACGCGTACACGCATAATGGAAAGTTTAAGCGATCCGATAGACTTTCGAAAGTATTTCGAGACCGATACTCTCGGAAAAGTACTTACTTAGATTCTCGCAACCTTACCAATTCGATTGTACATAACTCGCCGTGTGTTTATATATGTAAAGTTGCGATATTGGGCGCTATTTATATAGATATACATATAGCTCTCTATCTACGATGTAAAAGTAAAGATGGTATATAAAAAGTGGAGTTTAAGAACTAAGGTGTAAGCCGTAGGTATAAGTATTTTTTTTATTTTAACGACAAAATTCCTGAGTACGCTTTACGAGCTATAAATAAAAACGAAGGAACATTGCGTCACTCGGTAAAGGGATTCACCTCGATAAAAGAAAAAAAAAAAAAAAAAAAAAAACAAGGCAGCAAAGGTAAACGCCTTCGTACTTTTCAAACTTTAATTTGCTTTCAAATTCTTAAATTACATTTTTTTTTTTTAATAAACTTTAACGCTGTATACATCCCCGCGCGGCTCTCGAAAGGATCTCGCGTGTATAGAAGAAAAAAAAGAGAGGAAGGAAGAGAAGGGGGGAGAAAAACTTGGCAAAATAGTAGCAGCGGCGGCTAAGCGAGTTCTCTCGATCATTGCGACACCTCAGCCGCGTAAATGCATATATGCGCGAGAGACGCCGTGTGCGGAATCTTACGACTTTCATTTTCTCGCAAGGCTCGCAAGGATGGCGTTCCTCGCATCTCTCGCCGGACAAATAGATGCCTCCCATTTCAGGGGCAGACTGCCAAGTATCTCTCTCTCTCTCTCTCTCTCCCTTTCTCTCTCTCTTTCTCTCCTTTATATCCCCATTTCTGGCTCGAGCTACTTGTAAACAGCTTTTTGCGCCCGTCCTCTTTCTACAAACCTCTCCCCCTCTCCCGCCTCTTTTATATGCGACGCTGATTTATAGAACGGAATGCAAGTTCGTCCGCTTTTTGTCGCTTTGCTCCTCTTTTCCTGTTTAATACCTTGGCTCTCGTCGTCCTCGTTGTTGTTGTCGCTGTTTCTGTTGTTGTCGTTACTGTTCGCTTTTTTTTTCTTTCTTTTCACAGAGCGAGTTTTGAAACGTACTTGTACGAAAAGCGTTGCGTGAGTTTTATCGAACTTGGGCATCCTCCATTTTTTTTTGTTTTTTTTTTTTTTTTTTTTTTTTTTTTTTTTTTTTGTACCGAGAGATGCTCTAATATGGAAATGGCTAGAACACTTAATGGCCTTTTAAAACACAATTAGTACGTGTTTTTCTTAGCTTTATACTTTTTATTACTTCGCTTTGTTGTGTTACTGACGGTTAATAAATAACTGTTTGTTTAAATTATTTCATACTAGCAATTTTTTCATAAATAGTAATGAAAGTTTTTTTAAATTGTAATATTTATATATAGCATATTATAGAATATTAATTTTGTAGATTGGTTTATTAAAAAACGATATTATTAAGCTTGCGATATTGCCAAATTAAAAAAAATATTTTAAACATCGCAATGTTTTGAAATCAATCTCTTATAAAAAATTTTAATTATAAAATAAATAAAGTAGTATTAAATTTTACTTGAAAATCTTATTGTTTAATTTATGTAAAATATCTTACTATTTTAATAAGCCCTAAAGTGTAAAATTCCATTGTTTTAATGATTTATAAATCATTAACTAATTTAAATATTTTATAAACATGCAGTATTATTGATAATTTTCTTCTAATACATAGTTAAATTTAATAAAGTTGTTAAAACCTTACTTTTACTTAAAATTAGGAAATGAAAATAATAACAAAATTTTTTACGATCATTTATCTTTTATTCACCGATCGTGTCTAAACTCTAGAATACAAATACAGAATTGTATATTCGCAGTATGTAATATTTTTCCTTACGAAAATTACCGTGTTGAAACGTACAATAAAGATGCAGTTATGCCTTATTCTTTTATTTACTTTTTTTTCAAATCCTCTTTTTCTCTCTCTATCTCTCACTCTCACTCTCACTCTCTCTCACTCTCACTCTCACTCTCACTCTCACTCTCTCTTTCTCTCTCATGCTCTCTCACTCTCTCATACATTTCATCATAAATTTGTTCCTTAAATTCATTTAGTCGTCGTAATTATATTTCATTATGGACAATTAAACAATACATTCACTTCTATATTTGATACTGTAACATTTTGTTTAAGCATAATATGAAAGCATCTTGTTCCTTATTAATTAAGTTTAATTACGATTGTGTTTGTATATGTTTGCTTTTGTCCACAAGTATGAAAATGTTAGGACAAATAGGTCAATAATCAATACTTAATCGATGGATTGATAAGGTAAATACTCTCTGCTTAATATAGCTTACTTACAATTAAAATGAATAATCTAATGTGTAAGTATATATGTTTGATGTTTGTTTTTTACTACAATGACACGCAGCTTTTTCAAACTCATGATTAAAAAATTGTTTTAGCAATTTTTTTTCTTTTCGCATCAACGACGATTGCCAAAATACTATTTTTTTACATTAATGAAACTCTAAGTATTGATTTTTAGAGTTTTATAAATTTTCACGTGACTTTGGTAATCGTCGTTTTTACAAGAGTTTGAAACAACTTTGTACAAACGTGTAAATTTTCTTAATATAGTCCTTTCATGAAATCAAACATCACGGAAATGTTCATTTTTATTTAACTTTATTTTGCGTATAATATTAGATGAAGTTACCTACATTTACTTTTTACTAGAAAAATCTTTTTAAAATAAGTCACAACTATAAAAAGAATAAAAAATAACTTTAAAATTGCATACTTATCACGAGATCTTGCGAAGAGATCGCAAGTTAAATGCCTTAAATTCAATATATTTTTTACACTGAGATTATATAACATTTATGAAAAAAAAAACGAATTACACATGCTCTTCCAATTGATTTCGATGGTTTTTTTTTTTATGAGCCTGAATAAACAATAGTAAATACTTTAACGAGACTTTTTGTTCTTTATAACGCATTTATGTGGTTTGTTTAAGCACTTCGCAAAAATAATATAAACTTAAATACTCAAATAAAAACTTATTTTATCTACATATTACAATTATACGAACAAAATCGTGAAAAAGTAATTAATAAAATTCAATTACACGATAATTACATCTAATAAAATACTTTTGTTTAATTACTTTCATTTATTACCGATTTATTCTTTCGACACATTCGAAACAGATTACTTTTGTTAAGACGAATAAATCGATCAGTGTAAAAGTATAAAATAACAAAAAGTGTCGGTTTTAAAGTATTTGATATTTATCTCTCTTGTCAACTTTTAATAGCAAGCAAGAAAATAGTTTTGCAAACGATTTCGTTAGCATTTAAATTTTCTCACTTGCTATGCAATTTTTCAAGAGGTAAAAGATCATGGTGATATGTGTATATCACCATAATATTTTCTTTTACTCAGCACAATTATTCATGACATTATACCGAGAAAAAATTGAAAATTTAATCTTATAATTTATTTTTTCTCGATGCACGTTCACATAATTGCAATATCATCGAAAAAGTGACAAGTATTCCTTTTTATTACTTCTTTTTTTTTTTTTTTTTTTTTTTTGTTCAAAATGATAAAAAATATAAATGTTTTTCCCTGTTTTTTTCATTTTGTTTTGCTTTGACGAAAGGACATTTTCTAAAGGTCCGTGTCGTACCAGGCGGCCGCAACTGAATTGTCCTGGGGCGGTGCGGGCAGCTCCTCTAAATGATCAAAACTCAGATCGCCCTCATGCGCTACGTCCATCGTGTCAATCGCGCCGTATGTTGAGCCTCCACCTATTTCCAGTCCTTGCATAGAATCTACTGGTATCTGGTCATAACCTATAAAAGTAACAATGGAATAATATTAATGTATAAAAAACGTTGTAACAATTTTGCTCTTCTCTACCTTTCTGCAACGAATAAAAAATACAAAGTGTGTGTACACAATACATTTTTTTTTTTTTTGGGTTATCGATTAAACATTTATTGTGTACAGAATTTTTTTCTTTAATGTAAATTTATAAATAATCAAATTAATAAAATTTTAATATGTTCAAATTTAATTTTTATTGATAAAACTTTATGATATAAAATTCAGGTGAAAAAAATTCTGTATTTTAAACAGGTAAAATTTTTTATATAAATACATCTAAAAATTATAACTTTTCAGTTGATTTCTTTGAATGAAAGCATGCTAAAATACTTTCACTTGTGTAAATAAAACAAATTATATAAAATTCAAAATTATAACAGATAAAATAATAAAAACAATAATTATAATTGAATAAGTGAGTGGTGAGTTAGATTAAGTGATCATTCAACATGCGTGTTGTGTACAACAAATTTTACTGCGGGATATGTGTATGCCACATGAAGACAGACAACATCAATAGCAAGCAAATAAATACGGTTTTCTTTTAATGTTAAATTGAGGAATTTTTTCACCTATGATGTTATTCTGCAAGATATTGTCGATAGCCTTTTACTTATAGTTTAGTCCATGAGTTATGCTGTTAAAATAATAAAGCAATTTAAATCCCTTAATAAATTTTTATTTTGCAACTGCTTCAAATCACTAAACTATCATTGCAAGCTTTGCAATGTCATTCTATTGAATAATTTTGTGACAGGAATTTATTAATGTGCAAGATATTTTCATGAGCAATAATTTGTTTTCAATAACTATTTTCATAGTTCATTCCCATACTGTTATAAATAATAATGAGGAATATAGCTAAATAAATTAAAGAACAAATATTTATTAATTTTATCAAATATATCCATCAAATTAATTAATATTTCAATTAAAATTTTAATTTAAAAATAGTGCAAATAAACATAATTAATAAATATTAATAAATATTTTATTTTTTGAGACGATAAACATAAAATAATTTTTGTAGTTGACCTCAAAATTTTATGAAAATCTTTATCATGTATTTATAATATTAAAAAAAAAAAAAAATTATTTTTAACATTTTACAAAATAAAACAAAACTTTTTCTTTAAAATGAGTCTATTAATAGGTCATTTTAAAAAAAAAATGTTAGTAAGATTTAAATTTTGATTGACTTACTTGAAAAAATATTTAATAAATATCAATAGCAAAGAAACATATTTGTTTAGTTTTAGAGTATTAATGGAAAATGTTTCGGAAAATTTTTCACATACCTTGTGCTATTAAAAAAGTTTTTTAATAATTATAAAAAAATAATAATTATTTATTTTTTTGTAACTATTTTTATTAATGAGTATAAAAAGTAATTTTTATTTAAATAAAAGAAATAAAACTTCATCTTTAAATCAATTTAACTAAAATTAATTTAAAAAATTAATGAACAGAGATCTGATGAAACATTAAGATGCATTTGAAATAATATTAAACTAAATAATCTTTACATCTTAAATAGCTAAACTTTGAATAGACAAATTCATTAAAATTTTTTTTTAATGGCACAAATTTAGTTATTATAAAAATAAATCAATGGTGATGGAAATAAAGAGGATGGTTATAAATTTAAAACAAAAGCTAAAAAAAAATAAAATTTACCTTGTGGTTGGTAAATACGGCCTCCATGGCTGCTGTGTATACTAGGAGGTCCTTGCCCATACATACCGTCATAAGCCTGATCTGCACCAAGCATGTCCTAAGGATCGTATAAGAAGTCAACACAAAAATTCAAAAGAAAAGGAAGTGTTTGGGCTTACTAAAACAAGAGCCTTATACCTTAATCCTTGGCTCAGATTCATGTTTTGGATTTTTTATATTGAATAATACTAAAAATTATTCACAGGATGGACATAGTTTACTTTTAAAATTATTAAATATTTATGAAAATCAATAAAAATTAATTTTTATTCATAAAAATATGTATATTGATAATTATCAAATCAAATTCCTTTTTAAAACTATATCCAACCCCATTATTTATTGAAAAAAAAAAAATTTTAATATGCTACATTAAAAAATATATAAATAATCAATTTCTACAAATGCCTATTAACATCAATATTAATACCTGATTTGTCCAGCGTAGAGATTAAAAGGACAAAGTCAAGAGCATTCCCATGCAGGTCATATAAATTTTATGATATTATATGGTATAAATATATAAATATGTAACTCTATTTTGCTAACTTAGCTAGCTTATGTTATAAGCAATTTTAATTTTTTTCTGTGATAAAATATCAATGATAACATGTGTAATGTTGCACATATGTATTGCTTTTTCAGAATTAAAAAATTTAAAATGAATTTTCTAGACAATTGAACTTAACACTTATATGAAAAGCAAACACGATCTTAATCTACACTGGTTAACAAATGCTAAACATTAAAGCTATTTTAATAAGCAGATGGTATTTTGTGATATTTTGTAGAATCATGCTGTTGTGATAATTAATATAACAATATTAAATGTATTAAAAAAATTTTTAAAATATAATAATTTGGAAATAATTCAAAACTTGTATTTTTTACATTTAAATAAACTTATACATAATTTTTTTCCTGCTAATATATTTATACTCTTTTAAATTAACCAAATATACCATTGCGAAAAGGAGAACATAAGTCAAAATGTCACATATTTAATGTTTATATTTAAAATAAATATCACCAGGTGGATTATAGTTGCATAAAAATTCTCGAAATTCAAACAAGTTTATACTTAAATGGTTCTGAACGCATATTTCATATTCTCTATGCACACATTTTACACTAACTAAAGTATAGAATATTTATATATATTTACACCTTAAATTATGGATGGAAAATAAAATAATAAACAAATTAGAAAATAATAAAAATTATAGTTTTAAACTTAATTGTGATTAAAAGATATCATTTGTTTACTGTGATTGAAAGTTTTCAAAAATCTATATAAAATAAATAATTAAAAAATATTTATTTTAATATAATATTAAATATTTATATAAAAATTTAATATTAAAATAAAATATTTTAATGTTAATTAATTTTACATCTTTTTGAAACTTTTAAAAAAATTTAATTGTGAATGATGAATTAAAGTCACAATAAACCAAGTCGATTTTTATCGTTTATTAGCAAATGTGACTCACACATCCCTCCGCGCAATATCTGGACGCTTTAAAAACGCAAAACTTCGAATTCTTATGCATCCCTACAAATCACTATGACAAATAATTCGCTCTCACGTCGTTCCTCATACCTGTAAATCCGGAGCCATCCCAAAATCAGTGTTGTTCCAGAGATTGGTGTCTTCGCGCAGTAGTGAATTCGTAAGTTCAACTGAAAGTCTCTTTTTATAATCCTGAGGCTTGTCTTCGCTCATGCGGAAAAGAACAGCTGCAGCATAAGTCGCGACACCCTCGTTGCGCGAGTGTAACAATTCGGTAAGCGGGGCCGTAGCACCCTCTTGTTCAATCATTTCTGCGCCCTCTTTATCTGCAGCAAGCTCACAAAGTACACCTGCAGCTACGCGTTGTATGTTCTCGATCTCGTTAAACAATAGCTAGAAGATATAAATGATGAATATAAATGATTAAAAAATTTCATTTATTCGATAAATAAATTTTCATGTACTTTTTTACTGATATATCATTTTTAATAAATGAAGATTTTACTTATTTAATAAAATAAAAATTTCACCTGCACGAAGATGGGAATGACAGTTTGTGATCGTATAATAGTCCTATTGTGCGATTCTCTTGCGAGAATGTGAAGCGCTCCAACAGTACCTTCAACGATTTCTTCCATGCGAACACCATCTGCGTAAGCTCCTGGCGGTGCTTGATTTCCAGCGTTTGTTACCGAAGACCGCTGCTATAAAATATTAAAATTAAAATTAAATTTTTAAAATTATACATTTTTAAAAATAATTAATATTCAATTATTGTAAAAAAAAAAAAAACATACCCTTTGCGTATCCTGGAATGCTCGCATAAGGAGTCTCACAAGATGGTGTATTGCGCCATGTTCACGCAAGGGCCCATGATTGGCCGGGCAGAGGGCAAGATTCCGAATAAGGCCAATAACGGCCTTAACAAGTGGCCAACGAGATGGAGGCTGTAGCAATTTTACGATCACTTGTATACCATAATTAAGACGCACTGAATTCTGAGCCATCTCTGCCTCTGCATGACGCGAAGTCAAATGGCGCAAAGCGCATACTGCTGGTTCGGTAATCTCTTCGCGATCACCTGCATTCACAATCGTACGTACTAAAGCATCCACTCCGCCGACTTGGCAGACAGTCACCTGTAAGGGAAAATTTATTTTTATTTTTTATGTAATCAAGAAGAATCTATCACTTAAGAATTAAAATTGAGATATCGTTGAAACTTTGTACATTAATAAATATTACTATCATGATAACTCAGTTAAATTTTTAGAATCGTTCAGAACGTAGGAAGCGAGTAATTAATGTTTTTATTTTTGAAAATTAAACATCGAGTTTTATGGAGAATAGCATTTTCGCCACATTTTTTCAAGTCATATGAAATAATTAAAATTGAGTTGTTTTACAATATTTTTATAAAGAAAACTATATATTGAATTGATAAAAATCAATTTTAAAAATATTGATTGGGTATCTATGAGCTGAGCAATCAATTAACGAGTTATGAAATTTATTGCTTTTTCTCTATAAATTATTTTGTATATTTGGCAACGTTGTACTCTCTCTCTCTATCTATTTCTCGGATTCTTGTCTGCTTGGCTTAATGATTACATATATATATATATATGTTATGCGCATCATTTCTAATACCGTATATTCATATTTCTAATAACATTTCTAATGTTTTTTCCAATTTTTTGTTGTTGTAAACGTTTTTTATACACCTTTTCTGTCACCCTTTTTCCTTTCCAAAAAAACTTTTTATTGGTGTTATTCATTTTTCTTTTTTATTTTAAAACGTGACAATTAAACTTACAGGTATATGTATATACTTCTATAAAATTTAAAATAAACAGCTGTGTATAATGTGATTTTGCCAAATCTACAAATATACCTTATACTACGTGAGTTAACCGCGTAATAGCCTAGACTAGATTGGTTAGTTACTGAGAGAACCTCCTTAATGCAATAAGTTTAATCTTATATTACAGTGAAAAATGTTATTAATAAATTAATCTCTGCATTGAAAACAAAGGTACTAAATAAAAAATAAATTCAAATTTATAAATAAAATATAAATATGGATACAATTATATTATTTTACATCTTTTAAACAAATTAACTTGTAAAAGTTTTATTTTCTAACCTTATTACGCTGATTATTGCAAGTCAAGTTAGAAAGAATACCAGCAGCACAGGTGACGACATTGACATCGGTTGAACCAAGCACTTGTACAAGGCTCTGAAGAAGACCTTCAAGCCCATCAACCTTGGTGCCAGCATCTGACAAATTTCGAAGCGTCCATAGGCAATTTTGTACGAGCCTTTGGCTCGCATTGCCAAGGTGCATAGCTAAAGCCTGCATTCCGCCAGCTTCGACAATTGCTGGTTTGTTACTTGAGCACACCGATAGTACTAAAAATAGATATTAGTTGTATTTTTTATTTTCAAGAGAAGAAAAACAAAAAATTTTCAAAAAACGTTTTCCAAAATTATCAAAATATTATTCAAAGAATTTTATAAGAACCTTTCAATACTCTGGAAGTGGTCCAGAGTAATTTCTCATAGTCATAAGTTCTCATAATGCGAACGAGTTCAGCTGGACCCTGAGAGGCTAAGATAATCAATTTGCTTTCCTGATTTCCGTATGCAAGAATTTGCAAGCAGTCTGTTACAATGGCCAAGAACTTAACGTTGTTGCGTTGTAGTAATATAACCATACGTTGCAAACCACCGGCTAGACGCACTGCCATTTTTGAACCGTCCTGATGTAAAAGAAGATTGTGTAGAGTTGTGATCGCATAGAACAAAACCGATTCAATGTTCGAGCTCAATAATTTTACAAGAGCAGGAATTCCACCACTTTTAAATATTGCCAAGAGACCCTGTCTATAAATTGAGAAAAAAAAAAAAAAAAATATTTTAAAATAATTTTTAACGAAATGTAAAATTTTTATTTTGACAACAAATATCAAACTTTTGCTTGATACGTTGAAAAAAAATTATAAACTGTCAAATAATAATAAGCTTATTCTTACCTATGATGCGACAAATTATGCAGAGTACCAACCGCAGCCTTGGTGGACTCGAGATCCTCGCTATTGGAGATGGCACGCACGAGAGCGTCTACCATAGGTAAACTGTTCATAATGGCATGGCGCGAGGCCTCTTTCTTCGATAACTGATGTACCATCATCGCTGCTTGCGACACAACCACCTGATCTTCATCGTTAAGCAGTTTAATCAATTCCGGAAGAGCACGAGTCGCGAGATCGGCATCGTCCTGATAGTTAATGAGATTAACCACTGCGTGTTTAAGCATCTGGCTTGACTCTGAGAGCCGCTGTACTGCCGTCGGCTGAGCCGGGTCGAATTGCGTCGACGGGATCTCGATGCCCTCCTCCAGGGTCTCGGGGAACATGGCCGCACGCACGCGCTGCGAGCGTGTGTGACTCAACTGCTGGTTCATTTCTGTAAAGTTCGATTGAATTAAAATTTTTAATTTATTAATTTTTAAATATGATTTGTTCATATGCTTCACCCTTTAGTAGATTAATCAACAAGACAGATTAACATTTTAAAGACGTTATTTGCATTCCTTTTTTACTATTTTATTATCGTCATTTAACTAGATTTCTTCAATAAATCAAATTACATCCATAATAATTTTGTCAAACATGTTTTGTCAACTCGACGATAAGACAAAATATTACCCCATAAACTTACCATCAACTTGATCCTGGGTAAAGCCCTGCGCGAAGCCCTGATCGAGATCGAACATGAGCTGATCGCCTTCGATCTCCTCGTCCTCCTTGCCAGAGAGCGAGGGAGCCTGCGTGGCGGCTCCGGAATGGATACCGGAGTCGCCCATGTACGAGTTTTGCTGCCACATCAGTGTTTGCTCCTTGGTCGAGCACATGGGCAAATCAGGCGGTCCTTGCTGGTAATTGCCGTGGGACACTGAAAAATTTTAAATAAGACGTTAAAACTTTGTTGAGTACTAGGCAAGCTTAATTATATTCCAGTTTCTATCTTTACTGTTCAAAAATATGATTAAAAAAAAAAAAAAAAAAAAAAATTTAACATAATTTAACAATTATTTAAAAAGATAATAAATAATCTTTTCAATAAAGTGGAAAATTTATTTTTATCTTTATAGAATCATAAAATTACTCACTCGGCCTGGATTGGTTCGACGACATTTGATAACTCATGGCTTCAGCGTTTGAATTAATCCACACCTAAAATTTAAAAATACAACGCATTAAAATGATGAATTAAATCCGGCAATAGATTAAAGAGAAAATTAATAAAATTTGTACTATTATTTCACTATCTAAAAGATACATTGACAAATGTTTACTGAAAAGCTTCAACCAATCGGGAAAAATTACGATATTGATTGATTTTTCCTTCCAATTTCAATTTATCTTTAATCGAGAAATGAAGCGATATAGAAATAACGAATGTGCACCGATTGAGAAACTTTTTTACTTGGACAAAAGTATTGTCAAACTTAATGAAGTCACGTATGTAAATGTTAACTTCGTGTTAACATACGTAGATTTTTAGTTGATCTATAGAGCAAACCTCGTTTATCATTTGAATTGTTTCAAAAGCAATATTGTTTATAAATTAAATGACCATTAAAACGTGGTAAACTTTAATTTAAGGCAAAAATAATGCATTTAAAATTTTTATAAATTAATTTGTATCATTTCTATATTGACGCTATTTTCAGATATACTGACGCAAATATTCTACCGTTATAAACTAGATCAGCGATAACAATGTTAAAGAGAAAAATTATCAATATGTAAAAATAATAATAATACATTTTACTTTAAAAACGTAGGGATTAAAGTACTAAAATATCTTTTAAAGTACCGATAAAAATATCGATAAAAAGAAGGTAAATCCGAAACGAGAAGTTAAAATTTAAATTTAATCCACTGATGAATAAAAAATATATTTCAAGCTCCAATTTGAGAGTATATTAAAATTCATTAACAATTGATTAAAAAATTATCCACCTTTGAACAACTCTAAATATAGTATCTAAGCTTACGATTTAAATTTTACTATGTATTTGCTTATTCTGAAACAATTTTTCTTTACGAAATAAAAATGAAATAAAAAGTTTTAACAAAATTGACAAAAATTAACGACTTGGAAAAAATTACTACGTGCATTTATGAATGTCATTGAAAAAATCTAAATAATGAATTTTATGTGCATTTTCAGAATAAATATGTCAAGCGCTTTAATTTCCATCGTCAAAGTATTTATTACTATGTGGAACGAGCAAATTAAAGCAACAAAAATTTAAACATTCAAAGCTATACAACAGCCGTCAACAAATTTGTTACGCACCGAATCATAATTCAGAGGGAAAACCTTTCCATGTCACCATCTAAAACTCCATCTATCAACATTTTCCTCTAACTTTGCTTTTATAAAAATGAAAATCGAAAAATCCAAGGAGCGAAAATTAAAAAAAAAAAAAAAAAGTCGAACGCAGGTGCACGAATCTTACCGGTGCACTGCACGGATGACTCAGTGCCACGACATAGAACAAAATCCATTCCTCTGTCCAAAATGAACAAAGAAACTCGCACAGCGTGCGAAATTGTAAAAACAGCAATAATCTTGTTCCGAGAGCATAGGTAAGAGTACACGTACAAATACGCGTGATTTTTCTTCCCTCGTTTTCCACGAAACTCAACTGTGAACGTTTAAAGGGATAAAATGGGTATATATATAGTTCCTTTGCAGCAAAAAGAGAATTTACGGTTTGTAAAGCGAGCGTAACCGTCACAACCATCAAAGCGTTTGTTCGAAACGCGCTGGTTTTCGTATTGGCATTGATCGTGAAGCAAAACTGCATGTTTAGTGGTTTATGCACATTTTAAAAGAATCAAATTTGAATTACTTTTGTTTCTGTATATTAAACGCATGTTGCGTCGAATTAGAAATTAAATTGTTTATCAAATGATAATAAATTTAAATACGCTACAACGCGTTGTATACTTGAACGCAATATAGTAAAATTATGCGATGTATGATAAAAATTTTGAATGAATCATTAAAGTCTTTAATGAGTCAGGTAGATTTTCAGCTTGCCAAACAATTATTTATCTCTATTTCTCAAAGACTTTGTAATTTTATTAAATATGGTATTAAATTTAACAGTTCTTTATACCAAAAAAATAAATTATCGGCAAAAACTTAAAATCTAATAAAGTAGTATTTAATTGAATCAATTAATTATAAAACATAGTAAGTGCTGTTGTTGTTTTTTTTTTTTTTTTTTTTTTTTTCAAATCAGTTCTTGCTAATGTCTTTATAAACTTTCGAAGCACGTGTAATGTGAAAGTGCAGATAGATTACTATTTAAAAATACTTACGATACGAAATGAGTTAAAATATACTTTTCTAATAAGAACGTTAAATTATCTCAACTTATCTTTATTAAAGATTTTTTTAAATTTGTTTACTAATGTTAAATCTTTTAAAATACTTGAGATACTTAATGATGAAAAAAATTATTTGCCTTGAAAAGTGCGTATTTACTCTATAAAACTACACTATACACCAACATTAAAAAGAAAAAAAAAAAAAAAAAAACCATTTCAAATCTGGGTTACCATCTCATAAAACCGTGACCCTTAACTTTTTACAAACGCTCTTTCCCAAACAAAGCCCGGAGCAGTCTTTAAAAATAAGTTTTCCCGTATCCTCGTCTTGAAAAGATTGCCAACGCACTATACCTTTTATACCTTTTGAGATCACACTTTTTACCTGTACACTTGAAAAACTATAGTTCCGTATTTATGCTTGTTAGTTCCTCTTGGATTACACGAAAATCCTGATTTGTAATTGACTGTTTAATCGAAAATAATATATTATTTTAACTGCGCGTTACGAATAATTATTTACAAGGTAAAATTTTTTTTTATCGATTATAAAACCACAATTATTAAAAATGTTGATAATTTACTTAATTTTCTTTGTTTTAATCAAACGAAAATTCGTGCCACGCGTTTGAATAATCGATCACAACAAACTATTTTCAAAAGACTGCATAAAACGGTAAAGCTAATCAACCTCATCAGACGTAAACATAGCTATCAATATCATTTCTCATTGTAAACTTCAATAAAACCTCTCACATAAAAAGTACGCGTGTATCAGGTGCAGCAGCACTAAAAATTCCAGCGCAACAACATTCATAGAAGTTGCCATTCGTGAAGGGCTGTTGCCCCTTTTTTTTTTTAGTACCACCGCTTCGAAAAGAAGGAAGAAGGCGTGGGCGGCTACAGCCACAGCAGCAGCGACATACAACAAAGGGCTCGGAATGCAGAAAGAAAGAAAGAAAGAAAGAGAGAGAGAGAGAAAGAGAGAGAGTGCATCTACGCTCTATCCCTCTTTATCCATCTCACTCTTTACGCCTCGCAATCAATGACTTGCCGGCTCTCAGCTCGTGGTTTTCTTTCTCTCTCTTTCTAGATGTGCATTAAAAAACCGCAAAACCCAAGCCTCTCTTTTTCAATGTAGAGAGAGAGCATCGAGACGTGTACGTATGTACGCGTAAGTATATACACACTATATGCATGCGCGCGCGTAGGCACACTAGAAATGCACACGCGCGCGCATACACACACACACACATACACGGTATACAAAGGAAATAACGAGGGAATGAGAGAGACGGAAGATGCCCAGACGCCGTGTCAGAAGATTGTTAACCCCTGACACGACGACTTCAAAGACACGCCCAAGAAAAGCGTATAAAAACTAACTCTACCACGAGGAAGACGCATCCAAAAACGTTTGCTCATCGGAGATACTCAGACTCCGAAGAAAAACGTCCAATGTCATAAGCGGGACATCGCAATGAAGACAGAATGGACAGAGGCAAAGCATAAGAGAGAGAATGAGCAACAAAGAGAAAGAGCATGAGAAAAGGGGTCGCGATGATAGGTTCCATTCGCTAAAGACTCACCGTTTTGCTGGTCAAAAGATGATTATCAGCTCTGGGAAAGAGAGAAGAAGCTGAAGGCTATCACTAGCAGCAACAGCAGCAACAGGAGCAGCCTTAGGGGCCCGGACGCACGCGTCCCGACTCTTCTCTCCTCCTAGCGCACGCACCGAGAGCCTCAACTACGACGGTGATGAGTAACAGGCACTGACGTATGACGACGACGCGCGACCGACCAACAGCCGATCTGTCTCTCTTTTCTCTCTCTCTCTCTTACTCCCTTCTTCTGCGTGTGTGATCGTGCATACGAGGGCGCGCGCTTGCCTTCGTTTTTATGTACGTGTGATTCACACGGGCGCAGCCAAACGCTCACATCAGCTATAGCTTACGCGGACTTTCTTTACTCTGAATTTTTTGCCTTAGTTACGGAGTGCTGACTTCTCTTTTTTCCTCTCACTCTTTTTATTTCTACGAAAAAGAGAAGAAAGAGATAGAGAGAGGATCAAAGATTCTTATGCATTTGGTTTAGCGTTCCAAGCGTTCCCGATGAGTAGAAAAGTGGAAGCGAGGTTGTGTGACTGTCAGAATACGTCAGGATTACTACTTTGGAAGAATTCGAATATGTACATATAATTTTATAAATACTACTAAAAAAATGATATCTATAACGTATCAATTGCAATAAAAAAAATTTTATAAAATAATAAGGATATCATTTTTTAACGATTTTAAACCTAAATTTCGCTGATTTTTATTATGTACGTACAAATATATGTAAATTATTGTAAAAAAATTTGATAGTACAAAATTAAAACAATTATAACTTTATTACAAATAAAAAATATACGTTTAGTGCAAAAAAATGTTCTTACTGACTGTTATTATGATTTTTAGAATAATTGAGTAAATGATTTACTCTTATTTTTAAAAATATGAATTTTATATATTTTTATTAAATTTTATTTTTCAAATCGAAAAACGATTGTCTTTTATAGTTTCGTTTTATTTTTTGTGGTTTGGAGATTATTATGTTTGAGATATTATATAGTATTATATATTTTGACGAGAATTTACAGTAATTTGACCGGTCGTTTTCAACATATAAGTTTTAGTTCAATGGGTTCCATAAACTTAATTCTATCTATATGTATATATATTGAATATTTTGTAGTTTCAGTATAAAAAATTAACTTATTTCACACTCTCACCTATGCGTACATACATATTGATAACATTATTATATTCTATTGTAATGTATACTCGTTGCCACTTTTTGTAAGATTTTTAATAGTTCGTAATTCTTAATATGTTCATTACTTTGTTTACCCAAATTAATCATATAAACACGTTTATGGCTATTTAGGTTTTTGATGCCGACATTATTACCAAACATTTTTTCTTTTCTTTTTATTTAATGTCTAGAGGTTCAGCTAGAACGCAGGAATACCAACTTACAAATTTAAATAAATGATTTTCAAAGTAATTAGTTTATAATTATGTGAGGTTTTGAATATTTTTAACATTTATTGTGATGTTAGTGATTCATGTAATTTCCAATTGGTTTTTAGGATTTGTTTTTATATTACGATGAAGATGTGTAAAGTTGAGTTAACGTTAGGCGAGAAAAAAAGAGAAAAAGAGTGGGTTTGTGTAATTAAATTTGAAAAGAATTAGTTTCTTGATTTTAGATTAAAATATTGAGTTTGTATCTTTGTATTAGAAACTCTGTAATAAGATTTGCTGGTATGTTCGTTGGATTTTTTAAGAGGGCTTCTATAATCCATGTTGGGTTTAGTTTTCTTTTTTTAAAGAGGTTTTTTAAATTGTTTATGAGTGAGGTTCTTTCTATTGGAAAATTTGAACAGTCCTATGTGATGTGGTTAATGTCTTAGAAGTTATGCCCACAGTTGCATACTGGTGAGTTAATTGTTTTTCCTCCATAGGCTGACTGCGAGGGAATTATGATTAGACCTGATCCTGTTTATTGTTATATGTTGTCTTGGTTTGATAGTATTTTTAAACCAGAGTGATGTGATCTTTGTTGTAAAAATTCGTGAAATAGTAATTTCCTTTGTAATGACTGATTTTCAAGGAGTTGATTATTGACATTTTGCTTGCGGGATAAAAACGTTACGTGCTAAGCGGAAAAGTATATTAAGCAGACAAAAATGAACGAGAATGAAATTTTGGAACAAAAATCAGTAGATCAACAATTAAATAAACAAACAAAAACTGAAAATAAATTAATTTTAAAAAGTAATTGCGCACTTGGTGATAAAATTCAAGACTTTGTAAATGATTCTAAAAATCTACTAGAAAATTCAATTGTAAATATTAATCAAAACAATGTTGTACATATTAAAGAGGTTAAAAGTTCATTAATCGTTTTAGAAAATCAAAAAATAGAAGAACATGACAATAATCTAATGAATATTGATAAAAATATCAATAATTTACAAATTGATACAAGAAATAATATAATTACTGAAGAATTACATACTGTAATTAAAATTTCTTATTACTTAATTAGTTTGAAAATATCTATTTTAAATATTTTTTAAAAAAGTGTCGAATAGTTTTTATTATATATAAATAATTTTTAAACTTAACAATTTAAAAAATTACCTTGTTTTATTTGTATAATTAATACTTATAATTTAAAATCATTATTTTAAAAAAATTTTATTTGAAACAAAAATAAAAAATTTAATAATAAAATAGTTTTAAAATAATGGTAAAAAAGTGATAATATTTTGTGATTGTAACATATAATTAATTCATATTTATAGAATAAACCAGACAATGAAATTAATTCCATTAATAAATGTCAAGAAACTATTACGGAAAATATTGAAAATCAGGAGAATTTACAATTAGTTTACGACTGGACAACACCAAAACTTATTTCTTCAGCAATTGAAGAATTTAAACCAACAGAAATTTGTGAAAATTTTACCAAAGGCTGTTATTGGTCTCCAGATGGAACATGTATTTTAGTATCTTGTGAAGATTTCAGACTTCGAATATTTGAATTATCTCAAGAATTATATAATGGAAAACTTCCAAAAGATTTTTATATTGATTCTTTTAAATCAGCATTAAGAGTAAAGGAAGGTGGAACGATCTATGACACATGCTGGTTTCCGTACATGAATTCTTGGAACCCTGCTACATGTTGTTTCTTAAGCACAAGTCAAGGAACTCCAATACATCTTTGGGATGCTTTTACAGGACAACTTAGAGCAACCTATAGAGCATATAACCAGTTAATATATTTTAATTATTTTTCTAACTTTTTTTTCAATTTCAATTTAAATATATTCTTGTCATTTAAAATTTTTTTTTTTTTTCAGAGTAGATGAAGTTGAAGCAGCAATAAGTATCCAGTTTACTGATTCTGGTACACAGATTTGGAGTGGATTCAAAAATGCTTTGAGAATTTTTGAAACTGACCATCCTGGACGTCAAATAAATACAATTTATTTGAAAAAAGATTTTCCAAATGTTACAGGTTTAGTTTCATGTATTCGAGAAAATCCAGCAATGTTAGGATTAATTGCTTTTGGAACCTATTCAAAATGTATAGGTATATATTATTTATTTATAAAGTTTAAATATTTATTTATATGCTAAAAACTTTTTAAAATATTTATTGTTATTAAAATAATTACAAGGTTTATATAAAGATGGACCACTTTGTTCATTTCAAACTACCAGTGGAGTTACTCAAATTGAATTTAGTCCATGTGGAACAAAATTGTATTCAACAGTTCGTCGAGGAAGTGAATTTTTATGCTGGGATCTTCGTAATCCTGGAACAGTTCTATATTCTCTTCAAAATCGTCAGTCAAATACTAATCAGCGAATACATTTTTGTCTTTCATATAATGGAGAAGAAATAATTTCTGGTAAAAAACAATTTATAAGCATATGAAATAATTTTATTAAATTTTAAAAAATACTTAAATTACTGTTAATAACAAATAAATTCAAAAATAATTTAATGAGATAATTAATATGCATTTATACTGTTCTGTTTTAAAAACAAAAAATTTGTGCCAAAATGCCACTATTTTGTACCTTTAGGGATTTGTAAATTAAATTATATTAAGAATAAATTTAGAGTCAACAAAAACCCTTATATACCCAATTTGGTGTAATTTCATAAAGAACTGATTCATGTCAGTTTTGGCACAAAACCTGAAAAAAGCCCTACTAGTTAACCAGTTAAGCTGACATTGTCAATTATTGTCAATTAGTATATGAGCGATATAGTTTTTTACAGAATAGTATTTATAGGTACAGTTGATCTAAATACAGGTATAATTTGATAGAAAATTTAGAACACATTTTCCAACATATGTTCACTTCACTTTGTACCAGTTTGTATTGAATTTATCTGTATCAATTTACATAAATGAATTCCACTTTTTATCTTTCTATGCTATTCTAAGATAGAACTATACCAAATTATTAAAATTAAATAGTTTTGGCACAAACTAGAAACAATTTAACACAAATTATCAAAAACTGGGAAAACAAATTTTTTGTTGTATACTTATATTTTAAAAATTTTTGTCTTAGGTGGAACAGATGGTGCAGTTAGAGTATGGCGAATTCCTAATGACCTTCAGATTGATGAAGAGCTCAATCCAAGCTATAAAATTCAAATATCAAAGGATTGTATTAATGGTGTAAGTTTACATAAAAATCTTCCAATCCTAGCAGTATCTACTGGTACAAGAATTTGTGACGAAGAAGAAAATAAATATCGTGATAACAGTCTTCGTTTTTATTGGTTGGGTAATAGATGATAAAAAATATTTCAAAAATTTATTTGTAAATTTATTTTATAAATACATTAAAAACAATTTTTTTTAAACATTGCATAACTATATCATGTTATAAAATATTCTTATACTTTAATTGTATAACACATCAAAACTTGTAAAATAAATCTTATAATAATTAATTACAATTAAAATTATTTTTGATGATCATGAGACAAACATTCTATATTTATTTAAAAGTAATCCATTAAAATTACTTAAATATATATAATCAATGAATAATTACCTAGTAAATTTTTTTTAATAAAAATTTATATAATATATTTTATGTTTAGTTTACATAATTATATATCTTTGTTAAAAAAGAAATAAAAAGTTATTAATTTCACTTGCTAATCTCACGTTCTTACTTATATTTCAATTATACTAATTATTTTACTTAATCTTAATCTTCATTTTCTATACTTGTTTGATGTGTTCTCTGAAAAATTATTTTTAAATTTCATTTAAAATACTGTATGCTACTATATAATTTATTTATAAAAATAATATAATTACCCGTGAACTTTTTCGTCTAGTATTTGGTGTCAATGTTTCATTTACTTTTTTTCTGATATTAGTCTGTTTATTGTATTCTACATTTTTTAAATACTTCTAAAAAAAAATAAATCACAAGTATATAATGGCATTATTTTATAGATAAAATGTATTCAAAATATACCTTTGAATTCCTTCTTTTTATGCTCGATGTTCTTAGAACCTTGATTTTGTCATCTATGCTGTCATTAATTTCTTGTCCATTTGGTTCTATGTTTTCTTGTTTCTATAAGAAGAAAAAAATGAATAATAAACCAGTTAAAAATTATTACTCTATTCTTTAGGAAAAATATACTTTTGATAATCTGCTTCTTAGATTCATAAATTCTTTCAAACTACTATCATCATCACCTGCACTCATTTCTATCACGTGTAATGAATTTGAATTTCTCCTTTTTAATCTTGGTGTTATCGATTCTTCAGTTCCTTTATTTAAATTTGTATCAGTAGTTTTCGTAATATTTAATGATTTTGAAAGTTTTCTTCGTAATTTTGGTGTTGTAGATTCATATTCAAAACTTTCATTTGAATCTATATTATTTTTTGATATATTAAATGCTTTTGATTTTCTTCTACTCAACCTGGGCACTAAAATGTTTTCACCATTTTGATTATCATCATCTTCTGTTAATGTAGTATTTACAATTGATCTCTAAATGTTAGGAAAGAAATAATTATTATAATTTTAGTTTTCAAAGTTTTTTTTTATGAAATTTTTATATTTAATTTACTTTTAAATTTTTTCTTTTAATTGCCGGGGTTGATTTTCTACTTTCTTTCTCATCTTCATTTATTAATTCAAAAGGATCACTTGACTCAACATTTGTTACCTAATGCAAAAAAATATTAAATAAATTATTTACAATGAAATATTTGTTCATAGCTTTATTATCAAAGCTTTTAAATAAATAAACGTAAAAATATACTAACGCAGGAATTTCTTCGTCTTGACTTTGGTGTAGATAATGAATTATCCAAATTATCTGATTCTTTAATTATATTAGTTTTTAAATTTTTTTTTGTAACCTTAAAATAATTAAATAATTTTATTTAAAAAAATATCATTAACAAAGCTATCAAGTTTTAATAAATTCATACTTCTGAACTGCTTTGCCATAATTTTGGTGTCCTTGAAGCATTTGTTTTTGCTGAAATTATTCTTTCACATATGAAACCATTTACGTTCAAGTATAATTCCTAACAAATGCAGATAAATGGTTTTTTATAAATTTTTTTTTATAAGTATATCATTTTTATTATATTATTTAATTATTATTTTATTAAATTATCACGTTAAAATTTATTATAACTTACTTTGACATATTTTGATTCTGGAATAGTAACAAAAGATCCATCATTTTCTTTTATGCTAGTATCTTCAACTTCTTCCTGTAAATAATATTTTTTAATATTTTATATAATTTTGGTTTATACAACAAAATTAATAGTCAACATACAAGAGTTTTTAATTTTGGCTTAGGTGTCAGTGGTGCTGAAAATGGTTTACTTCTAAGGGTCCGTGTATAATTTTCATGCTCATCTTCCATAAATGATATATGTTTTTTTATTTTAATATTATTCTTTTTACTCATAGATTTCTTGGATTTATTATCTTCTAAACTCAATGGCGACATAGAAATCAAAGGACTCTCATCATTCAACAAAATTTTTGGAATATTCTTATTTGCTGTTACATTAAAAGGAGATAAAGATACGATTGGATTTACGTGATTTATTTTAGCCTCTTTTTTGTCTTCTTCTATATCTTCCAAGTGTGATGAATTAAAACTATCATTTTCAAAGTTAAGCCTTCTTTCAATTGGTTCTATAGATTCAGCAATATCTACTATTTTTATTAAGTAACAAAAAATAAACTGTTAAAAAAGGATGTACAATGAAAAAACAAGAATAAAATTTATGTATATGTTTACATTATCAATATCTACATATTATTTTTTAACGTTATTTTTTGTTATTAAAATAAAAAGATTTTTAAAAAATAAAAAATTTAAAAGAGTAAAATCATACCTAAGAATTTCTCTTCACCACTATTAACTCTGTTATCACATTCTAATTCCATTGGCTGTTCTTTAAAGAAAACTTTATTCGTTGATTTAGCCACAGAGTTAATTGATACTTCATCTTTTGAATTTTTCAAAATGCCCTTAGCAGGTGTACGATCCGAATTTATATAGGCAATTGAATCGTCAAGTTGCACCTCCGGTGTCTTACACATTTGTGTCAGCTTCATTTGAATTAGCGGACTCGTCGTTGATTTTCGAGTTTGCGACAACCGCTTTGTTCTTCTTAAAAGTGATTGCCATTTATTCGTTGTCTTTGGCGTAGATGTGCGACGTGAATTCTTTGCAGAAATATTAATACTGGATTTTGAATCCTCATCTTCTTGTAACTTTTTATTGTGCTCTCTAAATTAAATTAGAAAAAATTTTAAAATATATCTTGGTATAAAACATATTCATTTATAACAGGGGTAGTTTAATAGCACTATAGCTTTTCGCATACATTAACATATATGATATAGGCGTATTTAATTTAAGAGGAACAGGTGCTACTTCTAATGTATATCTATAGTAAATTATTTTAGCTTACGCGATCAGTTCTGGATTAATTTGAATGTCGGTTGTAGATTCTTTGCACTCCATTTTTTTTTTTCTTGCAGCCATAATGTGCGCCCTGAGTGAAGATTTCGCAGCAACATTTACGTTTTTAGGATTTTTTTTTACATTTGTCACTTTCTTTTTCTTTGGCTGTTGCATTACTTTATCAATATCTGTTTGATCTTCGATCCAATTATTTGCTTTAAGCTTATCAAGCTTATTAAATCGGTTATCACAATCTCTTATTTCCATGTACATCATTTCCCAAAATCCTTGAAGATCTTTACAAGTTACCAGCATCTTGCCTTCACCAGTTTCACAATCAAGAACTAGACTATGGAATCGTTCAAATTTTTTATTAATAAGGAGTTGGGTTTGTCCAACTGCTGCCTGAATTAAATAACGAATATCTTCTGGTGTAGCGTCATTTTCTTTGATAATGTTCCATGAATCGCATTGTTCATTTAGACGCTGAATTTCTTGATTAAGAATATATTTGTAATACTGTAAAATAAAAATAAACAATACATAATATGTGTAAATTTAATTGAATTGAAAATTTTTTTCTTACAATTTCTTTACCTGAGCTGTACGCTCCTCTTCTTCTATCGAAATATTGAGATTCTTCATTACAGTATCTTTCATTGGTATTTCTTCTGATGAAATTTGACTATGTCGACGTTGTAATTCTTTACGAGCACTACTCTTACCTCGACAAGTTACTATATAAGGAGAAAAAAATGCGGGAGGTTTATTTGACATTGAATCTTTGACAAGCGACATGTTCAGACTTAAATTTTGTACATTATTTTCTAGAGTTTCAGGATTCCTTTTTTTTGTTAATTCTAAAGAACCTTCGTTAAATGACAAACTTTTCTGTTTGACAGATAAAAACTTTTTAGAAAATTGTTCTGCTGCAATATTTGTATTTTTTACTGTTTCTTTTTTAGAAACACTTTTTTGCAATGATGAATTTTTATTTTTTGTTAGGCATTCTTCTGGAGAATCTACATTGAGTGCTAAGATTTTATTTCTTAAAATTTTTCCATTAGAATCTATCATTTCATCTTGATTATTTATCGTGAAACTAGATTCTTTATTTAATTTTTCTATATTTGTAACTCCATTATTAATTATTCTAGAAGATCTTCTAAATGAATGAGATTTTGTTTCTATTTGTTTTGATATAGGTACATCGGAAAGACTAGTATTTTTTGGTTGATCAACATCTTTTTTATTTTCTAAAGTTTTGTGACCTAGCTCAGTTGTTTTCATCTCTTCACTTAAACTTATTTCGTCTGCTGCTTTTTCAGATCTCAGAGTAAAATTTTTTATAGATTCTCTTTTTAATGATTTTTTTGTACTTTGAATCTGTTTTGGTATAACAACTTGAGCAATTTTTCCTTGCTCATTCGAAATTTCTTGATTTTTTAAAGTATAATTATCTTTTTCAGCAGGATTTTGAATACTTACATTCGTATTTGTATATAATCTACTAGACCTTCTATTCATTGATCTATTTATTGTTTCATTTTCTTTAAAAGCTTCATGATGCATTTCTTTATCTTCCAAAGTAAAACTGGGACTATTTGTCATTCCATTGAAATTTCCATTCAGATTTGTGCATCTTTTATTATTCTTTTTAGGAGTAGACAATTTTGTTTTATCTTTTGAAGAAGTATCTATTAAAGATCTGTCCTTATCTTTTATTTGAATGGTTATTTCTTTACTAAATCTATTTGACAATGATTTAGTATCATTTTCAATTATATCTTCATTCATCTTTGTTTCATCTTCTAAGTTAGATTTAAGTGGTGGTGTGGATATTTTCGAAGTCCGCTTTTTTTTTTTATTTTGATCTGAGAAGCTATTGTCTATGGTATAACTACGTTTCTTATGATTAGAATTAATATCTTCTTGATCTACTTCCATTTCATGATCATCTAGTATATTATTAGCTTTGTAGTCTATTCTATCATTAGAATCGATATTTTCCTGATCATTTAAAATTTCTTGATCATCAGTAGACATGTTTAAAATAACTGCTTCTACTGAAGAATCATTTATTGAATCATTAAATGTTTTGTTGACAGAAAAATCATTAGTCATTATATTGAAATTTTTTATGTTTGAATGTCTATTAGATGATTTTGATGATACAAGAGAATGATTAATAGATGGAATTACAGATTCAGATAAGCTATTATTTTTTGATAAATTATCAGAAGATACATTTTTAGCAAATTCATTACTAGTATATAAAATATTTTTAGAATGTAGTTCTACATTATTTTTACAAGCTTCTAAAGTTTGACGGCCAAACAATGGAATAGAAGTAATTCCCTCAGGTGCTTTAAATTGATGGTCTTTAGGTGCCAAAGGAGCTTGATTTGCTTCGGTTTTATTATTTGCCTTCAAATAAATTTAAAAAATTCATTAAAAATAACTTCTTAACAGTTAAATAATATATAAAAAATTCTGGTAAATTTTGATACAACATTTACCTTAACTTTTTCTATTTGTTTGGATCTCATATTTTCTCGTTTTTGTTGATTAGTCACAGCTTTTATAGCCAAACGTTTTTCGGTTGCTCGAGTTACTTTTTTTACAGGTTTCTTTGAATGAATTTCTTTAAGTTTACAAAGTTTTGCTGGTGGTGAAGGAATTTGATTTTTGGTCAAAGGTGGAGAATAAATGCGATGATGCACTACCCCAACTTTAAAAGGAGGTTTTGCTTTTTTCTTTTCCTTTACTTTTTGACGAATTCTTTCTTCCTTCCATTTTTCCAAACGTTTTAAAATTGCTGATTCAAGTTCTATAATATTATGAAAGAAATCAATCATAAAAAAAACTGCACTCCTTTTAAATTTTATAAGATTTTAACAATGTTACAGTAAAAAAATTTTAGTGACTCAATTTTAATTCAATCATCAATATTTTTCAATTTTTAATTGTTATTACTTAAAGCTATTTTTAATGAAATTCTATTCTGTACATTATATATTAATAAAATATTAATATAATTTTAAATAATTAAAAATTTTAAATGAAAGTTCATTTAATATAAATTAACAAGCTTTTTTATTTACAAATCTTGCACATCAATTCAAATTGGTAGAAAAAAATTTTCTATTTTTATTTTAATCAGTTTATTATTTAAAATTTCAACATTTAAATGTTTCAATTTTGATAATAAAAATTTTCAAAAATTTAGTGACAATAGCCGATAAAGTAGATAGCTTTGTTTATGTACGAAAAAGTGGCGGCAAGCATGTAATGCATACTATAATCATGTATCTTTGCGTGCAAAATTGAGGAAAACAAACCTGCAGCAGTGGACTTCTTGGGTTCTTCTTCATAGACATTAATTTTTATCTTATTTTCATGCTCTGGATCATCAAGGCTGTCATTATGGCTTTCTAAATCACGTTTTAAGCTAAAATGTTCGCTACGCATCTCACGTCGAGCTTCATCTCGTCGCTGACTACGAAGAGCCCGGTTCACATCCAAATTTTCACGGCCGAAGCCTATCCTCTTATATCGTTCACGAAAATCCGTCATTCTGTAACAATTATTACTTACTCTACTTTCATAAACGTGTTCTAGTATTGTAATTATCGTTAATTACGAATCCTTTAAGTAGGGAACGAAAACACAACGAAACGCGTTTACTTTAATTCACGTACGCGCCTTCACTGCGACATTCAAGCACTCGTTATGAACTGATCAACTTTTTCCCCTTTTTGAATTCTAACTGTCCGTTGCAACTTTACAACTTTCATGGAATTGAAGGGCCCATTCGATTATATCGAATCATATGTAACTATTACTATGTTCAGCGTGTTAAAAATACACTACATACATATAAACTACAGAGGGTACTCAACTCAACCACATAACAAACCAAAAATAATGTAAAGCATATAAAATTATTTTTCAGGTAAAAAATATATCGTAATTTGTACAATCTTAATTGATTCGTCATGCATTATTTCTGAAACAATAATGAAAATATTCATTAAGAATAGAATAGAAAAAAAATTTATGTAAACTTTTATAAAAAATATATAGAAAAATAATTTTTTCATTCCTATTAATATAATTTATAATTGAATTAATCTTAAATTCATAAAAAATGTTTGAATTTCATTTAATACACACTTATTAAATAATATACGTATATGTAATTTGTTGATCTATATATATTGTATATAGCGTAACTTTATATATAATAAATAAAAAAATATAGTATTTATAAAATATGTAGAAATATCCTAATGTTACATGAGAATGTGTGAATTTATACACAAATTTAATAGCCCATTTTCAAGAATAAGTATTTTAAATTAAATATTTTTTATTAAATAGTGTACTGCGTAGCAATCTTATTTAATTATTTTGCCAAAATATAATTACCCTAATAAGTTGTTTCAACATTTTTATATAAAAATGTTATACTCATGTTCAGTAATTATACAAAACTATTAATTTCACAAATTGCAACTTAAAAAAATTAATTTATAAAAGCGCAAAAAATTAATTAATTATTATAGTAAGTTGAGAAACTCTGTTAATCGTAAACGAATCAAAACCTATATGTTCCAGTCCCCCACACTATACCAGTAGTTTAAAATTCAAGTTTTATTTTCAGTTATTTTCTTGTTTATAAAATATAACAATATTTAAAATATATTTACTACAGAATAAAAACTAAAAATATTTTAATAAAGTAATAAGTATTAACAAATTTTTAATAACAGCATTATTTATTTTTTTATTGTTTTATTCTTCAATAACAGCCGTCCTTATAATAACCGTCAAAAGTCAGCGGGAGAAAGCGAGATAGACATAAAGCAAAGAGACAAGAAAAAGATAGAGAATCCACTGACGGTTAGAGAATTGCATCGTTTTCTCTCTGTTTTTTATTGGGAATTAGAGACTATGTAACACACTGTGCATATTCCCTACTAGAGGACAAAATAAAGATATCAATTTTTGATTTGATTTTGGAAGGTGGATGACGAGAATGAAAGAAAAATCGTAAGAAAAATACGAAGAACGTGCAATTACTAAAATGGATGAAGAAAAGCGAAAGAGACGCGCCTTAGAGGTTGGCAGGGAAATGGTAAGGATGACAAAGACAGACGTTAAATTTAAGGGCCCTTAAATGCAATTGCTCTCGATCTATTTTTATCTTTGATTTAACTCTAAGGCTGAATAGACGCATTTCTCAGTTCACGTTCTTCACAAAAGTGTGTAACTTGAAAATTAAATATTAGTTTTTACATTTCTGCAATTAAAGAATTTTAATGAATTTTACATAATTATAATTGTTTTGTTATTCTGATTAAAAAAAGTATATTTTTTAAGCTTTGTACTCGAAATTTAATATAAAAATTATTTATACCAATTTATTTACATAACTGTTTATAAAAAACTTTTTTCAAATTTGAATTTTGTGATATAAAATATAATAGTTGTAAAAATATTAGTGAGATTACTATTATTTTAAAATAATGATACATAATATATAATTTCAAGGTGTTGATACAATAAATAATAAATATTTGCTTAGGTTAATTGAAATTATAATATTATTTTTAAAAAATGTGTGTTTATTATTTGACTGTTATAAACTTATTGTTTAGTTCTATCTTTTTATAATAATTTATACTATAGTTTTGTACTAATAATTTATTGATATAATTTTTTTTGTAGTTGGAAACTTATAAATCAAATCGTTCTAAGAAAAGATTGAATAGTTTGGAACAAGTTTCAGATGAAGAATCACTTCGCAATGAACTTGAAAATCAGTCTATAGATTTAAGAAGTATAAGTGTAAGTTCAAAATATAACCTATATGAATAAATTATAAATAAGTGAAATAAACAACTTTAATTATATTTGGTAGGAAATTTAATTATTTATTTTAAAATACTATTTAGAGTTTTTATAATGTTTTTTTGAAATATGTTGGTAAATTCCAAGTATAAAGATTTGTTAAAATTGTTTCAGAATAATGAAAGTGGATTGTCAAGAGATATAACATACAGTAGTGTAAGTATGAGTGAAGGAGAAGGTGATGCTGACTTGGAAGGGTTAGCTGGAAGAGTTACTGAATTAGAAGAATTGCTTCAAGGTAAAGAAGCAGTTGTTGAAGCACTGCATGCTGAAATCGACCACCTTAGAGCTGATGCATCATCTCCTACTTCATCACATAGTCAAAATAGTAACATTCCTTACAAAGATATTATTATAACATACCATGCAAAGGTTAGTTCATTTTAAAAATTATTTTTGTTATTAAATTTTATGATGTAACCTTTAATCATAAAAAAATTTATTCTTAAATTTTTTTTTATTTGTAAAGTTTAAGTTATTTTTACTTTATACATTCAATGAATATTTCATATGCTTTTTATTGAAATTTTTAATTTTAATGTTTACTTGAAATAAAATTTTTTTAAAAATTGTTTACAATGTATTACATATTCTATAAAAAGAACAATTGAATTATTGATGTGAAAATAGTACTTTATAAAAAACAAAATAAAATCAATATTGATTAATCATTAATCAAATTTAACATAATAATTTATTGCATAAAAAATATTAAAATTTATTTGGTGTCTTTTTATTAAATTCATTAATGTTATAAAAAATTTTTTGAAAAGCTTCAAGAATTTGAGAGAGCAGTAAATCAACGAGATACTTTAATTGAAGATTTGACTACATCGTTGAAACAGGCTTTAACTTCTAGAGATACGCTACTTGCACAAATTAGCGTTTTGAATTCGACTCAATTAGGAAATTCTAACGAAGAAAACACTTTTGATGGAAAGGTACATATGTTTTTCAATATTAATTTGAAAATAAACAAACAGTTCATTATCTTCTTAAATCCTAATTTCAAATTTTCACCCTTTGATGAATATGACATTTTTAGAATAAATAAAATACTTAATATAAAATCAATAATTTATTATTTTTTATGATTCAGATTTCTGCATTAGAAAGTGCTTTAGATAGTCAAAAAGAATTAGTTTTAGAACTTGAATCTCGGCTTCAACAAGCGCAACAAAATGTTAAAAAGTTGGAACTTGAAAAAGAGACTCAAAATACTGAATTAAGTGACTATAAAAATCAGATAGAAAATCTCAATAAAAAGATCCGCGCAGATTCTATAGAAAATGATACAAGTGCATCCGAAGCAAGTCAGTTACAAAAACAATATGAGGAACAAGTTGAGAAAATAAAAAGAGATATGAAAATAATTCTGGATAAATTCGCAGATGAAACTAATGCTAATAATTTGAAGCATGAAAAACAAATAAAAGTCAGTTTACATATTGTTATATTTATATCATTTACATTAATTGTAGTGTAAAAGTAAAATATATTATTATATTTATTTTTATTATTTTGATACATAATTTATATACATTTTTTTAATAGAAATTAATTTATGTGAATTATATTAAATAATATTTTTTTAGGAACTTGTTGTAAAACATGAAGTTGAACTACAAACGCTTAAAGAAGAAAATCATAATCTTGAAACTCGTCATGCTAAAGAAGTGTCAGTATTTCAATCTCAGCTCTCAAATTATAAGCATACCATTGAAACTCTCAAAATGGACCTTGTCACTTGTAAAGAATCCCATTCCAAAGAGAAAATACTTCTTACAGAGCAAATTAAACTTCATAAATTACAGCTTGAAGAATTAACTACAAAATATGTTACAGCTGCTAGTGTTTTCGATTCTAAAGAGAGTATTGAACGGTCTCTAGAACAAGCATTAAATGATGCAGCAGCACTTAGAACAGAAAATGAATCCTTAAAAGTAAGCTTAATTAAGCTTGAAAATAATAATATTTTCTTATTTTTTATTACTCATTCAAAATAATTCTACATTAAATTAATCAAAATAATAATAATAGCAATTTAAAACGGAAATATTTAAAAATTTTTTTTTTCTAGTTCAAACTGGATGATCTCTCTTCCCGATATTCAGCTGCACAAAGTTTAATTGAGAATGGCCAGATGCATGAGAGAACATTAAGTAATAAAATTTATACATTAGAGAAGTCACTATCAAGAATAAGTGGAATTAGCTTTGCAGAATTGGATGAAACAGCTTATCAAACATTGGATGAAATGTCATTGCAATATCAAATAACAAAACAGAAATTAGGTAATAAATATTTTGTGTGTTTAATAATTTTATAATAAAATATCTATTAAAAAATATATTTTATGTAAATAAATATTTCCGTTAACAGAAGAAAAAGCAGATATGGAAAAACAACTTGTTCAAAAAATTCAAGATCTTGAAGATCTTGTAACTAAGACAAAAAAAGAACTTGAATCTGCAAATCTTGCTAAAGAAAGTTACGAAAAACAAATTAAAGATATGAAAAACACTTGCGATCGTCTTAAAGCTGAAGTGAGTTTAAGTCTTGATCAACAGCAACGCTTGTCTACTGAAAATTTAGAAGAAGTGCGCATATCAAGTTGTAAGTTTGAACAGGAAATTCTTGAACTGAAAAAAACGGTGAAAAAACGCGATCAAGAAACTGCTGAATATATAAAAAAACTAGAAGAATTAACTGAAGTTAATCAAAAGCTTGTAGAGGAAAGTGAAAAACTGAAGAATGGTCTGGCTACAGCATATGCTCAATGTGCTATTTTTGAAGAAAAATTGGATCAAACCTTGGGTTTTGGAGAAAGTAAACTTGAAGAGACGAATGTGCTATCGGATCAGACTGTATCTTCTAATGCTTCGTCAATTGATCTTGAAGAACTCTTACATAAACAATCAGATTATAATAAGGTATTGAAAAAATTAGATGCATGTCGTAAGCAACTTGAAGACTACGAACGTGAAAAGATGCAATTATTACATCAGATAGAAAAAATAACAAAAGAGAAAAATGAACTTTCAGGTATTTTTTTGCATGAAAAAAATCAATTATGTCTTATTTAGAACTCTTTTTAACTTTGACTGTTAATTTTAATTTATAATATATTAAAATTAATTCAAATTTGTTATTTATTTAACGTAAAAAATGAAATTCATAAAATAATATTTTTTTTAATCAGTTAATATTCATCAAAAAGAAGAACAGCATCAGGAAGAAATAAAAACCTTAAAAATGGAAGCTTCGGCCGAATCGCAAAAGTTTCAACAATTACTCGTAAGTTTTGAAGAAAGCAATGCAAGCTTAAAACAATTTAAGACAGAAATGGAGGAAAAACATGCAAAAGAAGTGGAAGAGTTGAGAACGTATTTTGAAAAAAAATGCTTACAGATGGAAAAACAATATTCTGAAGAAATCTTTAGTCAACAATCAAGGAAAATGTCTGATAATGATAGTGAAATTGAGGAGTTAACTGAAGATCTATATGTTGGAGATGGCGCAGTTGAATGTTTAGGAGGGGGTGGTGATGCTTTAGGTACTTATTTAATACATATAAACAACAAAGGTAATAGTTTATAATAAAAATATAAAATGTAATTTGTAATTTAGATGCTTTAGATAAGGATGTAAAAAATGATTCATCGTCTATCTTAAAAGATGACGAGCAAAAGATATTTTCAGAAGAAAGAATTGCAAAAATTACTGTTGAATACGAAGAAAAATTAAGTAAACTTCAAAAACAATTAAAAGAGGTGAAAGATAAATCTGATTGTTCCATTTTATTGAAAGCAGTGAATCAGGTACAAAATAATTATGTAACATGTATATATGTGTAACAATTTTTGTTTTTCTTTATTTTAAATGTTTATGGTGCTGGTTAAAATTTAATATACAATAGAATTAATATAATGTAAATCATAAATATAATAAGTTTTCAAATCTAATCAAAGTTTTTAAATAAATACATAGCCCAAATTTGCATTTTAATAAAAAGATTAATAAATAAAATAATATAAAACTATTTGCTTAATAAAAATAAAATTAAAAAATCTGAATTAAATTTATGAATATCCCTAAGCATTTGTTTTACTTATTAAATTTTTTTAAAACTCACTTTTTAACATTTTAAGAATTTCTAAAATGTATTGTCATTTGTTTTTGTACGTGTTTCTTCTTCTTTATTAAAAGCATGATTTTCATTGTAACTTTCATCATTTTAATTTTTATCATAAAGAAAATTTATAAATATAAAAAGCATTTAAAAGAATCATTTATATATTTACATAAATTACATAAAAATAGTATCTTCTATTGTGTTTGTGACTAACTTAATTGTTTTCATACTTAATACCGCATGTAGTTTTGTCAAACCGAGCAAAGCAGCACACCTTCAATGATGGAAAGTTGCAACGAGTTAAACAAGCTGCGCGCGGATTACGATCGTCAACTTGAGGAGCAAGTTGGATTTGCTCGAATCGACATCATTAATGCTCTCCAAGAACAAATAGAGGTAGTTAATGCTAGCATGTTTCCTGCTTTTTTTTGTTGTCAACTGTAGTATCATAATTTAATCTTAATTTATTTATATTCATTAATTTTAAATACTTGTGCTATTTGACAATTGTATAAATAATATTTTGCATTAGCTTTTGTAAAAATTTAAATCATATATTATTAAATTTTTTTTAAAATAAAAACAAAATTTTTTTTGTTGATTTCTTTTTTGTAATTTTAAATGCTCATCATTGATGTACAAACATGTTTACAGGCTTTAATCACTGCAGATTCTGAATCTGATGAAAATTGGCCTGTAGAATTATTAAAATTGCGAGATAAATTCACAAGTAATACAAGACGAGAAGTACAAAATTTAAAAGAACAACATGTTCAAGAAATGAAGCTTTTAAAAGAGGAGAATAACAAAATCATCAATGATCTTCAAGAAGAAATGAAAAAGATTAAAACAGAAACTCATGAATCTTTACAAAATAATCTAATCAAAGAGAGGTAAGAAATTCAATAATCAATATACTTTAATTCTTTTAATTAGTCAATTTTTTTAAAATACTTTTAAATGTATATTTTTAAAGATACTAAATATTTACTAATATTTGCTTTATAGAGACACATTACATAAAACCTGTGCAACTCTCAAAGGTTTGGTATCACAGTTAATCGACTATTTTGTTGATTGTGAAGAGGAACTTAATAATACTTTGATTAATGAAGTTTTTAAAAAGCAAATTATGCCACGTTCTGATAATAATACAACTTTTGAAATTGAAGAAGCTACAAAAGTTAAAAGGGTTCGCTTTGCACCTTTATCAACTGAAATTGCTTCCATTATTGGGAAAGATAGCAATTTGCAAGACTTGATTGATAGTGAAAAAGATGTTATGAAAATTTTAAAAACTGATTTAGATGCTTGCTTACAACGTTTAAAGGTTGATAGTGCTAAGATATTGAATGCATCTTTTTCAGATACTGATTCATGGTCTACTGGAATTAGGTATATTTGTTATTATTGTTATAAAAAAAAAAAAAAAAAAAAAAAAAAAAAAGCAACATAACATTAAAAAAAATGTATTTTTTTACACAAACAGCGATAATCTAAACGATAAACTGATTGAAACGGAAAAGTTACTCTCAGGCTTTCGAGAAGAAAACGAACGTCTCAAAGTTAAAGTTATTGATTTGCAACAACGATTACTTGTAGCCGAAACCAAAAAAGAAGTAATTTCAGAAGGATATGGTGAACAAGACGAATCAGTATGTGAGGATCCAAATGAAGTCTTTTCACAGCTGCAAGAACGAGCTAAATACGTTGCAATGAATAGTAGTAATGATACGGTATATCTTCTTCAACTTATTGATGACTTATGCAGACACGTAGAAAAAAGTAAAGATGAAATGAAAAGAGAAAAGGAAGACCTGCAACATCAAGTAACGTTAACTTTTTGACTTTATAAGTCTAAGTCTTGGCACTCTATAAATTATGTAGAAAAACACTGTTTCATATAATATGGTTATAACTTAATTTCGCATGCTGGTGACAATCTCTTTCTTTTAATTCCTATTAGATTGATACTAGTATTTGTAATATTGAGTCGTATGCATCTTGTACTTTCTTTGGTTTCACACGTAGAATTAAGTTAACATTTTCATGATATTTTCATATGCAAGTAGTAAATTTTATAAATAATAATTTTTTCTTATATAAGTAATAATTTTTCTGTAAAAATTTATAAGATTTTATTTTTATTTTATTTTGAAAATCATTGATATAATATTGACTACAATAATTTTATTTATTGCAATAATTTTTCATTTATTCATGAAAATGTTTCCTAATATTAGTAATTAACCATTTCAACATTATTTCTTATCTGCGATTCCTTCACTTCCTATTTCTATTATCATCATCTAATGTTATTATAATATTTAGTTTTTTTTATAGAATGTAAGATATTGCATTTGAGTCTTCTAAATTGATTTATTTCATACTTTTAATTAATAAAAAACAATTCCTATGATTATTTCAAGTAAAAAATATTTGAAACAGATTATACCTCACTATGATAAAGCTTAGATTATTTTAACATTTTTATTGCTAATTTTGTATTTAAATATATGGAAGAGTCACTCTAAAAAGAAAAAAATTATAATACTCGAAGGAAGGAGGGATTGTGATTGATGTTTTATTGTCTTGCCAGCAGGTCTCATTAGTTCCCACTCCTCCCCCAAACATTCACAGGGTTTGCTGTGTAAAGGTAAATACTAATTTAAATATTGCCGCCAGTAATGTACATTTCTTCAAATTTCGTAGAAAGCCTATGCCCCTCAACTAATAAAAAAGTGACGCTTTTTTACGATTTCTTTTTTTAAAATATGTCGATCCTTATTGCAGAAATCAAAGTTTTGGGAAAGGGTGAGAGAAGACTATGAAAAATTAATTTTGATAATTATTTCTATTATCTTATTTTTAGAAATGTTTGCATGCACTAAAAGCAAAAACATTTTTAATTTTTGAAAATGTTGTACAGCTTTACTTTTATATTACAAGATAAAACCGTTTGAAATTATAAGTGTTACATTAGTTATTAGCATGTTGCATATTAATATCACAATGCATTTAAGATTTGTTTTGATTTTGATGTTAGTTGTTAAGATTACTTATAGATTATAGTTATTTTTTAAATATTATGCAACAAAATAAAATAATTTTTCATTTTCAGATGTTCCCTTTTAACACTGTCTTTTTTAATATTTATTATTTAGTTTGAAATCTATAATAAATTTTAATCAAGTATATTTAATTTTTGCAAATTAAAATACATAATGGCTTTAAAAAATTTTGCAGTTTTATTGAAAATGAAGCAAGTTCATAAAAAGCATCTTGGCACCTTTTAGCAGCTTTTACCCTTTTAAAACCATCCATTCATATTTTCAATGAAATCACAAAATTTAATTGAATACGATAATAGTATAAAAATCTAATTAAATTAAATTATTACGTTGAAACAATATTATTTTTAGCCTTTTATTTATTTATTTATTTTTTATTTATTTATTTATTTATTTTTTTTCAATATTTATCAAAAATAAGAGATAATAAAATTATTTTTAACGTGTCAAAAATTTCTTGAAAATAATATAGATTGAGGCAGCAGACAAGCAGTTGCGTTCAACTCGTAAATTCCAAGAAGAACAGGCAGTCGAACGTGAGGCTGAACGCGATGAAGCAGCGAAACAAATACAACAGCTTCAAGGAAAACTTAGGGAGCGCGAGCGCGAAAAAGATCGCGATTATCGCATTACTTCCGCCGAGGTATTAAGAGTATGGAGGGTTTTTATAAAAAGCTTACTTTATTTATCTGCTGTTCACGCATTTAATTTTTCACTTATTGATTTATTTAAAATTATTAGTTAAATATTAATTTTAATTTATAAATTTTCTGATAATTAACCTTTATTTACAATTTTAAAAAGAAAAAACATTATTTTACTTAAACAAGAAAACTTTTTTATTATTTAAATATTTATAATATTTTCAGTTTTAAAATTAAGATTAAAATTTTATAATTTTCCTAACAATAAAAAATAAAATATTGTTTGTCATAAACTTTTTTATGCACTATGAAATTCAAATTGAATATAATTACATTTATTTTTAATGGAAATAACTTTCAAATATAAATTATTAAATGGATTTTTCATTATCTAGTTTAAATAAAGTTATTTATAATTTATATTTATAATTACCAGGAAATTTCAATAATTTTGTAAACACATTGGTGATAGGGTATTTAACAATATATTAATTTTATATTTATTTATAATTTACAATTTGATAATACAACAAAATGGAGCTGTAAGATTTAAAAACACGATGACCAAGAATCGTTAAATAACTATTTTTTTTTTTGTTTTTTTTTTTTTTTTTTTTTTTTTTTGTATCTTGTAATTAATTGTTGATATAATCTAGGACAGCTTATAACACCGCATCACTGCTAAATTATTGTATTAACACAAATTTATGAGGGGATGTGATTATTTACCTTTTTTTTTTATATCGATTTAGACAATTTATCATTGACTAGAAATGTTCATATCTTATGTTTAATATTTATCTAATGTAAATTTAAAACATTTACATCTTATTTCTAAAATTAAATGTTAACATTTTAAATTTAATGATAAAGTAATTAATAGTAAAAAATGCACGAAAAATAGGCAAAGATTAAATGCAATTACAATTTTAATTTAATTTTCAAATTTCATCATTAAATTTTAAAGAATTAATGAATATAAAATAAATATTTGATTAAATTTCAATCTTTTATAAAGTCTTTCAATTAGATAAATATTACACAAAAGACGGAAAAGCGTATTAATCGAGTAAGCACATCCCCTTAATTTAAGGATTTTTTTTTTTTTTCTCTATGCACTGTGGTTTTGGTTTTTTCTCTGTTTGTTGCACACAAAAATGCAGTCTGCGCTATCGCCTGCCTCGTCCTCCGCAGGCAGTTCTACACTACAACAGATCGATGAGTCAGAGATCGATGTATCAGTGAGTTTCACCTCATGTTTATCTACTCATGATCAAGCATGAATATGATTGCGACAACTCGACATTTTATTAAAGGGATGTGAATATTTTATTTTAAAAATGTTGACTTTTTTTTTTATATATATATATATATTATTATTATTATTATTATTATTATTATTATTATTATTATTATTATTATTATTATTATTATTATTATTATTATTATTATTATTATTATTATTATTGTTATAACAGTTTTTGAATAACTATTACAATTATTTCTTCTATTAAATAAATGATAATTTATTTGATAAATTAAATTTTATTTAAAGTACATTAAGATTTAAAACAAATTTTAAAAAGATTATTTCACATTCCTTTAACATTTACATAAAAAATACAACGTACACTTTATTATTTTATATTTAAATAAAAAATTTTATTTACGATTAATATTTTTTTATTCTACAATACATAAAAATATTTCGAATTTTTTATTGAAAATTTTAATACTTTAAAAATTAAACATATTACATATTCTCTTTAGTAAAGAAATAAGTTACAAAATGAAAGAGTAAAACTAATACGGAATATAAAAAAAAGTATGAGTATTTTATTTCAAATATTTTTGTTTACAACTTCAATAAATTAAAATAGAAGTAAACGCAATTTATCATAAACTTTATCTTATATTATTTAGTTGACTATCCCCAAAATTCTTATAAATCATAGTTTAACATTATTCAATGACAGTTCCTTAAACGCATGCCAGTAAACCTCTTACATCTCCAGTCATCCAATGCTTAAACACAACACAAACGTATGTATACGCTTTAATTGTATACGCAATTGATGACAATAACATAAACACAATGTGGATTTATTGTACTCATTAACTCTACACATTCAAAATGAAAAAAAAAAAAAAAAAAAGAATAATCATTAAATATAATTTTTTACAATTTTAAATTAACGCCGAATGATACGTAGGTAGAAACCCTGACCGCTCAGCTGAGAGATCTGGAACTAAAGCACGCCGAGACCGACGTTGAATTGAAAGAAGCGGTCGCTAAGATTTTCGAACTGCGCGATGTCATACGCGATCTCGAGCAGCAGCTGCAATCGCGCGCCGAGCGCGAGGAAATTCTCAATGCGCAAATTGAACAGCTTGAGGAAGTGATCGTTGCACAGACGAAGAATCAAGAAGAGCTCGTACAAGAACTGGAGGTGGTCAAGGCTGGAAACGAGAACAATCAGCTTAGTAATCATATTGGGCATTTGCAGGTATGCGATACGAAAGTAACTGGAATAAAAGACTTTTTATTAGCAATTTTGTTAAAGTTTGATTCACGATGTCTTGAGTTCATAACTATGTTTACTAAATAAATACGTTCGTACGCATGTGTTTACTATAAATTTACTCAGATGGTTTGGATCTATCAAATTTGTAAATTATATATTGCTTAGCAATTGAATCGGGGGATAAGCTTATATGGAATGGCCAAAAATTAATAAAAATTAAAAAAAAAATATTGTCACAGAATATGTAGAATAACAACATATCTTGTTTTAAATAACAAGAAGAAGAAAATCTATAACTATTTTAATAATATTGCGTTATTTTTTAATTAAAAATTAATTTTTTTTTTTTTTTTTTTTTTTTTTTTTATCAATTAATTTTTTTGCAAATTGAATTAAAAAGTAAAAGATTTTCGTATTATTTAGTCTCGAAAAATCATAAACGCTTTTACAATGTTGTCAATATCATTTTAATATTAATTTGTAACTATGATTCACAGGAAGAATTACGCAAGCATCAACTAAGTTCAGAACAATTAACTGCGAATTCATCGACTTTGAAACAATTACGATTAGAAATTCGTGAACTACAATCGCAGTTGGATCGCAAAACTCGCGAACTAGAGGCGTTGCACGTGTGCGGTTCGAATTTAAGTATAAGCCAGCCAAGCGAGGATGTATCTATCCGTGAACGTATTGACGCTGCGCGTTGTCTAACTCCAGATGATCCTACCTCACCTCCTATTTTACCCCTCGATCACGTACTAAAACTTAAAGATACTTTACTGAAACATTTTCGAGCCGAGGATGTTGCTCTTAAGCGTCTTAAGGATTTGGATATTCAATTATCTAATCATCAGGTGTTAATTTAATTTATTATAGTTAATCAAAAAATGTGTACGTCTAAATTAAAATTTTCAAAAAATATCTACAATAAGAATATTTGATTATTCAAAATAAATGAAACTCAATTAATACAAGTTAAAAAGAAAATATTTTTTACATTTTGCAGAGGCAAAATGAAGAATTATTAGCGGAACAAGAGATACTTCAACAAACTACGTCCGAACAATTATTTCAAATTGAAACGTTGCGCGCACGTTTAGAGCAACAAAAGCAAAATGCGCCGTTTGCTCAGCGACAAGCCACTTCAAGGCTAGAAACCCAACTTTATGAAACTAATGATAAATTGGAAATTGCTGAGCGCGCCCTTACAGACAAAAATATTGAGGTGAAATTTTATTAGTTTATTTTATAATAAGTCTTGTTTTTAACAATATTACATGTGAAATGAAATATTTTATTTTTTAATTTTATAAATAGTTAAACGAAGTAAAAGATCAGTTAGAGCGTGTGAGCCGTATATTAGCAGCAAAAGAAAGTGAAATTTTCAAGGTCGTGCAATCAGAAAGTGATTTATTAAAAAAATTGAAAGATAAAGTAGAAATCCTTGAAGAAGATAATAGAGTACTGCAAGTATGTGATCACATATTACTAATTGTTAAAGATTTATATTAAAAAAAAAAATTATATATTTATAATACTGATGTTAATTATGACTAAACTATAATATTTATAGTATTTAATAATTTTGATTACACATAAATTATTTCAGACGAAATTAAACCTTCAAGAGAAAACTCAGAATAATCTGCCGCGAGTGATTGATTCTATGCTTGCTGAAAAAAATGAGGAAATAGATCATTTAAAAGAACAACTTATGAAACGTGAAAGACAACTCGAGATTTACTTATCACTCGATGAAGCTCAACTTCGCGAATTACTTCGTCAAAACGAGCATCAAAAAAATAGTGCGCGAACACTGAGTGACATTCTTTCTATAAATTCTGAATGCGAAGAAATAACGGAAGCTATAAGAGAGGCACCAAATTTTACTAGGTCACAGAATATATCAAATTTAAAAATACCTAACTCTGCCATACAATCAACAATATTACAGACTAAGAAAGATGTGAATTTTACACAACCAATTACAGAAACACCTAAAGTTCCACGATTAGAACTTGAATCGCAGAGTCACGAATCTGATGTGGTTGATTCAAATATAATAGAAATTTCGAAAGAGGTATAGTATATATTTATAAGAAAATAAACTATCCCTGATTTTGATAAACAAATATATGAACATAATTTAAACTTAATTCTTTTTTCAGTTGGAATCTCTTCATATACAATCTCATGAAAAAGTTCCTCTCGCTCGAATTTCTCCAACTCTCGATATAGATGGCGAAACTCGTGAAGAATCATCTGAAGAGACAAAAGATTTTGTTTGTCCTCGTCATGGTAGAGTAAGCAATGTCTCTCATAATAATAAAGAAGCAACATTAAACGATACAGTGATGATGACACAACGTATTGTAGATTTAGAATCAAAACTCTTTGAAATTAAAGAAGAATTAGAAGGAAAAACAATAGCTCTAGAACAAAGAGATGCAGAACTTCTAGATATACAAAACCATCTCGAGCAACTGCAAGAAAACATTGAATCGTTAAACGAAGATAGAATATTTTATAAAATGGAGTATGAAAAAACCAAAGAAAATGAAAGTAAAATACAGAAGGATCTTTTAGAGGTAGAAAACGTACTAAAAATTAAATCTGAAGAACTTGAGGATATTAGGGAAAAATTTCAGGTAATTCGATTTATTTTCATCTATACAAAAATGAATCATATAATTATTTATAATTTAAATTTGAAAATTCATTTGAAAGAAATTAATTTATTTTAATTTATTATGGGTCTGCTCTTTGTGATATTTATTATTATAATTATCGTTTCAGATCAATGATAAAATTCTTCAAGATGAAGCATTGCGTTGCAAGCGCAGCGAATCATCCTTGCAGGAAAAGCTCAAAGAAATTACGAATCTTAAAGAAATTATTTCAGAAAAAGACATCACTATTGAAACACTGCAGACACGAAACATAGAAATTGAGAATGAAAATAAAAAGCTATACGAATACAAACAAAAATTTGAGGCCTATCAGCAAGAGATTGCTGAATGTCAAAATGAAATACAACGATTAACTGAAGGTTTAAATAATCGCGATCAAATGATTCGAAGACTTGAAGAAATCGCAAGAAGGAGTAGTTTGTCTGGAGGTTCATCACCTAGTGAAAAAGATCAGGAAATTTATCATTTACAAGAATACCTTAAGGAGAAAGACAAAGTTATTCGACAAATGAGTGATGATAGCAAAAGTTTACATCGGGCTCTGGAAACTATACAGAGTAAGATGAAAGAATCAGGCAATGTTGTGGAACTTCGCCGTAAGCTTAAAGGCGAACGGAAAAATAACACGGAATTAACTGAAGAAATTGCACGATTAAAAACAGAAGTAGAAATGCTAAGCAGTACCAAACGACCTGAAGAGGACAATGATATTGCTGAAATGGTGCAAAGAGAATTAAATCTTTCAGCAAGATTAGATCAACAGCTTCTCAACGTTATCGATAGTGAACCAGAAAATGTATTTAAAAAATGCGATGATTTGAAACAAGCTAATAAAGAAATTTATGAATTGAATAGACTAAAGGATGATTTAGAAATTGAGCGAGAGATGTTGAAATCCCAGGTAAATAATGTACTTTATTTTACTATTAGCTGCACTCCGCAATTTCACTCGCATACATTAAGTATAACCGTACCCACGACTTCTTACGGATGGAAATCTTTAAATCAGGATATCTTTTCTTTCCCTGAGCTGATTTTGATAAAACTTACCTTATATATTGAGCCAGAAAACAGACTATTAATTTACTCAGTTTTATCAAAATTACGTTAAGTTTTAATTTGATATTATTTTTTTTTTAAACTTTCATGTTTTAACTCGTCCCTGTTACAGTTTTATTATCATTATATAGATATATATTTTTTTTTTTTTTTTTTTTTCAAAATCATCACATACGCGGAAATATTTAAATATATATTTTTATATACATCATAGATTATCGAGTATGAAAACCGAATAATGCAGCTAAAAGCTGATGCGGAAGAAGAATCGCAAAGGATTTCAAGACTTGAGGAAGACATCTCAAAAGAAAAACATTTAGTTAGATCATTACAATTGCAACTTCAAAGAGAAAAAAATGCTGCAGAAGAAAATAAAATAAGAGATACAGAACTGATAAGTCAATTAAGGATCAAGTTAGATGAAGCATTAGAGATTAGGGAGAGATTAGTTATAGAGCAGAAAAATCTTGAAGTAATGAGATCCCTCAAAAATCAGAACAAAGATGATTCAGATTTATCAGGTAATAAAATTTATGTGCAATTTTAATTTTGTGAGTTATTAATTTTTTTAATAAATTTGAAAAATTGTATTATTTATTAATTAAAATTTTGTACGTTACTGTAGATGACGGAGCTGAATTAAAAAAGCAGCAATTAGCTCTTACTGAAGAACTGGAGACCGAGAAACGAAAAGTTGAAGAAATGCAAGATACTTTAAAACAAATAGAATCAGATAAAGACCGTCTTCAAAATCAACTTGAAACAGTTGAAGCAGAAGTAGAAAAATTAACAAGCAATTTAGAACTGGCTGACTGTGTTAAAGATCAACTCAAATCAGATCTTCGTAGAACTCGTGAAGAACTCAAAGCCAAAAATAAGGAATGCGAGTGGCAAAAATCTATTCTTAAAACTATGAAAGATGCTGAGAGTAAGAGAAATGAACAGAGAAGTAATGAACATTCAGAACTCAAAAGTTTAAGAAGAGAAATGAAGAATACTCAAGAAGTGATGGTTTGTTGAAAAATTTTATACCGTAAAACTTTAATCTTTTAAATATTCAATATTGAATTGTTTGGATTATTACAATTACAGCTCGATTTTGAAGCTGATATGAAAGCTTTGAAAGAACAACTTGCAGACGCGGTAGAGCGTGAAGGACAATTAACTAAATGCATCGAAACTCTTACGGATAAGGAAACTGAACTTACTGAGCAATTGACTGCTGTTAAAAGTGAAGATAAAAAACTAAGGGAAATCATTGCAGATCAACAAAATGAGCTTAAGATATATTTAAGAAGAGAGATTGAACTGGCTGAAGAATTAAAGAAGGAAAGATCTTCTATAGATAAAAACAGTTCTCCAAGTAAAATTCTTCAAAGAATAAAGGTGGACTTTAATGAAACAATTTTTCTTTTTATAAAATATTTTTTGTTTTTATAATAAAAATTAATATTATTAATAGGATCTCAACTTAACTATTGAAAGACTATCTCAGGATAAAGTACTTTTATACGAAAAAGTTACACGTTTAAGAGAAGAAAATGAAAAATATTTAGAACAAATAAAATTTTTGGAGATTCAACTGTCACAGAAAGGCAAAAATTACCAACCCATTAGTAGAAACGATTCTGAAGAACGAGTAAGTTTAATCTTTGAAGATTAAATTGTAATTTTAGTGATTCAAATTTTAAAATTTTATTACATGTATGAATTTTAAAAAATTGAAAATGAAAATTGTTTCAGCTGCAGCATTTCTATGGCAGATATTTACGTTCTGAAAGTCGTCGAAGAGCTTTAATTTATCAAAAGCATTATTTATGTTGTATAATTGCTGGCTATCAGCATGTTCAAGAAAATACTTTGGCGTTTTTAGCTCGACTGACACAACCTCAGCGTACATATGTGCGTACTGGTCCACATCGTCGTAACGCGCTTGTTAGATTTCGCAGTGCCGCATTGCTCATTGTGTCTATTTTACGCATGAGATGGCTCATATTGCGCTGGAGGACAGGTAGAAGAGTTGGTGCTAATGTTGTTCTTGGTAGCATTGAAAGGCCGATTATGCCACCTACGAGGCATAGAAATGTATCCGGACATTCACCACCAGTTAGAGAAAGAACTACTAAGTAAATAACATTTTCTATACTTACGTCGATCCATCAAAGCCTAACGTTAAGGGAAATTGAATAGGAAAAATTGAAAGATATTTGCATTAAGGCGTTTAAAAATTAAAGGCTAAAACACATTGTAAAAATATTTTTCATGTTCGCAGAATGTTTAAACAATTTTTGTAAAATTGACCTCTAACAATAATTAATAGCGCTATATGATCTTATGGAAAAAATGACGTAGAAAACTGTAAAATATATTTTAACATTTTTTAGAAAAATACTTCGAAAAATTATAAACAAATGTCTTTGTATTGTTTTTTGATCAATAATATTCTTTTGTATTTATTGCGTAAGCTTTAAAACTTTTTTATTATATGAATAGAGTCAGTCTTAAGCTTTAATAGGTTTATTTAAATTATACAATTTGAAAAAAAATTTTTTGTAAGTAAAAAATATTTTTACGACCTACTATATTATATACATATATATAAACAAGAATTTATTTACAGTGGGACTAGTGGCTTTTCACACGATCTTTATTTACGTCGCTTCACCGACATTCAACAGAATTTATATCTGAAAGTACCTGAATCAAGCACCGATAACTTTAAATCAGATTGAAACTAATTCTTGGAGCATTTATAGAATGCCCAATTTTTTTATAAACTAGTTATGTAAATAAGTGTACAATATTATAAAGCATGTTATTTGATTTATATCTATGAGTGAACATTTATATTTTAAATTGAAATAAGGCTAAAAAAAAGCAAATATACAAACATCACTTTGCTAAATTATTGAACCAAAGTCTAATTTTAGCATAATTTAATAAACTTTGTGTCTCGTTAGTGCGGGTCATTCTTCGTTACCACATTAAGCGAAGTAACTAGTGCCTTTTTAATACTTGTGAATTTACATTGTTGTGAATGACGTGTGTTTTTTTATTAAAAATAAATTATCCCTTTAAATAAATATTTTGTAAAATGTTTATTTTTTTCAATTTCATCTTCATAAAAAGTAAAAATTGTTGCCTAAATGATTTTTATTTTTTAATAATTTTATTATGAAATAAGTAGATATAAATATATTTTAATTTTATTTAATATTTTTGGTAATATTTTGTATTTTTCATAATTTATATAAAATTACGTGAAAGCCTTAATCCGGCATGAATGAAGTAAAAAAATATAACATCAGTTTGGATACACGTGTTATACCTAAATAATTCAATTGTTAATTTTGTGTATTATAATTGTTCTTAAATATAATATTTTATTAAATTGTATGTTTAATAATTTCTAATATTTATTGAAATTAAATAATAACAGTGATATATTGTCTTGAAAATATCGAGTGTTATTTAAATTGTCGGGTATAACATACTCTACCCTTATTCACACCGGGTCAAATAATACTTTTTGGACTACTTTTTACATCTATTTTTTACTTTTTTTAGTTTTTTAATTAATGTTATTCTTTTTTTGAGTAGATTTGACATTCTCAGATTATATGATTGATATCTTGAATTGCTCCACAAGTGCAGTTTGGACTTTCTATTATGTTTTTTCTGTAAAGATTTTCATTGAGTGAGTAATGGTTGGATCTAATTCTGTTGATTGTGATTATAAATTTTCTGTCTTTGTTGATATTCGAGTACTAACTTTTTTTAAGATTTTCTTTATAATATTTTTGAAAATATGACATGTCTTTAATGTGTATTTGTTTTTTGATGTAAGTTTCGAATGAGTCTTGGTATTGGTTTATTTTAAATAAAAGTCACTGCATGGAATTTCTATATCAGTTTGTATGCTTGTATGTATTGTTGATTTAGCTAGTTAATCAACTTTTTCATTGCTTTTTATTTGTGTGTGAGCCGGTATCTACATTAATTCTATCGAGTGGATTCTCATTTGATTTTTGTGCATTTTTTCTTTGATTTCTAATATTATATATGAGACATCCTTCTTATATGGAGAATATTCATTTATGGCTATAAGTGAGCTTAGCGAGTCTGAACATATTAAGGTTTTTTTTATATTTTTTTCAACTATATCTATTGTTGTGTTTATTGCTTGTAATTCTGCTGTGTATACGGAGGCATAGCATGATATTTAAAATTTTTTTTCTATTTCTAATTTCGGAGAATATATTGAGTATTCTGTAATATTAAATATTGTATAATCTTGATACGTGCTGGTTATTATGTGAATTATTTCTAGGTCTAGATGATCAAATTTTTGTAATTTTTTACCAATATCTAGTATTATATTTGTTGAATTTGTAATTGCTTGATAATTATAACTGTAAGGTATTGGTGACTAATTGTTTTATTGTATTTCTTATTGTGTGATAGAATAAGAATGATTTATGAAAAGTAAAATTTTGTTTAATCCTATATTTATCCATTTTTTTCAGGCTGCTATCTAGTTCATACAGATTATCTATTAGGGGATGATTTTCATATGTAAAGAGTTTCATGATGAATCTGTCTAACAATTTGGTTCTGATGTAGAGAGGCGGTTTGCATGATTCAGCATGTAACATATTGATTGGAGTTGAGGTCCTATATCCTAAGACTATTCTGATTGTCTTATTGCAATTGTTGACTGATGACATAACAATTATTTACAATTGCTATGTCATCAGTAGAATGTTAATTTCTGGATTGATGACTGTTAATTTCTAAAATATATATGTTATAAAGAATTGGGCTAAGAATGTCTCTTTGTGGTACTCCTTTATTTCTTTTATAAGGTCCTTTTATTTCATTGTTTATTTTTAAGTACGATTCTTTGTTGTTTATTATATTATATATGAATTTGAGCATTTTTATTGGTATCTTTGATTTCTTCAGGTCTTCATTAAGGATCTTTGGGTGGACGTTATTGAAGGCTGATTTAATATCTAGTAGTATACATGCCAGCACTTTTTCTTCATTATTTGTCTTGTATATGTCCGTTATTAGCGTGCTTAAATAGTGCATACATGATTTATTTCTTCTTAATCCATTTTGTGATATTGGTAAGTAGTTGTTTTTTTCTATATGTTGTGTTAATTTAGATTGTATTATTTTTCTGTGATTTTTAATAAACAGCTAGGTAGACTAATTAGTATGAATTTATTTTTATCTTGTTTAGGAATTAGTATAACAAGGTACTGCTTCCAGTCTTCTGGAAATTTTTTTATTTTGATATATATCGTTAATGATATTTAACATTAGGTATCTATATTCTAGTGGTATTTTTTTGATCATTTGAAAATCTATTTGATCTAGACCTGGCGTTGAATCTTTTTTACAAGAATCTATAGCATTATTTAGTTCTTCAATATTAAAGAGTGAATCTAATTGTTATTTCATTGTTATTACAATTTGTTTCATTATCAAATATGCTTGTAGATAAGTTTGTGATTGAGCAGTATTCTTCGATGTATTTTTCAGCTCCTTTGATTACTTTATTGTCATTTTAGGAGTGTATGTTTTCTGGATCCTGTTTTTGAATTTAATAATTACTTTATACATTTCTTTTATTGGGGTTTCTCTATTAAATTTTTTTTCGATAAATTGTCGGAAATTTTCTGTCTTGATTTTTTTAAGTTCTTCTTTTGATTCGTTTTCTATTTTAATTAGTGTGTTTAAGTTTATCTGATTGGAATTTTTTATGAATGATTTGGTGACATTTTTTCGATTTTGTTTTAATTTTTCGCAAGTGTCATTCCACCATGGTGTTGGGGAGGGTATTGTTTTCCATCGTGTTTTCAGTAAATTGTCTTTATTAGATTGTTCTTTATTTTGAGCTGTTTTGTTTTCTTTGAGGTTTGTTTTTTCTGGTATATTTAATGCGTTTATAATATCTTGTTTTATTTTATTGTATTTAAAGTTTATATTGTTGTTTTGCGATTTTGGTTGTTCTGTCTGTTTAGATTTTTCTATTAAGTTAATTTGATAATTTGTTCAATTTGTTTTATATGTGTTTAGTTAGTGGGTAGCAATTATTGATATTTTTTTAGTTTTTAATTGTATTTCTATATTTATAGGGAAGTGATCACTTACATTCTGTCCTCTAGGACTTTCAATTTGGATTGTGCTATTAGATTGCTTGAGGTTAGTGTTAGATCTATCGCTGATGCATAGATATTGTTATTGTTATTATTGATATATGTATTGGGTTCATCGTTTAATATTACAAGATTTGTTTCATCTATTTTTTCTACTGATTTTGTTCCATTTACGCACGTTTTATTAGATCGCCATTCAGGGTGGTGTGTGTTTAGATTTCCTCATATAATGATATTTTTGTAATTTTGTATTATTTTAAAAAATTCATTCCATATGATTTCATATGTAGGTGTTGTATCTGGGACACGGTACATTGATATGACTAATAATTGGTTATTGTTATTGTTACTTGATTGAGTGAATGGATTTGCTAATGAGTTTCTATTTAATTCTATGGTTATTCCAATTGTTTCTATTTCTTTTGGTTTATTATACATTTTTTTCCACAGTTTATATTAGGTTTTTTTTCAATCATACAAACACCTCCTGCTTTGGAGGAAGTTGATTACGTTGAAGTCCTGTATAATAAAATATTGATTTGTATTTAATCAAGTTTATGAAAGTAATATTATTTCATATCTATGTGCAATATTTTGTATTTCATTATATTTATTAAGTGTACTTTTACAGTAACATTGAAGGATCTGTAGGTTGTTATGTTTATTATAGTTATTTTAATTAGTTGTTTTTTAATTCTTATTTTTGTCAATTATTAATTGTTATTTGTTTTCCTTTCTTTTATTTATTTATTTTTTTATTTTTCCTTGGTTTATTTCTTTTAGTCTGCTTGTGTTCATAGTTCTTGTTCTATTTCACTTAATTGGGAAAATTAAAAACTAGTTTCTGATTAATTATACTTTTTGTTTTTATTTGTGATCTTCCATTTGAGTATGCTAATATTTCTTTGTGTTTCTGTAAAATACCTTCTGTGAATTTCATGAGAGGTATTTTTGTTTCCTTATTGATTTCATTTATAGGTGAATGATTTGTGTGTATTACGTTGGTTATTGGATTTATTCTTTTGTATAATTTTTTTGCTTCCATTATATCTAAGTTATTTTCTATAGCTATATTTATTTTTTGTTCGTTGATTCTTTTTTCACAATCTTTTGAGGTAGGTGATTTTTTTTGCAATTTATACAGACAGATTGTTTTTGGTAGTTAGGACATTCATTTTCTTCTGTGTAAGCAAGATTTCTGCAAGCTTGACATTTAGTTTTGGATTTACAAAATTTCTGTCCAAAATGTGTCCATAAATTAAGCAGTTGTAGCATTGTGTTGTTCTTGAGTAGTATAATTCCATTTTAAAGTTAACTTTGTATATCCTCACTTCTTTTGGTAAAGTTTGTCTTTTTATTGTAATTAAAATTGTGCTTGTCGAAATTACTGTGTATGTGTTAGTTTCTATACTAAGTATTTTTTTTGTGGAACCTCTTTATATCTATTACTTTTAGTTTTCCATAGGGGTTGTTTATTTCTACATTCTCTAGTATTTCTTTTTCAGATATATTTGTGGGTATTTCCTTGACTACTCCTTGTTTCGTTATTAGATGCTTTGGTATGAATGCAATTAGATTATTTTCTTTTAGATATTTGAGTTCTATTATTTTGTTTGCTATCGATCTATTGTTTGTGTATATACATATTTTACTTTTGTTTATTGTTTTTATTTCTATTATATCATTTTTAAATATATTTGCCATAATTTTATCTATTTTAATTGCTGATATATTTCTTTTTTCATTATTTAAATTGTGTTGATTTTTACCTGTTATTTGATAAGTTATGACTGTATAAAATTTTTAAATGGTGCTGTATGATTTTCATTGTACCTAACTAGGTTAGTAATATTTTTTTTTGTTCTTCTTGTGTTTTTCGTTGCTTAGGCTTTTTTGTGTCAGTGTTTCATCTTGTGAACATGATTGTTTGATTTCTTCCATAATTCTACTAACTTTTTTTTTATTTTTGTAATCTGTTATATTTTTTGGACTTGAAATTATTCTTTTTCTTTCTTTGATTGTGTTTTCTAATTTTCCTTTATATTGCTTGTCTTTGTTCAAATTCTGTTTAATATTTTCTTTATTTTCTTCTGTTTTGATTGTTCTTTATTTTTTTTTTTCGTTTATGTTTTAATATTATAGGTTATATATGTTTTATTTCCCTCTTTTTTTGAGGTTTTGGATGTTTTATTTTATTACTTCTTATATTTTATATTTTATCTTTTATATCTCTTCTCTGATAAATAATTTTATTTTTCTTTTCAGATAATTGATTGTGATTCACTCAATATATCAATCAGACTACCAGTTGAATAATTGAAATATTTTCTTGAAGGTTTTTAAAAGCGTTGAAAATTTAAAAACTGTTATCCAGAGCAAACAGATCATATGACTTTAATTTGACCAATCCTAGGTTTCGATACGTATTGAGAGTATTTATTTTTCTGTATGTATACTATTCTAAGAAAGTATTTAAAAATAAAAGAAATAAATAGCAGAATATTCTGTAGAATTTCGTTACCAAACTGTAACACTTAAACACTCTCAAAGTGATGCAAAATGGTTCTTTTATCTTTCAGTTCAATAAAAAATAAAGAAACCGGAAAATATACGATATAGTTAATAAAGTGAAAAACGCGCCATCTCTATGGATCGCCGCGTGAGAAATTCGCGAAACCGAAAAGAAGCACACGAGAGTTCCCGCGTATATTTTCTATTCAGTCATACTATCTCTCTCACACTTAAAGTCAAACCAATCCACCATAGTTTAGGAGTCTAGTCTTCAGAGGTGTATTAGGGCCTGTCGATGCCGCTGCCGCAACACCTTTGGAAAACGAGAATTTTCCGCGCGTAAATACTATCTATTAATTATAAGTGTAAAACGAAACGATGGCGACGAATAATTTTCTGAAGACAATAAAAATACTCAAGGAAGCAAATTCGAATGAGTCTAAGACCCAAGCTTTAACCAATCTTAGAAGGTATATCCTTTTTATTTCTTTATGGCTCTTTGTTTCCTATTTTACTTTAGGCTTTTACTTGTCCTGAAATATTTTTTACTTTTATTTAGTTTTTATTATCGTCCCTTTTACTTTTATTATTCTGCAGATAGAAAAACTTTTAACACATAAACTTTAAATTACATAAATTTTATTTAAAAAAATGTAATTTAGATCCCAGTAAAATAATGTTTACTAAAATTGTGAAATGTTAGCTATTACTTTTACTAACTAATATACAATTGGAGTCTTCGACTTACAATCATTATTAAGAATCAATATTAATAAAAAGTATAATTAAAGCATAATTAGATATGGTTTAAATTGATAATATACATTAATTTTGTCATCATTCATAATATTCACTTTAGATGAACAAATATAATGCTTTATAGTAAATAATTCATTGATCGATGTATTTACTCTACTTTTATTATTTTTTAAACATTTGTAGGATTTAAAGTCTATAAATATCAGTGAATTTATAATTATAAGTATTGATATATATGCATGTATACTTCTATATATATATATGTATATATATACTATTATTATCTATCATGATTAATTAATTTTTATATGTATTAATTATAGTTGCAAAATAACAATTATTTTTATAATGTTTATTTTATTGAATTAAATAAAATAATCTTATTTTGAAAAATTAATAATTAATAAAATTATTTTTTATTTTCTTTGAAACCTTTATAACTTTTATTATGTTTATATATATATGTATATGTATATATATATATCTAATTATAACTTAAATAATTAAAGAAATTACAATGATGTCAAAAAACTCTGTAAGAATATAATAATTATAAAATTAATGCCAAAATCTTAAATTTTACTGACATAAAATTTAAATTAAATTATTTAATTGAATTTTATAATTATAATATTTAAAATGTCTGTTTTGTTAAAGTTAAATAATTCTCATTTAATCGAAAATAAATTATTAATGAAATAATAAATTTTAAAAAATGATAAGATTGTTTATTGTATATAATTATGAGTAATAGTTTGATAATATTATTAATAAATTATTTTATTGTATAAATTATTTAAAACTTAAAATATTTTGAATCTGTACTTTTCATTATTAAACTCTTATAAGTATTAACGTTAAACACTGCAAATTATAAATTTTGTATATAATATTAAAATTATTTTACAGAACACATCTAGAAGATCAAAAAATTATACAAGGATTGAAAGAGGATGAATTTTGTGAACTTTGTAATTCAGTTATCAGTGCAACTACTGTAGATGATGAACAGTTATATATAGAAGCATGTAGAACACTTGACACTATTTTATTAGAAGCACAAAATAGAGAATTTGATTTTTTTAAGTCAGTATTACAAATTAATCGTAAAAAGAGGTATATCTTAATTTTTTAAATAATTAAAGACATAACTCAATCATTTACTTATTGAATTATTTTAATTTTATAATTCCTGAGCTTTGAATGTGTTCACATATTTTTTATATTTTACCGATACTTTTTCAATTTATTATTATGTATCTATTCTTTTTAGACTTAAAATACTTGTATCTTTGAGTATTTTAAAGGATGAAACAATAGCAACTGTTGCAAATAAACAGTCAATATTAGATTTTTTAAATAATTGTGTGCAATCCATTCAACCAAAATCAATGGTTTGGCTTTTACCAGAAAATGCAGACAATGCAACTTTATTGAAAAGTGTAGAAAGTAGAAATTTAAATGAAAATGAAGAGATTGAAGAAAAAATAGTAGAAAAAGCTTTGCAGTTGCTTTGCAGATTGAATAAATTAGTTTCTATAGGATTAAATATTCAGTTATTTGACACATTCATTATGGATAAAATAATAGTTTTATCTTATATGGGCCATTGTAAGCAGAGAAGTCATGCTCTAGCTATTTTACAGGAAGCTGTTAAAAATGATTTTGGAATTCGTATCAGATCATTTCATAGAGAAGTTTGGGAGAAATACAAAGCTGCTCTCCAAACAGTATATTGCAAACGAATGACATTGTTAGTAAATATTTCTCATCAAGATTGGGCAATACAATGGGAAACCAGTATTGCTTTGATTGGTACCGATCTCCATCGTGGCTCTGGCTTAGTAAATAGTCTTTTAAAAGTAGAGGAACTTGCTTTTAAATCAGCTGATCCAAATCGAAGGTAAACAATTCAATTTTAAAATTGTTAACTAAAAGTGAATATTTGCTTATTTTAATATATAAAATTATATTATTTAGTTAATGCACTTTTCATGATCTGTTAACGGTTTCAAAAATAATAATTAAAAATAATTTATATATTTTTTTAATAATTTATAGGCAAGCATTTTTATCCTGGAAACTATTAATAGACAACTTCGCATTGGATCAACGTGAATTAGCAACGACACGTCGGATAAAACTTCTATGTGTTCCTCTAAATGCTAAAAATAGTAAAACTGAATTGATGGTACTCACTAAAATGGAAGTGTGGTGGCATTTAATTTACAAAATTTATCCTAGCATAGCTGAATTTAGTGATACTATTTTGATTCCTTTTTTAAATTTGTGCTTTGGTCCCTTTGGCGACAAACCTCTGTTTGTACAAAAAACTGATGCTTATGTTTCTTTAGGGAAAAAATTTTCCAAGACTCAAATGTTTGCTATTGATGCTTTCATACAATTAATTGTCAACAAAGAGAATTTTTCAAAAATTCCGTCTTTCGAAATTCAGGAAAAATTACCAAATCCTGTGAATAATTCTATTTTTCAAAATCTTTACAAAATTTTTATCCATTGTTTTGGTGAAATTGTAATTATTTTAGGCACAATGCCTAATGAAGAAGATATTAAAAATAGAGTAAATATATGTAGAGTACTGTGGGATAGTTTAATCAAACGAATTGATGATTATGATAAGATGAAAGTAAGAATATTAATGAAATTTTAATCATAATATATTTAAATTTAATATATTTGAATTATTATTTATTAACTATTTTAATTAATTGTGTAGATTTCAATGTATAAAGAAGTAGTTATTGTTATTCATGAAATAATTAAAAATCGTTTTCATAAAATTGCAATAATTAGAGATTTTTTGCTTGAAATTATATTGAACAATTTTGAAAATAGTACATCTAACATGCATTTTACAGAAAATGCATTGATAGATCTCATGCAAACATTTTTGCAAATAGATAATTTCTCTAATTTCACAAAGTAAGTAAATTAGAATACTATTATTTTTTGTTCTTCCTGTATTTAATTGAAAATTTGTTTTAGTGATCATTTTAAATCCATTGAATCATTGCTTTGGCATATAATTAAAGCAAAGAATGCAGATGTATATTATCCACAAACAATGGAATTAATGCAAACAATATTACAAATTTTAGACGAAGCAAAAGAAGTTAATCGTAATATGTAAGTGTATTTCATTTATTAATAATTTAAAAACGTTTTCTAAATTACTTTAGTATTTTTGTAATAGATATAATATAATTACTTTATATTTAAATAATTTACAGGACTCCAGTTTGTAAAATATGGTGTATTCTTGCTAAAGTTGCAAAAAAATTCGCGGAAGATTCACAAAATATGAATGAAGGCACTACATTAGAACATAATTTCAAAACTTTTGAAAGTATTATTGCTTTTCCTTTTACTGGAATTTTCACAGATGATTATGTACAAGTAAGAATTACTTGGATCATATTATTATTTTTTACATCCAAATGTTTTTTGTTTATATTACATGTTTGATGAAATTCTGTTTATTTATATATAATTTGTTTATAATGTTTTTACAGTTAAAAAACATGGCTGAATCATGGATAGATTTATATAAACAATTTGATTTTCAAGCTGAACTAATTGTGACTGTACAGGCTAATGAAGTTTTAAATAAAACATCAAATATGATTATAGCAGCCTTAAAAAAAGAGAAAAAGTGTTGCGATTTTGCAGCCATTTGTATTGATGGAATTTTAAGCACAGTAAATTATGATACCTTATCCATTGGTAAATATTAAAGCAATTCTTTTGTAACAAAAATAAATAAAATTCTTAAAAATATTTATTTATAAATTTCACTTTAAAGAATCAAAAAAAAAAAAAAAAAAATTAGATATTAACAATAAAACAAAATTGTTTAATAATTGTAATTTCATGTATCAATTTTAGAAAAGGAAGAGCCATTTATAAACTTTTTAAAAGAATTGATCCTTCAATGTCTTCGGTGTAAAAGCTTTGCAACTGAAAAAGCTTTAAAAGCTTTATCTTCATTCCTTTTAAGAGTTTTTAGTCACAATATAGAAAAAATTGTATTCTACTTAAAGATTTTTGAACCAGTTGTAAAGTATATGTTAGCTAAAGTTGATGACAATTATTTAGAATCTGATATATTAAGTACTTGGAGTACCATTGTTGGACTTTTCAAAAAACTTCAAAACTCGTTAAATTGCGATTTATTGAACTGTTATCGTCAAACGATTGTATTAGCTATGTTGCATCTTCACAAGGATATTTCCTCACTGGCATTTTCAATTTTAGATTTGAAAGAAAGCGTTGGTGAGAAGTCAAAAAAGGTATAATATATAATATTTAATCATATTTTTCTTATCTGTAAAAATTACAAAAAAATAGTTTAAAAATAAATTGTGGGTAAAAATATAAGTGTATTTTATAGTGAATAAATAGTTATATTCTACAAAACTTATTGCAATAATCTGCATTAAAAGTTTGTCAATTGAAACTTTAAAATTATTTTATAGGTATTAGAAGATATTGTGAGTGAACTTGAAAAAACATCAGTCAAGAATTCTTTTGATTTAGTGGATATAAAAGAAAACACTAAAAAATCAAGTGCACCATTCAAACCAATAGGAAGTTTTCTAAATAGAAAAGTGATTAATTCTTCTAGTATTACAAATTCTACAATGCGAAATAGAAAAGACAATACAGAAAAACATAAATTAAAAAATATTGAACCAGATTCACAGGTAAAAATCTTTTTTTTAAATAATTACAATAAAATGATATTTTTATAATTTTTTTTTATCAAGTTATTACTCTTATATATTTTCCTCACACATGCACTACTTTTAATCAAGAAACAAAGAATTTAAAACAAAATTTTTTAGGACTACGTTGTAATAGACTCTGATATAAAGTTGGATATTAATCGCTTAACAGATCACCAAAAAGAAATGCTAAAAAAAAGAAGAGAAGATATACCAGCAATGTATAATGAATTAACAGTTTCAAATTCACAAGATTCACAAGAACTTCAACAATGGTTTGATGCAAAATCAGGAAAATCATTTGCTCAAAAATCTGAAATGTCAAATAAGAACGAAGAAATAAAAGCATCATCACCATTACATTTCAAAAATTTGGCCCAAGTTCTCTCTAATGAAAAACAAAAAAATGTTGAAAAGACAATGATGTAAGTATTATAATTGATTATAAATTGATCTTTTTTATTTTATAAAAATTTTAAAAAAATTATATAATTATATAATGTTCAATTGTTACTATGTATCCTTTTTCATTATATCTATATATATATATATATATATATATATATATATATATATATATATATATATATATATATATATAAAAAAAAAATTTATTTAAATCTTAGATCAAAATAAAAACATTACCTAATTGTAGGAAATATTTTTTTGCAATCAAGTTTTATATTTAAAATAATTATTTTAAGAAAAACTTTAAAACTATTTATAAACAATCTTAATTGCATAAATTAAATAATTTATATAGTGTATTTTAATTTTTTTTTATATGATTTTATATTTATTTTATATGTTTAATTTTAAATATTATTTCAAATTCGTTTTTACCAATAATTATTAGTTAGTTTTGATAAGTTCTTAAATATTCAAAGAATTGTATATTATAATTTTATTTGTATATTTTATTTTTGAAATATTAAATATAATAAAATATATACATATATTCATAATAGTTCATTAACTACTTAGATTTAATAATAATAATTAAGATGATTAAAAATATTACTATCCTAGTCCAGCTGACATTGCTTCTAAAAAAGAAGCGGAAAAACAAGTGGTAGATGCGGATGTCTCGACAATAGAAGATTCGCAAAAGAAAGCTGAAAGCGAGTCAGCGCCGAATGTGGCTAAGAAATTGGACTTCGAGTCGCGGGACGAATTCCCTGCAGATAGGGAACAAATTTCACCATCGATTATTGACAACTCTAAAATGCGACGGAGGTCCGTTGTAGAAGAAAGCAGCGCTGAAGGTTAGGAAATTAATTTTTGTTTACATGAATAACTTTTTTCATATTTATTAATTTTATTCTTTTTATGACGTTTACACATCATTTTAGTATCTAATTTTCTATTACATTTACTATTGAAATGAAAATTAATTTTTTAATTAAAGAAAAGTTTTAAAAATAAGTTATTCAAATACTTTTTTTTTTTATTAAATTTTTAATAATATTAAATATTTTTATATTGCTTTCGAAAATAATAAAAGCATTGCTGCAATGTATAATTTCATATATTCGTATGTATTTAACCTAAAAATTGTTTTCGTTTTTAAGAAAAAAAGCGGGAAAGAATAGTTATTTTTAAATGTAAAACACATAACAATTGAAATTCGAAAAAAATTATTTTTTTTTTTCTGACATGTTGAATAAAATTATCAGATTTTCTACAGTAAAGTTTTAAAGAATTAATTTTCAATTAAATCATAATTTTTTGTATTTTAATTATATAAAAATTTTATAAATTCGATTCTTAAAATTATTTGAAATCATTAAAAAAATTGTTTATTATTTATGTAAGTAATAATGGTTTATTAATTATGTAAGAAAATTCTCACGGATATACAATTTTATTACAATTAAAATATTTCTACTTTTCAAATTTCATCAGCTAAATTAAATTGGTATTTTTTAAACAAAAGCTATGAGAAATGTAATAGAATGTTGTATTGTATTGCACAAAGTTCGTGAGTATATATTTTATTTTATTTTCAAATGTCAGAATAAATTAATGTTTACATTTATCTAAAATACATTTATATAAATTTTTTTTTTTTTTTTTTTTTTTTACTAAATAACGATTTGAATGTTTCTTTGTGTTATTTAACTTTTTCACTTTCTTTTCCAAGGTATCGGACAAGATAAGAATGTCAGATCAACACGAAGGTCATTGCAACCGCGGCAAGGAATTTTGCGGAAGTCCAATAGCATCGAGCAACTTAACAAACGGGGAAAAAAGCGACGAAATTCGGAAAGTAATTCTGAGGGTATGCTTAATATTGAACGAGAGAAACGACCGCGGCGGGAAAATACACCAGATATGTTCAGCAGTAATGCTGATAGTGCTAAAACAAGCGAGGAGATTAAAAATGAAAACCTGAAATCTGTAAGAATATATTCAAATTCTTAAAAAAAAAAAACTATTAACTAAGAACAATTTATTAAAAAATTTATTTAATTTAAATAATTAACTTAATAAATTAAAATAATGTTTTTTATTTTAAATAAAATGTGGATATAAAATTTTTTAACTATTTAAAATTATTATGAAAAATTTATGAAAATTAATATTATGTTTATACATACAGGAAACAGATAATAAAAAAGTCTCCAAACGACAGATGATCGAGATGTCACGTCTAAAAATTGATATGAGATTTGAACCATTACCGAATCGACGCAGTTTATTCAAAGTTAACGAGACTTCAAACAGTACCAATAAAAAAGCAACTATTTCCAAAGATGAAAAACTAAAAGAGGAAAAAGCGGCTACTATCACCAAAACGGAAACTAATCAACAGTTGAATTCTACAGTTAAAAGACGTTCATTAAAAAATAATGTTGTACATACGACCAAAAACGACACGAATCAAAAAGAGGCTACTAATAATAAAAAAGATAATGGATTAAAAAAAGCAATACATGAAAATTCAGAGACAAATAATAAGTCGACAGCTCGTAAGTCACTGTCTGGCACAATAGAATCTATTTTTACTTCGAAAAAGAAGAATGAAGTTCTCAGTGACACACAAGAAGAAATCCTCATAGAAGATGTTTCTACACAAACAGAAGTTATTGAAAAAAATAATATTTCTGGTATTTATATAATAAGTAGTATCTCGTGCAAGTTACATTTTATTATTATTTTATTAAAATTTATCTTACTTTTAGAAGCAGTTAAATTTCCGAATAATGAGAAAGAAGATACTGAAACTGCAGATTTAAAATGCTCACAAGATTCAGACATTGTTGAAAGTTCACAGGAGCCTACTTCAAATTTAAAAATGGATAAAGTAGAGTGTTTTATAAAAATAAAAAAAGTAGAAATTGTACAGGTATTTTGTGCATTTATTTTCAATAATTCAATTTTATTATTTTAATAACATTTTAAATTATTTAATATTGTCGTAATCGTTGCAGGCTCCATCAAAAGTTCTAGATGAAACGTCAGACAAAGATGAACAAATTGAAAATACTGTAATAGATGTAGAAGAAACATTAATAACTGATACGACAACCGTTACTGAACCTGAAAAAAATGTTTCAGCACAAGAGATAAAAAAAATTGAGAATAATTTTAGTAAGCATAGTAAAACATTTTAAATTTTTCATAATAATTTTTTTCTTACTTATATTTTGATTCCAAATATTACTGAATACAAATAAAAAAATTAAAATTTTTAAATTTATTTGTATCAAATCAAAATTAATAATCTTCTTTTGCAGATAAACCATTGACAAATCATATATCTTCTCCAAAAAGTGCACATTCTCGTATCTTCAGATCTAAAGGCTTCCCATTGCAAGGCCGAGCTGCACAGATGCTTGGTCTTGTTACAAAACAATCTATTGCCGAAAAATTGGCAAATTCGGACATCTTAAAATCAGATACTTTCTTGTCTGATGAGATCACAATTGTGCCATTACCTAAAAAAGATAAAATAAAAGAAAATGAGCGTTCGAGTCCAAGTGCAAGTAGCGGCAGCCGTCAGGAAAAAATGTTTAATAATATGAACAACAGTATGAAACAAGATAGATGTTCTTCACCGGCATCGACGGCGTTTTGTAATTTAAAAAATGACGGCGAACGGATATCCCCAAAGTTAGACAAACGTGAAAGCGATCTACTGGCAGAAAAAGATATATCACAAAGTGAAATAAGTATCGGTGATGATTCTCCAAATGCTAAGGCTAGAAAAGAATTGCCTATTCTTGAGTGGTCAAGTGCTAATCCACCTTCTTTAACTGCCTCTCCTAGTGCAAGTATACTAAAGAGAATGCAGGAAATTGACATTGAAACTCCTAATAGGGTTAGTAATTGTACTAATTTTAATGTTATATAATTAAAAAAATTTCTATTTAAAAATAATATATGAATTATTATTATTATGATAAACATGAAATTCATTGTTTTATACATAAATTTTATAATTTAACTTTTTTTCTTCTAGAAAAAAAGAGTAAGTTTCGCTGATCCTCCAGTATCTAGAGAAATGAGCTACGAAATAATGACAGAATCATCAGCCTCTCCAAAACTGGAAAAATTATCTTCAATTCGCAGTCCAATTTCGAGAAAAGAATTTAAAAAACATGCTAAATTAAGACTTATACAAATAGATCAAGAGAAATTGGAGAAAGAAAATGAAACTGCTTATTTAAATAATGCAGAAGAAAAAATTAACGAATCTGAAATAAATGAAATGGATAATGTTTCTACTGATACGATCTCTATCTCTTCTGATGTGATGATCTCTCCTAAAATTAAACTGGTAACATTTATTTCAGAAACTGCTACAGACGGGACAAAAATAGAAGTTAACAACACTGAAAGTAACACACAAGATGTCGATATGTTTGTTGATAATAACAATTCATTGAAGAATGAAGATGATGTCTATGTTAAAACTTCTACTCAAAATGAACCAATTAATTCTTCCGTTAAATTTGAATCCATTAATTTATCAAATATTGCTAATAAGCTTGAAAGTCAGCAAACATCATTAGAGGATACCGTTGATGTAGAAAATATTTCTTCCAGTCTGGATAGTATTTCTAATTCAGAGAAACCTACAAGCAGTTGTTCACAACAGAGTGGAGAAGCAAGTGATACTCTACCAGTAACCGATTCAGTATTTTCTAATCTTCCTTCCAGTCAAGAATCTCAATCTAGTGTTGCACAATTAAATGAGCCAGAGAACTTGAATTCAACTTTACCTGTCTATCCGACACTGACTTCTTGTATGGACGCAGTTGAATCTATTAGCGCAGACTTGGTCGATCCATTATTTACAAATCAACTCGCAAAACATCTTTCTATTAAATCAATTCGTTCAGTTGGTGATCTAGCACTATTAACCGAGCGTGATATCAACCGATTGCCCATAAAAAATCCGAAAATCTTTTGTGTGAAAAAAGCCTTATCTAGGTATGAAGAAAAACTTGCAGCTAAGACGCCAGAACACAGATCAATAAATGCAGTATCTTCTAGTACGCCGTTAGGCAACAAACCTCGGGATAAGACCAAAGCAGAAAGTGATTCTTTTGAAGATCTCATGAAAAATAATAGCAGTCATAGTGATTTAGGATTGATTAATGTTTCAGCTCTTTATGAAAATAAAAAATCTGTTAAAAGGCAATCGACGGACAGTTCTGTGCAAACAAGTCCTTTTAAAAAAGCCAAAAAGAGCGACGAAGAAGTGTGTTCTGAATTAATGGATCAATGTGAAGAAAATGTTCTTTTTGAGGCTTTTATTAACAAATTTGATGCCGAGAAGATACTTAAGGCATATAAAGTAAGTAAAAAAAGTATTATTTATGATACCGATTTTTTATTAAGAAAATACAAAAATAAGTTGTTAAAAATGTATAATACTAAATTATTTCATTAATTTTTTTTTTTTTTTTTTTTTTTTTTTTTCAAACGTTACGATTATAAAATCACGTTTATTTTATAACAATATTTTTTTAAATGTAATTTAAAATATTAAAATTCATTTGGTAAATGAAAATAAAATTTATTTACATTTTTAATTATAGGAAAAAATGAATAATAAATCAGAAAAAGAATTGAAGAAAGAAACCCTAAACATGCTTGGTTTGAGTGAAGAAGATGACAGTGAAGAGAGTTTAAAAGCTTTTTCAAAAACTAATGGCTTGGCAAAAGTTCTGCAGCAATTACCAAATATTTTTAATGATGATGAAAAATTCTTCGATGAAGTTCTTAATGTTTATAAGAAAAAACTTAAAGCTAGTGATGTATTAGAAGCTCTTTCACTGAATGAAATGAAAACAGCAATTGTGGACAAATTTAGTTCATCAGAATTATTGAATATATTGACTAAAAAAATTGAATTAGAAAAAGCAAGTGGTGCTAATAAAGTAATTTCTGATACAAATGATGTTCAATTTTTGTTGAATAGTCTTCCATCTAATTCAATAATGGATCAAGTAAAAATCAGAAATGAATTAAAATCTTCAGAATCTTTGTTGAAAATAATTTTGGAGAATTGTGTAGAAAAATTGTCAGTTGATTCAAAAAGAACGATTTTAAAAACTATAACGGAAAAACTTGACGTTTGTGAACTTGCTGACATGTACAATGAAGCTATAAAGTTGGGAGTGCATAAAATGCAACAAATGTAAAAAAATTGTTGGATCTTAATAACTATGACTTTGTGATGGACAAAAAAAAACTTGCTTCAAGCAAGTTGTAAGCTACAGGCACATCATTATTTGTTTTGTTTTAGAACGTGTTTGAAAGACTGATCATGCCAATTAAATTAGAATTCAAATAATTGTATTTTTTATGGTTTACGTCACAATTCGTATTAATTTTTTTTTACGTGTAACTTAAAAGAATTCGTTAATAGGTAACTTAATCGGTTCATATTCTCTTTCTTTATAAGTACTCGATTATTACATGTAAATAGAATTGCAATGAAATTAAATAAGATAAGCTGTATAATGAAACCTAATAATAATTGTGTAAAGTAACTTAAAAAGTCTTTTCAAATTCAATTTTTAAAAGGAGCTAATATGAAAAGATTTTGACTTAAAATATCACAGTTAATATTGTATTTATGTATAAAAAGTGGATACTAATTCAATTAATTCACTCCATATAAATTATTTTACATTTATTTGATGTAAATTTAATAATATGACTTTCATTTCAATAGACAAAGTATTGATTTTCAATATACTTTAAAAAAATTAGTTAAAATTTCTTTTAATGTTCAACATTTTTAATATTTATTTTGACCATAAAATTTGTTACTTTGATAAGACTCAAGAATTTTTCACAATTAATGTTAATATTTTATAACTTGTAATTATAAAATTATTCACAATAGAATATTTAATATGTAAAACTTAATGTATTTTAACACTTATATTTTGCATATGATAAAACATCTTTTTAATTTATGTTTTATCTTAATATGTAGTTAATGTAATTTAAAAATTTTTAAATAAAATTACCTTTTATAACAATATTGTTTTTTTAATTTTTATATAAATAATAAATATTTGTTAATTTTACAAATCATCGTTATAAGAGAAAAATTTAACTTGGTTTTAAAAATATTTTAATTGAATTTTATAAATTACCTTACTTTATGATTTTTATATTTTTAATAAGCTAAATATCCTATAATTTTGTAAATTATTGTACTTCAACAATGTTACACACACTTATTTTTATATAGAAAATAAGATTATAAAACTGTCATGAGTAAAATTACTCGTCAATAACTTATTTGAAAATCGACCGTCATTTTATCCACGTGCATATATATATACATACTTTTTACTTTTTCTCCCGTGCACGTAAGCACTGTACAGTTTTACTTCCAAGTCAACTTAGCTCGCCGTTATTATCGATGTTGAGTTCACGACTGGAAAGACAATCGATCCTAAAAAATAACGCTACGTGAAATCTATTTTTTTCATTTTACAGTGTGAGTTGGATTTTTTATCTCACTCTCACTCTTGTAAGTTCCTATCTTTGAACTTGAGCTCTCGTTTTATTCGATTCTCGAAAATTATCGTGTGCATGTGTCTTGTGGTAAAGAAATAGATAGACCGAAACAAGAGAGAGAAAAGTGTAGTGTTTTTGCCATAACATGTTTATAAACATTTTTTCCGGCGCCTATCTCGATATTTCTATTTGATACACGCTTTAATATTATTCGTCATCTAGTTGGCCGCGAAAGCAAAAAAAACGAGTACTGGAATAGACATCATCAAGTAAGTTATTTTTTTCTATTTTGGTCTTGTTTTATATTTTTAAAATAGCTTTTGTCGAAAATGAAAAGCAGAAAAATATCAAAAATAAATAAATAAATAAAAGGAACAAAAATTATATTTCTTTCCTTTCATGCGCGCGCGCAACATAACCTATTTTTAAAAATGATAATGATATTAATTTTCATTTGGAATGATTCACCTTTTTCTTCTGTAAAAGATATATTTTTTCCGTTAAAAGCAAAAACTTAGAGGTGAAAACAATTTACGATTTATTTATCGTAAAATATTTGACAATATTATTAAATTTTATTGTTATTCCTATTCTTTTTGAGCGCGAGATAGTTTGTGACTTTTCTTAGTAGAAGAACATTTAGGTGAAAAAAAGAAGTTGGTCAACCATCAGATCTCAATTCAATGATTAAAACAGTCCAATGTATAAGCGTCGTACGTAATTGGAGCAATCAAGGGTGTCAACAAACTAATCTAGAACGTATTGAGAACTAATCTCGTCGATAATAATTAGGTTTTGTTTCTGAGTTCATATGTTCAAAAAAAAAAATCCGTAAAAGATGTTTTTACATTTTTATATTAATTAATTTTAATTTTATAAAAAAATCATTATAGAAGAATGCAAAAATATTAAAATATTTTAATTAGTTTTAGAATTTAATTTTATTGTTCATAATTAAATGTTTATAGAATTTATCTTAATGATTACAAAGTTTCATTACCAAAACAGGTAAGGAGAATATTTTTAAAATGAAATGAGATATGTTGAGTATTTATCATTGAGTAACTTTTAAAAAATAATGTAAAAATTGTTTAAAAATTGTATAAGATGTAATTATAATATGAATCGTAATTTTTTAATATATTTTTTATAAATTCAATATTTTCAAATTGTTAGGTATTAATTTTTTAAACATGAATAAATAAGTAAAGATAAGAATATTTAAAAACTTCTTTTTGTATTTTTAGTTTGTTTTAAAATATATAAGAATAAATAAATTTAAAAAAATATAATTCACTTTGAATTTGCAATAAAATATTTGAAATATCTATAATATTTAATAAAAAAATTTAATTATTATGTATCAGAGTTTGAGTACTTATTATTAGTTATTGACTAACTTATATTAACTATAAATAAAATATTGATAATTATAATATTAATTTTTTAAGTAACTGAATGTGTTACTTCTTGTTATAAGTTTTGTTTAATTAATAAACTATTAATTTCTTAAATGTTTCAATAAATATTAAAATAAAATATTTTATTAAAAATTAAATATAGATATTTAAGAATATTAAATGTCTCAATTAAATAAAATTTCTTTATTAATTGAGGATTAAAGTAGTTTCTAAAGAAGAGAAAAGTAAAAAATAATATCACTCAGTAAGAAATCATATACAGACAGATTAGCAATGTAGTTTAGACCACTTAAGTCCATATCTCATATGAAATTAGGACTGAAAAGTAGCACAATAGAAGCCTAGATTAATGATTATCATACCAGTATATGAATTTCTTACAGTTGATAAATATGAGAATGTATTGTTTATGACTTATCAATTGCAAGCTAGCGCATCATAAGAAAAATGTTTAATCTTAATCAATTGGTTAGTGATTTTTACTAACTAGCTTTATAGATCTTACAGATTTATTATTGTAGAAATTAATTTAGCAGTTTTTATTATAATTTCCTGATAATTAATTTATTTTATTGGATTATTTAAATATTTATGAATTCTTATATGTTTTATAAAATATAAATTAGGATTAACTTTGCTTATTTAAAGCATATTAATATAAAATTTTATACTTCAAATGTTTGTTAATAATTTCATTTTATTTATTGTCGTTATTGTTATTTTATATTTAGTTTATATTAGTAATACTATAAAATTATTTATAATCATGAATTATAGATTATTATCTCAATATATTAAGATTATATTTACTTATCAATATATAAATATAATGCTGAGATTTGATGCCTGATATTCATATAATGTCGATGAACCTTCAAAGTTTTTATCAATTAGAATTTTAATAAATTATTTAATATAATTTATAAACTTTATACTTATTTTATTTTTCAGATAATTATCATGGGGCGCTTCACAGGAAAAAAATGTCGACTTTTAACTATGCTGTGGTTAACAGCATTTTTTTTTCTAGTAGAAATCATTGTAGGGTATGTTACAAATTCAATGGCTCTAATAGCAGACAGTTTTCACATGTTATCAGACGTTGCTGCTTTAGTGGTAGCATTTCTCTCTGTGAAAGTAAGTATATTTATACCTATATAACCTTAGTCATAATGCAAACTTAATATATAATATTTTATAAATATTTTTGTTTTTAATAGAGTAAAAATATTTTTTGTAGAAATAAAATATTACATAAATGTATATTATTTATGAAAAAAAAATGTAATTTTTTCATTAATGATTTATATAAATTATGATAAATAAAAAAACGTAGAGCATTATCTTATTAAAAAAATTTCAAGTCATAAAAAAAGAAAATTTTCAAAAATTAATTAATTACTCTACTATTCAAATTTTTAAAAATTATTACCTTTTAGCTCAATAATTTAATCAATTATTCAGTTATTGTTCAAGCATTGTATAAAATATGTTACTCAGTGAGATTAATCTGAAAAATATCAAGGTTATTCCTTTTTGTATATAGCAAAGTAGTTCGTATAACATCTTTTTTGCATATTTGATATGTAACATTATTATTTTTATTTTGTTTCATTCTTTTTTTTCTACTCTAAAGATGATAACGTAATTTTTATTAATTTAGTTTACTTTAATTTTAAATAGGTTAAAATATTTTAACATGTTTTAACATTTTTATCAATAATTTTTAGATGTCACCTAAAAAATGGTCAAAGAATACTTTTGGATGGGCCAGAGCTGAAGTCTTGGGAGCTTTGGTCAATGCAGTTTTCCTAGTAGCCCTATGTTTTAGTATTACTGTTGAGGCTTGCAAAAGGTTCATTGAAGTGGAAGCAATTCATGAAGCTAAGTTTCTTGTCATTGTTGGCGCCTTGGGACTTTTAGTTAATCTTGTAGGATTATGCTTATTCCATGGTAATCATTTGAAATATATACAATATTTTCACATAAATATTTTTTAAATTTATTATACTTTTAAAAAAAATTATTACATTTATAATAATCTACGTGATATTACTCTATTTAAAAATTTTTTATAACATAGTAAATAACTACAATTGTAAAAAATAACCATATTTGTAAAAGAAAAACTTTCATTTCATCTTGAAAAAATAATATTTTCTAATCAATTTTTAAATCGCAGCAATTTAGCGTTGTTTGATACGTCATTGAAAATAATACGAACAAAAATAGCAAATAGCGATAACAATGTAATGACAACATTAAACTTGACTCATCTTACATTGAACAATGGTCTTTTATTTAGACTTAAGATTCAAAAGCAAGTTCCACATTAATATCGTTTATTAACTTTAAATACGAAATGTGCATAGGCAACGAGTAATAAACCTTTTTTTATCTAAGATAAACGATTCGCGCCAATTTTTCGAAATTTCGGATCCTTTTCCTATTTCAGAAGCAATAATTGATTACTTTCTTTCCACCTCTAGTGTAATTAGCGAATGCATAAAAAGAAATAAAAGTATTTTATAGAGCCAACATGTCATTAAAATTTACGAGATAACTATTTTGCTAAAGAAGCTTTTACTTAAATTTTGCTTTAAAAAAATTAAGAAATTATAATAATTTACAAAATAAAATACTTTAAAATCATATAAGATAAAAGATTTATATTTTTTAAAAGTAGTGAATAAATATTTTTGTAACTAAAATTTTAAAATTTATATAATCTTTTTCATGTTTCTGTCAAAAGCATCGATTTTTGTGTGATTAAAAAAAAAAAAAAAAAAAAAAAAAAAAAAAAACCCAATAAAACAGAATTCCAAATTTTTATTAAAATTTATAAAAATTCTTCGTAAATTTATTACATTTATAATGTTAATTTATTGTATCTACATATTTTATGCAGCGGCAAATTTGTCGGTCTATTTATTTCATATTTATCTGAATCAGTTCACTGACATCTGTTGAATTTTTTTATTCTTTTAATGATAAGGCAAAAACATAATGCATAATAATTGTATAATAGCAGCTTTTATTTATCGTTAAATATATTAAATATATCTTAAAAATAACAAAACCTCAATATCTTTATGTCGTGATTTCTTTTGATTCTTGAGTAAGAATTTTTTAGAAGTAAAACACATTGATTTTGCAAACAAGTGTTTAAAATTTGATATCTCATCAACATTTAAATCAAATTAATAGCAGTTAAGATTTTAAGATTAAATAATTTAATTGATAAATAGGCAAAAGAAAAAAAGAAATAATTGAAACAAAATTATTTAATTTCTTAAATCAATTTTCTCAATCGTAATTTTCTGTTACAGAGCACGGCCATGGACACAGTCATTCGCACGGGATATCGCGTAGCCACAATCGGCTGAGTACACTTGTCGGCACGGATGACAATGAGAACGACGAGACGTATAGGCGGCCCTCGCCGTTGAAACGAGCGTCCGGCGGCCACGGCCATTCGCACGGTCACGATGCCAGCCAAATGAACATGCGCGGTGTCTTTCTTCACGTGCTTTCGGATGCCTTGGGTTCCGTAATCGTCATCGTCTCTGCTCTCATAGTTTGGCTTACAAATTGGGAGTACAGGTGAGATTCGTCCGTATTCTTGATGGTTGTTATTTTTATCTCTCTTCTCTTTTTCTTTCTTCGTCCGACGATTTTAACTAGCGACACCGAATTCGATTGTGTAGTTAGTGTCGATGACACTTGCTACATAATACCCGAGGTTGAATATTGAGATAAATTTGCGACGTTATGATTACGTAAATTTTGGTCAAAGAATAAGAAAAACAAAAATTGATCGTTTTTTTTTTATAAAAAGTTAAACTTTTGCCTCAAATTATTATGTTTTCAAAATTTCGATAAAAATTATTTTTAATCATGTAATACATAAAATAATAACAAAGTACACAAATTAATAAAAAAAACAGAAACTTTTAAATGAATAAATAATAATAATAATAATAATAATAATAATGATAAAGTAACATTGTATAATAAACTTGATGACACAATGCTAGAAAAAAAAAAAAAAAAAAAAAAAAAAAAAAAAAAAAAAAAAAAAAAAAAAAAAAAAAAAAAAAAAAAAAAAAAAAAAAAAACTTTACATAATTGTTTAGTGTGAGCAAAAACTACTACTTATAAAAAAAAATTTGATTACCCTTTTTCTTAGAAAATTGCGGTTAACATTAATTACATAATGATTTTATTACCGTGAGCTTTTTGCACTTCTTTATGGATTGAAATTAGAAAAGTAAAATATAACGGTATTTAAAATTGTTGCTTTTTTACTAGCTTATAATTTAACGTTATGATAATTTGTATGTAAAAAAATTTCTTTCTTTGTTAACAATATCTCCTTTTAAATATCCATTTCAAATATAAGGATCTAAAACGTAACCTTTGAGCTATTCCCGTATTTCTTTGTTTCATTCACTTAATTATTCAAGCGCGACGTACGTTAATTTCGCGGAAAATCTTATATGCGTTTTCACTGGCTATGAAATAATGATTCTAACTTCTTTGTTTCCTTGTATGAGTGTAAAACTAAATTTAGTACATCACGTCTTGAAACAATTATGCGGTGGTTTTTTAGAGCTATTGAATTTAAAAAAATTTAATTACGTATTTTCTTCCTTTTTTTTACTATAGGAATGTTATAATATATATATATATTTTTTTTTTTTTTTAAATAAGCTAAAAATTTCTATTTTGTTGAAAATTTACTTCTGTTGCAGATTTTATATCGATCCTGCACTGTCTTTGTTACTTGTGATACTTATATTGAAGTCTGTCTGGCCTTTACTTCAAGAATCAGCTTTGATTCTTTTACAAACTGTACCAACGCATATACAGGTAATTGTGTATCATTTACACGAATTTTTATAGAGCATTATTAAAAATTAAAAAATTGATTCTCTTTGTATTCAAATATTATTTATTATAAAAATATAAGGCAAAACGAAACATAAATTTTATTTAATTAAATTGTTATTTAATACATTTTTTTAAATTGTTATTTAGGTTGATGCAATTCAACAAAGGTTGTTGGAAAATGTCGACGGCGTACTTGCTGTTCACGAATTCCACGTTTGGCAATTGGCAGGCGATCGAATAATTGCTTCGGCACATATACGCTGCCGCAATCTTTCCGAATACATGAAAATTGCTGAACAAGTTAAAGAATTCTTTCATAACGAGGGCATCCACTCCACTACCATTCAACCAGAATTCATAGACGTAAGACATACGATTTAAATTAACGTAGTAATTTTTTTAATAAATTATTAAAATGTTTAGATTAAAAATTTAGCTTTATTATTTCAATAATTTTTAATTTTTCTTTAATCCCTCAATAATTATTATTATTATTATTATTATTATTTTTTTTTCAGTACCAATCAAACAGCGAAATAAAAGAAACTCCTACCGAAGACTGCGTACTTGACTGTCCAAAAACAGACAAGCCCTGCAATCAAGCCACTTGTTGTGGTCCTTCTAAGCAGGTAAATTAAGTTTTAATACTTTTTTAATTATATTTAAATACTTAATTTAAATTTCAGTATTATTTACATATTAAATTTGTACCATATGTAAATCTCCTTGATACCTTTATCCCATAGAACCAATGTAGAAGAAATGAAAATATAATTCCACCCTTAACCAACACCAATTGCTTTGGTCACTGTTTAGAATGTGTCAAGTCTGAAACTAGTACAATTATGGGTAAACCTTATTTTAATAAAAAAGAAAAACCGAAAGTACAAAATAAGTGCACTTGTAGATTTTTTAAAATTATGTCTAAAACTTGAAATTTTATATCATTCAAAATTTCGTTATCAAAAATATGAAGTACTATGATATTCATTCATAATATTGAGGTGTTTTAATTTTTTTCATATTGGTGGACAAAAAGTTTTTTTTTTTTTGTTAAATACTAACAAAATTCTTACATTAATTGAATTATCTGAATTTATATTTTAAATTTTTAGGATTTTTGGATATTTAAACCATTTCGATTAGTAGCTACATCTAGAAAAGTAAAAAATTAAATTATTACTTCAGAACATAACTTTCATTAATGACTAAAATATTTTGATTAAATAACTAAAATTTATGACATTAAAATATTTTTGTGACTTAAAGAATTTATTTAAAATGATTACTATTCAATATTAGATAAAAACTTATTAATGATTTCCCATTAAAAGTTTACTAATAAACATAAATATTATGAGTTAATTAAAATAAATGCCTTTTTGTCCACTTTATAATTACACAGGTATAGTTACAAATACCTGAACTACGCTTTTTGACCGTCAGTTTAATAAAACTGTTTGAAAATTTGTGCATAAATTTTGAATGTTTTAAAAGTTACAAACTAATCATTGTTAGATAGCTCAATAATGAGTATGTTTACTTAACAATAATTATGATTATTTTATTATAATTATTTTAAAAAAATAATTGTAATAAAATTAAGTTAAAGCTACATTTTTTAATTTTAAAATATTTTTTAACAATAAATCAATCAGGGTCGAGAAACGCCATCTCCGGGCGAGACACCGTACATGTGCCGTCAGCGTAGCAGTTTGGCACGTTCATCGAACTCCATAACCGGTGGCGGCACCGATCAACAAGAGCTCAACGAAATGGAACGCGGTCATTTGCTCTCGCCGCCGCCTTCTTCGCTGCCGACGACCGTCCAAATGCCCCATTCACACCTCATTTCACCCACGGTCTAATTCACCTCTCCTTCCATTATGACTATGTGTATGTTTCTATTCAAGTTCGTTGTTCACGTTTGTCTGGGAAAGAGATTATACAACTGCCAGGTTTCTTTTCTAGATTAATTTTTTTTTAAGTTTTCGAGGTTTAAATGCGGATAGTTTACTTAGAAGATACAGTAATATATAGAAAAATAAATTCTGATTGAAATCTAAAATTAAAATCTAAAATTCTTCTAGAATAAAATAGTAATTCCATAGAATACATGAACTTTAATAAAATCTGTATACAAACAGTATTAAAAAAAATTCTGATTTTTTGCAACTCCGACGTTTAAAAATTCTAAATTTCATTAGTTTGTAACTTTATTTTCTAACAAGACTATCTAAAAATCAAAATTTTTTGAGATTCGCTTTAACAACTATTTCTTATTAAAAACTCCTGCCAAAAAATGTGTTTTGATAACAATTTGAAAAATACATATTTCCAAAAACCTATATATAGGTAAAAATAATCTGTAATCAATTGAATATGTGACACTATTTCAAATTCTATGACGTTTATTGACTAGATAGATACACAATTTTAAATTTTAACAGTAAATTTAAAACTATGTAATTTTTTACATTAGTAAAATATGTTAAATAAACCCTTTGATAAAACAGCATGAAAGTAGTTATTTTCATAAGATCACAAAATAAAATTATAATGAATATATTTAAGCTTTTTATAAAAATAAACATTTTTTTACTTTTATACCTTATATTTTATAAAAATAAATAACATTTTTAAGTGTTAAATTTGCAGTCAAATACAAATCATTCATTAAATGACAATTAAATATCATATGTATATAATATAGATTTGACTACAAAAATGTCAATAAAAGTGTTGTGAATATTCTTGTAAAAGCGTCTGATTTACAAAGAAGTAAATGTTAAGGCAAATCTCATCAGTATTAAATATAAAAAAGTTCATTTTTGTACAAGTACAATAAAAAAAAATGTTTTCTTCCATATTATTTTATACAAAATAATTTGATATTTATAATACGGGTATGATAAATATCATTCATCTCTATTCTTTAAATTCTAGATGTTGTAAACAAAAAATCATTTTATCATTTGGTATTTTATTTTCGATAAATTTTAGAATTATTTTAGGATTAAAAAATTAATCTTAAAGTATTACATAATTTATTTAAAAAATGTGATAAAAAGTATTGAAATAAAAAGACAACATTCAAACTTTATTAAATAAAGATTAAAAGAAAATTTTAATTTTCTAGTGTAGAAGTAAATATCCGTTTAAGAAAAAATGATAAATGTCACTGAAATAGTAAAGGAAATTTGAAGTAGAAAAAAGTAAAAAAGAAAAAACTGGTGATGATCTCTTTCCCTTTAGTGAGAACGCCTACCTCTATAGTTGAATAATAAAAAAATCATAAATGAAATAAAAACAAAATAGGACGTCGTATCAACGTTTTGAATCGACATTGTAAAATACGCAATAAACGAAATGAAGTTTCTTGGATTTGTGTATCTATGCGAAATTTATCTCATCAACACGCCTATATTGAGATAAGATTGTCGAACGAAAATAAATTGGGATGGAACAAGAAACAGTTAAGCATTTGTGAGAGTTATATTGTAAACGGTAAAAGATTGTCAATGATGTTTCTTGTGTAGGAAAGTTATAATTTATTGAATCGTTGGACAATTTTTTTGTAAGAATATGACAAGTTTCCTTTTTTGGAAGGAGTGAGAGAGTTTTAATGGATCATTAAATGTGAATTTTACTGTTGAACTGTGAAGTACGAAAGTATAAGGGATCATTAATCTTTTATTTTGTTTAAAAAACAGTGTTAATTCATAATGAAATTTATCAAAGTTTTATTTTCCCTTTGCTTTTATTTTTTATGCAGTTACATGTCACAAATTATTGATTTATTTCATATATACAGCTATTAACGCGCATAATTAACATTTATTCTGAGCATTAATGCCAAAGGCATATTGTCATTACGGGCAAAAAGAAGGCTCTAGTTGCAATTATGAAACTCTGTGCAAGCACTACGGTACAATGGTTCGTTTTTTGTTAAGATTGAATTCTGGTGATTTTTAAATAAATATACTTGTTACAATTTCATTAAGACTTGTAATGCAAATTTCTAAAATTTTTATAAACTTTAATGTATTAGACTGTAAGAAAATTATAAAATATATTAAAAATGTGAAATTACTGCCTAATAAACAAGTATTATAAAATAATAAATTTGAATTATGTATTATACGTAAGCTAAAACATGATATAGAGTAAAGAGAAATTAAAAGTGAACAAAATTTTGTGTATTCTATATAAATAATAAAATCTATAATAAGATTATCAGATATTAAATTTTTTATGACTGATAAATAATTCTTGTCTATTATTAAAATCAAAAATTTTTATTTAAATTATAAGTAAATCACCAGAATTTTGTCTGCGAAGGAAGTATGTTATTCTACCCAATACGCCGTTGTGCGACAGAGAAAGAGAGTAGTATTTTACATGGCTGTAAATAATGGAATGACTTCTTTTTTCAATATAGAAAAAAGATAAAGAAATTGAAGATATAATTGCTTTTGAAGGTTATTATGGTAACGTCGCAGATATTTATCTTTTATTTGGATAGGAGCTACATTTTTGTTAATTAAAAAAATACATAAATATGTTATTTTATTTTTATTTAAATTGTATTAATAATTAAAAATTTATTTATAAAGTGTGCACAACTGATATTTAATTATTTAAAAAAATTTTAAACAAAAATTAAAAAAAATTATATTGATTTAATAATAAGAATGATGAATATGAGATTAAATTTTCAAATGACAAAAGTAGCTCGTTATCGAAACGAATATATTATCTTTTATGTTCGTTGGCTCAGAAGTCAACGATTGCGCATAGGAACCATAATTGAAGAAAAATAAAAGAAAGTTTGTCTTTGTAGTAGTTAAAATTGATGACTTCTGTGCTCGTGACGCGCGGGCTGCGCAAAAGGCACTTTTGTGATCGCGTTTTGAATAGGCACTTTGAAGTCTTCTTACTTCTAAGAAGTAAATAAATTGTAAATTAAATGTATGCTTTATTATAAATGAAAAAGAAAAGACAAAAATCAATACAAAATGCTGTATTTATTGGCCGTTGAGTATATAAGTTATTCGAAGGCTAGATTTTTAGCGCTATAAAAGTTCAAGAGAGTCATCCTATATCTCTTGCAATTATTATTTTATTATTTTAATTATTGATAACAATTTTTAGTTTTAAAACATTATAAGCATTTCTAATATATTGTACATTTTTACTGATGCGAATTACATCTTGATTTATTACAAAAAAAAAAAAGTATTTACAGGAAAGCCATATCGTTTCATACTTTCTTTCTACAAATGAAACTAGAAATATTATTTTAAATTTGAAAAGTAATAATTCCTTACTTGCTCTCTAAAATTAATCAAGATATTTAAAATATTATTTGAATTTCAAAAAAAAAAAGGGAAGACAAAATAAGAAAATTTTTACAATTATTACTCTGTGAGAATAATAATTGTAATAAGCATGAACTTTTTAAGTTCGGATCAGTTATAAATGTAGATTTTTTTTTAATTTAACTTATATTAACCGAAATTAGAATTGAAGAAATAAGTGCGTTGTTTGCATTTTTGTTAGAACCTTCGAATATTATAAAATGAATCAAAAAAGAAGTTTGTGCAAGAGTAAGGCTCGCAAAGTTCCATGACTTCGCACAATGATACTGTTCAAGGCTTCAGAGATTCAAATAACTAAATGTCTATTTGTCTTTTTACAAATCAAATTTGAAATTGCTTTTTATTTTTGCTTTTTATTTGGTATTGAAATTTATCAATACTCTATCAAATATTTTAATTTTTTAATGATTTTTTAGTAAATATTTTTGTAAAAGTATGAATTATATTTTAAAAATAAATGATTTTAATTTTCGAGAAAAAAAGTAAATTAAAATTATATTCATTACAAAATTATATTGTAATGTTTTTACTTTTTAATCTTTGTTATTAAATTGTTCAAAAATAGGAATTTGAAAATTTATAATGAAATGTATGTTTTTTAATTAATTTGTATTGTATATATTACAGTTTTTTTTTTTTTTTTATACTAACATCTTTTAAGCAAGAGTTAAAACTGGTTTTACTTTTACAGAATAATTTTATTCAGTTAAATAATTAATAAAATTTTATTTAAAGTTTGATTGAAGAGAAAGGCAAGTAAACATTATCAGAATAAAATTTTTCTTACACAGTATATATATATATATATAAATGCACGCGAACATCGGTGATCTTTACTAATTAAATGATGTTTAAGTGACAATCAATGTTCGCGTACTTTTTTACACGATTAATAAATAAAAAGTAAATCTTAAGTAACTAATTACAAAACTTAGTTAAAAAAGGCTTTTAGTCAAAGTGAGAGAGAAAATTGAGACGGTAGAAAAATTAAAGATAAGCCTATATGAAAACAAAATTTCTTCAATTATATGTGTCATTCTCTTAAAAATTGAATTAACGGCAAATTTTTCACGTTCGCTTTTCTCTCCCTATTTTTCACACGTACACTCAGTCACACACAAAAACGCAAACTTTCTTAGATGGTAAGTCGTATTTTGCGTTAATCCGAAATTTAAAAATTTCGTGATTTTACAAAACGTATGTGTATATATACAAAAATAAAAAAAAAAAAAAAAAAAAAAAAAAAAAAAAAAAAAAAAAAAAAAAAAAAAAGAAAAAAAAAAAAAAAAGGAAAAAAGAAATATTTATAGTCTAATGTTGAAAGAGAAGAGAAGAAAGAAAATTTAATGAAAAATTGGAAAATACAAATTTTATCCAGTCTAGACGTTATAGTGTTATTTCTTTATCACATATCCTTTACGATGTTGCTTGTGAAACAATGTTTTAATGTAAAAATACGCTTTTATCGTGTGTTACTCAGAACTTTGTTTCGCTCAAGCGTTTTTTTTTTTTTTTTTTTTTTTTTTTTTTTCTAAAAGCTACCATTCGATAAATGCACAAAATCGTTTAAAACTTTTTTTAATTTCACGATGAAGACAATCACGCCGTCGCTATGACTTGATTGATCCAGGGAAGGAAGTTGAAAACGTTCGTGTAGACACCGGGAACGTAGAGACTGGCACATCCTATGCCCCAAGCAACGATTCCGACAACTTCCCATTGGCCGCTGCTTTTCTGGCATACGAGCGGAGAACCTCCGTCGCCCTGGGTAATCGTTTTATAAACAATTATCGTCGCATCGATTTTTATGCATCGCGCATTCAGAAAGTAAACACTTGCAATTTTATATGTGCGCGATAATATTAAAATAAACGTCACTTACCGTGCAAGCGTCCTTTCCCGATTCGCCGCCGGCGCACATGAAGCTATTTTTGTTAAGTACAAAGGCTGCGCCGAGTCTCGTATTTTTGAGTCGATTTTCGCAATCGGTGTTGTCGAGTATCGGCACGTCGACCTCCCTCATGATACTCTGATACGAGCCGTTTGGTCCGAATAGATTCTTTCCCCATCCGGATACGTAACATCTGCATTACATAATCATGAAAGATTATTGTAAAACGGATATAAAAACTTTTCGGCTATAAATTACCGATTAAAAAAAATTTACGTACCTCGCACCGGTAACCGGTTGAGCCGTTGGCTTACACGCGGTGTTTATGTTCGGCTGAGTGTTTATGGGCACGACGCCGTTGAGCCTGATTACGGCAACGTCGTTCTCGAGATTGTTGGGATTGAAATTAGGATGTATAGTGACCTTCGCGACCGCTACTTGTACGTAACGGTATGGTTCCGAGGTGCTGGTCGCGTCCCATTCGCCCAGGCGTACGAGTATCGATTGAGGTGAGTTTCTGTGATAATTATAATTTAGTTCATGTTCAAACATTTTGATGATTAGGCAATTTTATTTTTTTAATTTTATTAATTCTCACTGACTTGACAGCGACTCACTTAATTTATCGATTAATCATTTACACGAACAACCGGGTGTTTTTACTTAACAATTGATCGACTTTTTATTAACACGTATAAAAAATTTGTTTAGTTTTTTACCCCTCGAGATAAAATAATTATATAAAATCATTCTGCAAAAAAATTGCACATTATCTATTATTAATTTATCACATAGTGTAAAGATTTTGCTTTGTTCAGTTGCTGTAGTTTGTTACTAATTAGACGCCGATATTGTTATGTGCAACTAAACTTAACGAAGTATAAAGAAGAGCAAGGATATAACTTTATCTTAAAAAATTGGTATCTAAAATTTTTATTTACTTATCGTAAAATTTTCAGATATTATATAAATTCGAAAATTCGTGTACTTTTATTTATAATTGAACAGTGCAACAAATATTAAAAGAATATGGGTTTATTATAAGGTAAACTATTATTTACGCGGTAAAAAAAATATTAAAAATATTCGCCGTTACCTCGCATCAGAGTAATTTCTCATAAATCACACTGTAAACGCTTATCGTTTCGAGCGAAACGATTAACTGCCGGCACTTACACATATATTATGCTGTTGATGACAACGTCGATTTGTTATAAAGGATGTGCTTAAATGCGCATTGAGTAGAATTTCCGTAACGACCGGTGTATTTTTAGCAATTAATCTATTTTTTTTTTATGACTCTTTTCGTTATGCATTAATGTTGCTTACGTTCTATACGAAACTGTTATAACGAATTTTTTAACGAGCTATGCGAATCAACATTGAGAAGTATATATATACGCTTTATAGAAATCGTTTTAAATTTTCTTTTTGCTAAAATTTTTAACCTAAAAGATTTATTCAAATTATTGTAAGAATAATTAAAAAAAATTTTTTACGCAAAACAATTTTTACAAGCGTAAAAATAAGCAGCACACAATAATTTATCAGTCAAAGAGTTTATAACAACGAACGAAGCGTCATTTAAGTCAATAAGGACAACGACGCGTGGCCGCAAAACGATGATTTATCGACGCAATATAACACATTCTACAATATTACTCGATAACCGTTACGCTGACGTTGCATCGTGGACGATATTGCGTAATACGATTAAAATAATGAAGTTAAAATTCTTTTTTAACGATGTATACGCCCTGCAAACTTTGCGTCATAAGAATTCGTGTAAAGTTCATCTATTTAAATGTGATATTTTATCGAACATTGCTTGAATGCTTTTAAACACAAGCATTTGTCATATCCGTGGGATTATTTTTTATCGTCGTTAATTCAAAAAATTCGATATGTTTGTCAACTACTCATAAATTATTCAGGCTCTTGATCAAAATACACGCGACTCTTAAAAAAAAAAAAAAAAAAAAAAAAAAAAAATACCAACCGAAATTTTCCCTCTTAAAATTCACAAAAAAAAATGTTTAAAACCTCTCCATATACTCACACATAACTGGCGACCTTGTGAGCAGCGGTGAGAACATGGGTAGCATCAAGAAGTACACCCGAGCCGACGTAGTCTTCTTGAAGAGTGAGCACCGCGGCTTGCCATGGATAAGATCCGAAACTCGCCCGACCGACGACCATTTGGACGGTCGGTGCGATTTTTCGTATGCCGCAGGTGGCTTCGGGGTTTGGAGTTGTGGTCGGAGTTGGAGCTGGAGTTGGAGCTGGAGTTGGAGCTGGAGTTGGAGCTGGAGTTGGAGCTGGAGTTGGAGCTGGAGTTGGGGTAGGACTCACGTAGCAACAGAGCACGTAACCCGTTGGGCACGTCGGTGGATTTGGACCCTGTGGACGTGTGTGTTTAATAATTTTCTTTTTTTTTTTTTTCACGAATGTTTATAATTGTTTTTTACTCACGTCGTTCACAATTCGAATGTCGATGGTGGGATTCCCAGTGGACGGACAAGTTCCAGCAATAACGCAATTGCAATTCGTATTGGTTACTGCGGAAATTAAAAAATAATTTGTAAAGTTAATAATTATTGTTTAATTTTTGAAAAGTAAAATTTAAAAGAGTCTAAATTAAGCAACCTTTTATTTACAAATTAAACGATTTAGATTAAATAATTCGACTTTATGCTTTACAAATTGATGAAAATTATTCAAGATACCGATAAGTCAGTGCAGACGTGCAAACATTTGCTTTGATAACAAGTATTTATTTATCATAAAAATGATGGAACACATTGATCATATATATATATATATATATATGCCAATAAAAATGAAGGTGCGCTATTTTTCAACGATCAGAAAGAGGTATCGGAATAAAATTCTTCCCAAATGATGGTGAAATTATTCCGATGATTGCAGTAACTCAATGCTAATGATCGATTAAAGCATTCGCCGCGTATAAAAGGATAGATGTTCATCTGATCAATGACCCCGTGTTTGTCAATTCACTTGCCTCCTGTAAAAATTCAAATGTTTTTTGTTTTTTTTTTACCTTTCCATCAGTTGTGCAATCGAAATGATTTTCTATTTCTTTTTTTTTTTTTTTTTTTTAAAGATTAGATAATCGGTTTTAATTTTTATAAATATTTCAAGTTGGTATAAAATGAATAATTATTGATTTTTTTTTTTTTTTTTTTTTTTTTTTTATAAGTGAATATAAATATATAAAATTACCGATGGGATATTTACGTGTAAAATTATTATATAAGTATTTCATAACAGTTGTTAGACTATTCAAAGAGGATTATTTATAAAAAAGGCACATAAGCAATGCTAAGATATGCAAAGTAAATTTATCAAAATTTAGGCGCGAATTAAAAAATAATTATATATGTCTAAAAATGCTCGTTATTATTATTAAATTTTATATTAAACGACACAAATGAAAAATTTATTATGAAATTCCTACAACTATCGATTGACAATGTCAATAAATAACTCTTTATTTTCATTAAAAAATAAAAAAAAAAGAAAAAGAAAAAAAAGAGAGAGAGAGAGAGAGAGAATAGAATAAACACTGTTTACTCGGATTAACTTTCACGGTGGTGGCAGTCGTGATACCCTGATTGCTGAAAACGAGGCCATCGGGATACTGAGCAAAAGCCTGCCCGAGTACCGCGTAAACAAACAACAAAGCCGAGCACTTCATCTCAAAATTACGCGAGTAAGCGAACAATCCAAGTTATCGAATTACCTCGCGATCGCAAAATACACCGAGAACGTCGCGCGCGTCGTTAAGCCGTAACGCGAACTACGATAGTTGCGTGCAGGTGCTCGGGCTTTTTATAGGTGATGAAAATAAAGCGAACAGCGTGCGCGTATGCGTGCGCGTGTAACTGTGCTCGACGAAATAGAAAAATAAGGAAGAGGAATAAAAACAAAAAAAAAAAACAAAAAAAAAACAAAAAATTAAAATATAATTAGAATCGAAAAGAGATAAGAGGGAAATGATTAATTTTTTGTAATTTCGAGGTGTCGAATTCGGAAGTATCGCGATGGGATTTTCCTAAGTTTGTGCCTACGATCTTGATCTATCCTGGGCTTGAAAATTTCATAAGTTATTGTGCATGAAAGTTGTATACATTGTGGAAATAGCTCATAATTAAGACTATTAAGTAAAGAAAAAAAAAATTGCGAGCGATTCTTCATTTCATACCAGATGTTTATAATGAATTTGCTTGACGAGAGATCTCGAGCTTTGATTTTTCGAAAGTGATTTATGTTGAATCAAAGAGGATGAAATATTAAAGTAACTGAAAATCATTTAAACGATAAAAGTTTGATTTTAATATTTTTCAAGAAAATTCTTTTTCAGTTTTCAAATTACTAACGAATTATTTCGATCTTTCTTTTATTTTCGGCGATATGTAGAAGGAAAAAAAAAAAAAAAAAAAAAAAAAATTATGATCGAAAATAAAGATAAAATTGCAGATTTGCTTTAAAAATTGTTTAACAAATTAACCTGAAAGAAAAAACAACTTTATAAAATTTATGATAAAACGAGGCAATAAATAAAGTTGGAAAACTATGATTTATTTTCGAAAGATATTTCCGAGTTATCGGTTCTTAAAAATTTTAGAAATTCAAATTTTTAGTCAAAATTCAAATTATCGTAGTTAAAAATAATTATCGTCTATCATCTTATATTTTATTAATATCGTACAATGTCATACTTTCTAAATAAACCGAAAACAAATGATTGACCGAGAAAAAATTTGAAACATTGGTTTAGAAAATACCATTAAAAACTATACGTCTATACGTAAAGTAAATAATAAAAGAAATGAGAAAACGAAAAGGTTACACCATCGCATCGAATCTCCCCCCCCCGCTCGCTTTTTTCCCCCCTCACAATTTTTTGTCACTTTCATTTTTTCTTTTTTCGGCCTTTCCTCTGCGTGTCCATTGATATACACAATATAAAGAGAAATATATGCAATACGGGGAAAAAACGCGATCGTTACACGCGCTACTTCCGGTCCGTATGGGACGACAATATTATATACGATAACTGGGTCGAAAATTTCGTAATGTGTTCGCTTGTTGACACAAACCGCCGAATGTTCGTTCTCACCTGTGAAGATATATATGGATGCGAGAATGCTCGTGACCTAATGGTACATAGGCTTGTAGAGGGATAAGACGAATTTAATGATTTGATGCGTTTTGTTTTTTCTGCTTTTATTATTTCGGTTTGTTTTTTAAATAAAATGAAGATTGATTTTCGTTAATATTTTTTTATATTTATGATAAAAATTTTAAATTTCATTTGTTTGTATTTTGATATGTTGTTACATTCGACGTTAACGACAAAACAAAAGAATAAAAAAAAAAAAAAAAAAAAAAACATCATTTGTCATTGAAAAAGATGAATATAATAAACTATTATACAATTCATCTATACATTATAACAATTATTTGAATTAAAAATCACGATGATTAGTTTATAACTACATTTTTCAAAATATGCTTTGCCACTTTAAATTTTTTTATAATAATTATGTTCAAACCGCGCACATTCATCACAGCTGTTTTAATGCGATAATTCGAATTTTATATACTTCTTATCTCTTTTTAAACAGGAACTGCACTTTATTATAATTTGACCTATTTTTATCGAGAAAAAAAAAATGTTTTATGAAAAATTCATATTATAAGCTGCGCTTACGAATGAGTATTTTTAAAATTATGAGTAACTACTCAAACGGTTTATTATAAAAAGAATAGTTATACTCAAAATTTCAATAGTTATACTCAAAATGAAAGGTATGTCAAAAAAATGAATTTTCAAACAAATTTTGCTCAAATACTATATAATGTATATTTAACATTTTATGTTTATAAAAATACAAAAATTTTTATGTAATTAAAATTTATTTTTGTTAAAAAAATCTTTTAATCGATGTAAAGATGATTATTTTATGAAAATGCATTTATACCAACGTATGTGAGCGATTTTTTTATAAAGCATCGATTATGTCATCTTTCCGTTCGAAATAGTTAATAAGAGATAGTTAATATCTTTAAAATTGACCTAGATACCGCTGATAACCGCTATTTGAGAAAAAAAAAAAAAATTAATAGTATTCGAGATCAGATAAGCTGGATATACGTTTTTACTCATAATAAATTAACTCTCTGCGTTTATTGTTTACTTACTATTTCGTAAAGTAATCAAATTTTTGTTTATATAGATTATATTACTTTACTTATTAAACATCGAAAAATAACTAATCAAGATTAATACAAAGTATATAGTAAGCTAATAAACGAATACTGTATAAATGTCAATTTCTGATTTATTGATTTATTATTTTATAATAAAAATTAATAATTAATCTATATTTTTTAAATAATTAATATAATAATTTTATAATTTTTTTAATTATTATTATTCGTTATTTTTAACTTTATATTTTTTATTGCACTCATATCTATTACATACATATACAAATAAGGAGTACATAAGGGGTATATATTCAATAATTTGCTATTATTGCTGTATTCTGTTCTCCAATGGATAACAGCTTAACCAAACCGAATTATTTTAAAACAATTTTCGATTATTAATTATACAAAAATTTATGTTACAAACATTTAAAAATATTTTACACCCAAAATGCAGAAAAAAAAAAAAAAAAAATAATTAAATAAAAATTATTAAATAAATATAAATTTTATAATTTAACGCAACACCTTTGAAAAATTACCAACGTTTGCGTAAATTTTTTATTCGTAAGCGTATATACATATTTTGTCACCTTCGTGTATCCGTATTGCGCCACAATTTCGCACGTTAATATACTTACGTTCAAGCGCAGAAGGACAAAGGACGAAGTTGAATTATAGTTTTTTTTCTCTCTTTTTTTATCACCGCGAAAGAGGTTCAAGGGTAGATTTTTTTTATATAATATCGTAACGAGCGCTAATTTACTTACTTTTGTTTAAAAGAATTTTTTTTTACTTTAATGGAATAATTCACGATTTAAATAATAGGTATATGAGTGTCAGTTGTGTGTGTGTGTGTCAATTGTGACACTTTTCTTGGTTTAAATTGGTCGTGTCATCGACGAAACTTTCGTGTTTAATTATTTTGTACAATTTATTAGATCGTATAATTATTTTATTGTACAATAATAAATATTTAGGATAAAAATTTTATAGTAAAATTAAAATTTTTTTTTAAAATAAAATTTAACGTTACAATTTATTGCATAGAAATATAATTTTTCATAGCATAGATTATTAAAAAAATGTATTTTCTATTCAGAAATTAAAAAAAGGTTTTGAAATTCTCAGTGTTTTCGAATGCATGAAACGAAATCAGCAATACAATAATGAATATATGATATATGAATAAATTTATAAATAAAGTGCATCAATAAAAGTTGTAAATCATAAAACGATAATTATCGTATAGAAAGTAATCATATGATTTTAATTATCGATAAATCGTATTTTACAAAACACTAACATCCATTCACATATACAATATCTATTATATATATCATTTGGATAAGATACACCGAGTGAACGAGGAATTTTTTTTTTTTTTTTTTTTTTTTCTATCGTATGCGTTTCGAGGGGCTTATAAGTTCGGGTGAAGGAGCCATTGACCGTTTAATGCATTAAGAGAGATACGTAGTTTTTGGAGATACGTACCGGCTTCTGGCAGTGATTTTACTCGCGTCTCATTGCGCTTCTTCGGCGTCGTTTCGTTCCGCTGACGCAAGTGATTGTTTCGACGTTTTATTTAGTCGTTTGTGTAGTTTTAAAGTGTCATTGGTAAAAGACCAGCCTGCAAATGCTGTTATTATAATTTTCTTTTTATCATTAACTATGTATCCTTGCACTTGATTTGTATTATTTTTAAAAAATATCGTTCCACGCGTTAATAATCCATTTTTGTAGACAAAATTTGATGAATATAAAGACGCAATATTTCATTCGAAATTGATTTTAAACTTTATGATAAACTGCATCATTAAATTAATCAAACACGCGCAATATCAACTAATTATTTATTTAAAAATCGTTTAAAAACGAAAAACAAAAAAAAAAAACATCCACACAGCATCCACAACCCATCCATGTCGGCGAAGATACGAGGACGGAGGAAAAACGATGATCTGCCGTCACAACTTCATCCTCGAGATGTACGCGTCGATGGGCACCGAATGCGCCGATTGTTCATCCAACCTCGCGGATTGTTTCAAAGCTTCGCGCCCGCGGAAGATAGGAGGAAATCGTTACGTTTGATTGATCGACGGCTTTCGGGACCGATGATCGAGGCATATCTATCTTCGTTGTTGTTGTATTATTTTTTATTTATTGACTGTTTCGAAATTCGAGGTGGCGCATCGTAATGAGGAAAATGATAAAAGTACGATGAACGAAATTAATACAACGTTGTTTCTTAGAAAACGTTTTGTCAATCTTTTTGACAATCTTTTTCCGTCACATATATGTGTATATATATATATATATATATATAGATATAAATAAAGACTTAAAAATATTGCAATATTGTTTAAAAAGTTGATTGTTTTATTTATTTTTAATTCTTATGCTTTAGCGTTAAAATTATACGCTTAAAAGAGTGAATACTGCGATGATCGATTGATCGTTAAATTTTTTTTAGGTACAAAATAATTATTATTTGTTTAAAATTCGATCATCGTTTAATATTTATCATCGTTTCTAATAAAATTAGATATAATAAGAATTAACAATCATCAAAGAGATACGATAAACAATTATTTTGATATCCTGCATGTCTGACGCAACACTACCTTGTATTATTCAACTCGAGCCCGTATCAATAATAGTTAGTCTTCATTTTTGAAAATCGATATACCTACTTATAAAATTATCATCATTCAATTTTCGCATAAAATACTTCAATAGGTGTGTAAAGGCGACGGGATAATAGTGGACTTGGTTAATGAAATGTCCACCGAGACTACTATTATCCATTCACACGGTGTACACAGTACATCAAAGGGATACTACATTCGTGAACAATGTGCCTTACGTTATCCAATGTCCTATTCTACCAGGTGGAGGTTTCATCGCCGATTAACCTGACACTTTCGTTTGACATTCGTATTCTAATGAGTTTTATTAACTGCGTTTGCATGTTTATCGCGAGAAATGCAACCTTTTGGAGTTAGTATGTAAGAAAAAAAAAAAAAAAAAAAAAAAAAAAATAATATTACTTATCCATTTTCTCTACATTGTTTACACCTTTACAACTCATACCTTCAATCAACAAATGATCAACGGGATGACGGTATGTTCGGTGCGCCGATAGTTAGCGCGTCGCCAAACTCAAATCCTCACCAACGTTACTACGATCGCGACGAACGTATGATGGATTCTCGTCAATGGGTTTCGACGTTATCGGACATCGAGCAACGCTACCTACTATAGCAACTAATGCCCAATACGCTTGAGGTCGAGAAGGTAAGCGAAAAAATGGGCGAGGATGAGACTTGGAAAGGACGAGACTTATTTTTTTTTTCTAAGGTTTATTTTGAGTAGGATTACACATACAGGTTTCGTGTAATACAAGTCGGCATACAATACTGTCGGTATATCGAGCCCGTCGATGGCAAACGCGACGATGAGTTATTTTTACAGCCTATTGAAATTTCTGTAATAGATAAACGACAAATCGATTTATTTATGTATAAATTTATTTTTTAGTCAACGCAATGCGACTTTTTTTTTTTTTTTTTTTTCTGGTAAATGATACGACGTTGTTGCAAACGCGAATAAAAAAATTGGCAATTATTGGATCAGATTTCGTGTCAAGAATGGGTAAAGAAATCGATATATTTCGATAATAACAATAATTTTATAAATTCATATAATAAATAAGTGTAACAATCTTTTTTTTTTTTTTTTTTTTTTTTATAATAATTTAGAAGCCGAAATATCTGCGAAAAGTCGAACCGACGGCAAAAGTAGGTTTCGATATACCTTCGAGTAAAAATATGTGAGTGAGTATATCCGATCGTACGAAAAGCAGACGCGATTCGATTTTCCATCTAAATTAAAAACATCGACGATCGATTTTTATCGCAGCTTATGAATCCTTTCAACAAGATTCGCCAGATACGATTACTATTCCTATCCTAAAATTTTCAACGATCGACGATCCAACAAGTAAAACCGAACCATAAATTTTATATCGCTTACAATTAGGTAAATTTAGCCACGAGAACTCATCGTTTAAGAAATGTTGAAGATAATCGGTCATTTAGCGGATAATTTTAAACTCGAAGTTATTAATTTTTAGCTTATTTTTATTTTTAATTGTATAAATATATTCTTTTTTTTTTTTTCCATTTCTACATGCGATGTGAAAGTTTAAATATGAATTGATGCAAGTAAAAGTTCTATGATGTATTGTAATATTGTTAAAGCTTACGTAAGATTCAAAGAAAACATTAATTGCTTTGATTTTGATAAGATTTTATATTTATACATTTAAATAATTATTTCAAACCAATTTATCTGGTTCCTATTAATATTAACAATTATATACAATCAATAAAATAGCTCTTTTCACGTCGATAAAAATAAATAAATAAATAAATAAATTAATTAATTAATTAAACAAAACAACTTTTTATAATTTCAGTAGCGAGCTTAAAGGCTTTACAAACATTATGGCAATTTAACCACATAAATTTTAAAGCCCCATCCTTCCCTCCAAACCGAAATGATCGAACCGAATAAATTTTGCAACTCCGAGACCGTAAAAAATTGCACGAGGCAATACTGCTCCTGCACTCATCTTCTCGCCGTTAAACTCGACAGCGTCGTAGATCTCGTTATAGTCGACAAAGGTAAAATATTTTGCTCGAATATTCACTGAAAAAAAATTTATTAAAAATCTTTAATCTTTTAATGTACAACGTACGTGAATCATTCCTTACACTCGCTCGGCTAACATTTTCGTGTCGTTGCAACGGATACGTTCAATCTTACAATTAAGGTTGAAGAGGTGAAAAAAATGATTCAAGATGGTAGGATAAAACGATAATTAAACGTTGCTGCGAAATACGAATGCATGTATATACGATTTGCTTTGTTCGACAATTCGTAATGGTGTTTATGTTTTTAATCGATTTTGGTTTCAGAATACTGGCTATTTCATTGTCATTTTGAAATGCACGCGAATATCGGAATGGCGCTACTTTTTAATGTCGACGTAGAAGAGGATTTTAAAAAGCCGACGGGACTTAAAAATCAAATTTTTAATGACTGCGATTTTATAATTTGACGAAATTATTATTCAGTACTTTGATCGTTATTAATTAATCTTTTATCATTTAACTATATGTAAATTTTAATAATTCTTTTGTGAATGTTTTATTTAATCGATAAATAAAAATTTTTTTTACAATTATCGATGTTTTTTTATTTTGTGACCCGAGGACGTAATCATCTTTATTTCAAATTAATAATGACTTACCTTTTACTGCGAAGATTTTCATTATGAATTTAAAGTTATCACTTCACATATTCAGATTTCAAAAGTATTACGAGTCTAAATTTTATTTGTTATTAGTCGATAAAAGTTTTTTAAAGATGTAAAATATACGATGCTAATTATTTTTATTAAAAAACTAATTAATTATTTATAATTCACGTAAAATATTTTAACCTATACCGTAAAACATTTAAATTATTTTGGATAATCAATAATAAACATAATTTTATTTTTTTACAAAAATGACGAAAGGACATAAAATTATGAATCAACACTAGTGTGCACTTCACTTACCAACGATGCAACAATCGAGTATAAATTGTCATTCACACCTTATCACGGTTTAAAATCAAATTTTTAATCTCACTATCATCAAATGTATATACAACATTATGCTAGCGGTACTTACGACTTAAAAAATAAAAAATCTGATGAAATTATCGATAAATTTGAAAAGAGCGCTTAATAATCGCACGATTCAATTCAACGACCCTTTAAAGCCCACCTTCTCGTTATAATTCCTTCGCTAATCGCGGATAAATTAATCCGGTAATGCTATACAGCAAGCGTCGGAATAATAATCCCCCGATGACGAAAATTTTCAAAGGGAATTCACAATACAAAAACCATATAACGTTTAGCTTTTTTTTTGTCTACAACCGTCTTTGCAGCTCTCTATCTCCGCTTTTTCGCTAATTCAGCCTTATGTTGATAAGATAACGCGTAGAAACTTTCTTATTTATGTAAAGATCCCCGAGTAACTTTAGATATTTCACGGTCATCGATAACGAGGGATGTTTCGAACGAGAATTATGAATATTTTTATCTTTGTGTACTTATTGGTCGTTACTTTCAAGCTCGGTGAGTATATGGTTTTTTTTTTACCGTCGATTGATAAATTTTTTATTCGTTATTTGTATTTTTAAAAATAAAATTTTTGGAATTTTTAATTCTTTTTTTTTTTTTATAAACATTTTTAAAAGTTAATTAATCTTGGAAACGTATCTACTTACCCCATGCGTAAAACTATAAATTTGAATATTCTTAAAATCATTATAAAATATAAAAAATTATTATTTAAAAAAAAAAAAAAAAAAAAAAAAAATCATTTCAGGAGTATCGATACCCTATCTACAATCACCGGAAAGCTACGGAATAGATTCAAGGGACGACGAGGTCGACTGGTCGTTACATCCATGCCGCCGAGAATGCAAGGACGACGCTAAACCATTAACCTGCCGTTACGGTTTCACCGTCGAGATGTACACTTCGATGAGCAAAGCTTGCTACGATTGCCCGTTGAACGTGACCGATTGCTCGAGGCCGCATTGCGTTCCGGCCGATGGCAATGATAAAGTTCTCATCGTTGTTAATAGACGTTTACCCGGAATGACTATCGAAGTGAGTTTTATTTTATTTTATTTTATTTCCTTTTTTTTTTGTTTCTTTATTTTCTTTTTGACCGAGTGAATTGTAAATTTTTGCGTATAATTTTGGGTTAATCGATTAAAAAAAGTTTTTCTAACTCGTTTGTTAAATAATCCGGATACATTATGCGTACATTCTACGATAAATTAAAGAAACTAAAATTTTGCCTGCGATTAAATTACACGTGCGACATCGTGTAACGACGATTGTTACAGGTGTGCAAAGGCGATCGAATTGTGGTAGACTTGACGAACAATATGTTAACCGAAACGGTGACGATACACTGGCACGGACTACATCAAAGAAAATCTCCATTCATGGACGGCGTACCATACGTAACCCAATGTCCAATTTTACCCGGTGAAAAATTCCGTTACGATTTCATGGCCGATGAAGTTGGAACTAACATTTGGCATTCGCATACCGGTACGTTAAAATGATTAAACTTTAAAAAAAAAAAAAAAAAAAAAAAAAAAAATAATAAAAATAAAAAAAAATAAAAATAAAATAATCGTTAATCTTTAAATACAGGTGATATGAGATCCGACGGTTTGTTCGGCGGTTTGATAATCCGTCCAACACCTAGAGATAATAAAGTTAATATTTTGTACGATCACGACGAGCATATCATGATAGTAAACGAATGGAGGCGAATTTCCGGGCCGCATTCTTACGTTTTGGAATATCAGAACGGCGAGTTTCAAAAACCACATACGATTCTCGTCAATGGTCTAGGAAGGTTTAATGGATCGGAAAAATCAAAGCTTATGCCCTTATCTACTTTCACGGTCGAGAAGGTAAGGATTGATATCTTTGTTACTTTTTTTTTTTTTCGAAGATTGTTATTATTATTATTATTATTATTATTAACCGTTCGAGTCTCAAGCGGTATTGCTGAGTCATTTAAATAAAAAATTTCTATTTTACTTTAACAGAACAAACGATACAGATTTCGACTGATGAATATAGGCTCGGAAGATTGTCCGATTCACGTATCGATCGACGATCATTTGTTGCTACTAATCAGCGCCGACGGAGCCGATGTTCAGCCCATTTCAGGTAAAGCTTATCACAAAAGATTAATAATATTTATGTTTTATTTTTTACCAACGTATTATGTACCCTTGTTAATTGATTTTAAAAAGTAGTAATTTTTTTTTTTTTTTTTTTTTTTTATCGATGAAATAAAGTAGAAACAGTATTTAAAAATAAAATATTAATTATAAAAAGAAAAAAAAAAAAAAAAAAAATTATTTATTAAAATATTAATACATCTCAGTGGACTCAATTCGCATACTAACGGGTGAAAGGTATGATTTCGTATTGACGGCCGATCGAAAAGTCGACAATTACTGGATACGACTTAAGGGCGACGCTAATTGCGCAATTTTAAATTTGCATCAATTAGCTATATTGAGATACAAAGGCGCACCGGAAATCGAACCGACTCATGAATCTTTGCCGAGTGGAGATTTGCGGGTAAAAAAATACTTTTTTTTACGTTTTTTCCATTTGAAATGTTGTTAAAATATTATTATTACTTATAATAATATAATTTATCCTTCAAAGGAATTGAATCCTTTTGATAAAGGATTAGAATCATCTGATGCAATTTCTGTACCTAGTCTCAACGCTTTGGTACCCGATGACATTTCGCTCACGCGTATACCGGATTATCAAATTTACCTTTCTTACGACTTTTATAAACTAGATACTGTCGATTATCATCGAAAAAATCTCTACGGATATTCACAAGGTAAATTATTATTGATGAATGATATAATTATAAAAAAGTTGAAAAATCGATTGGTTGTCTTTTAATTTATAAAAATTTATTTCATTGAAACATTTTCTTTATTTTTCTACAGTAAAAATTGAGAAACAACGTAAAGCGAGCTTACAATGGAATCATATAACCTTCCAATTACCAAAATTTCCATTATTAACACAGCCGGAATTGATAAAACCCGGTCAGCTCTGCAATTCGACGACCGTTAAAAATTGCGATAAAAAACAATGCGTTTGCACACACGTCCTTAGCGTTAAACTCGACAGCGTCGTAGAATTGATTATAGTCGACGTAGGTGAGTTTGATGCATTGAATTTTTTTTTTTTTTTTTAAATCTATCTGAAATGCGACGAGTGATGAAGTTTAAATAACGGGCTGTAAAAATTTACTATTTTATTTACTAATACAATTACCATTTTATTTCAATTTACTATTTTATTTATTATTAAAATTTTCAAACAGGTATTCTACACATCAATCATCCGATGCATCTTCACGGCTATCGATATCGGGTTGTAGGGATGGAAAAGTTAAGCAACACCTCGATAACCGTCGACCAAGTCAAAGCCTTAGATAAAGAAGGAAAAATTTACAGAAAATTAAAAAGAGCACCTTTGAAGGATACTGTTATCGTGCCTAGTGGGGGTTACACTATTCTTAGATTTCATGCCAATAATCCTGGTTAGTATGATACACGATAATGTTTATATAAGTTTTTATTTTAATTAATAATATTATGAATATATTGTTCAATGATCTCTTTAAATTCTATTTGTTTGTTTTTTTTTTTTTTTCTTTTAATTATTAGTATTTACGTCAGTATTTACTATAATAATAAATTAATTTTTTATTTGCTTCTATAGGATACTGGTTATTTCATTGTCATTTTGATAAGCATGCAACTAATGGAATGACATTTGTGCTCAAAGTTGGTGAACACGAAGATTTTGTGAAACCTCCAAAGCATTTCCCAAAGTGTGGAGACTTCGAGACTTGATGAAATTATTATTTTTTTATAAAACAATTATTTAATTTATTTAAATTGCTTAAAATTAGTTTAGCTATATATGATGGTAGTGTTATTTTTAAATATTTATTTGTTGTGGATAAGTGTAAGTGTTTATAACGTGTAATTTTCGAGGTATTATTATTAATATCGATTGTTTATAATATCCTGTTGAACAGGCTTAGTAATATATTTTTATACTAAATAGTAAGAAAAATTGAAAAAAAATATATATATATTTTACAAGTAAATTAATCGTTTAAATTTTATTCACTAAAAAAAAAAAAAAATTTTATATATATAGTAAATCTACCCCACCTAAAAAAAAGAAAAAAAAAAAAAAAGACAAGCATGTGTGATATGCAACAAAAAAATAATAATAACAAAAAAATATGTAACAAAAAAATTCGATCCTAAACTTCATTTAGTTAATAGATTATAGCAATCAAACAAAATAACGCAAAAGTAGCATCTTACCCGCACGTGTGGGTAACATGCCACTTCAATTAAACTTTAACAAAATATAAAAAATAATCTACAATTTCATATTATTTTAAATAAAAATAAATATTTGAAATTTATACAACATTTTTATGCTAAAAAAAAAACGCAATCATTAACACTTGTATATGGAACAAATTTCATTTTTACTATACATCCACTTTGTATATTTTACACATTGAACCCAATCACAATTTAGCCCCTTCTTATTGCAATATCTTAATTTGCAACTATGACATATGTCTCCAAAACTTTCTTCTTTAGCCAAAGAATATTTTAAATTATCGCATACTACTTATTTTTAAATTTTATTCTAGTTTTAGGAGTAATATGTCACTGGCATCCTTACCTCAATGTTTTTACTGGCATCTTATCCGCAAGACTCGAAACTAAAGAAAAAAGATATAATTAAAAAAAATTATCTTCTTCTTTTTATTAAACTATTTTATTATAAACTTGTTTATATTACTTATTACCTATACGAATGCTTTTAAATAAATAAAAATATGCGAAGGAGAGCAGGTCAAAATTATGGAAAAATTTAGATTATATTATACTTTTTCAAAAATATCCAAAAACCAACTAAAAATAAAATAAAAAAAAAAGGGTAAAACATTTTCAATGAAATAGATTAATTATAATTCATTTTATAATAGTACTTATATTGCCATAAAAATTCTTATAATGAAAATATAGCAAAGTGGCATCTTTCGTACACTGGTATATTCCCCCGTTTTACCATAAATTCTTTAAATATGATAGATATAAAAATTAGAGGTAAATAAAAAAAATACATAATACTTATTTTCAAAAAATATGTTTAAAAATAATTTTATTCAAATATTATATTAACAAACTCTTTTTTATATAAATAGAAAAAATATAAAATATTTAAGCTTAACAAACTATTTTAACATTAAAATACTTCAATTATTCAAAATTTTAGAAAAATATATTGTCATGGATTACATTTATACTACTTATAATGGAGGCACCAATAAAACACGTCTATTGTCTGTTTTATCATTTGGTAACGTATCAATAATTGTCGTGAAAGGCATTTTAATTTTTTGTACTAGTGATATGAAATACTCACAATATGTTTAATATTTAAATTTTTAAATTGCCCTGTTTAATTAGAGTGGTAATATGAAATTATAGAAAATTAAAGCAATGTACAAGAATGAACTATTTGTAATTTTAAGTATTTAAAATTTTTAAAATTAAAATTAATTTTTTTTTTAAATTAAATTATTATTAAATTAAATTATTTTAATTATTGTTATTGTTACTGTCATTATCAGAATCACTGCTTTCATGACTCTCATCTAAAATCGGTTTGGTTATTAGTTTTGGATCATAAGGAATATTTCTAACGTTTCCGGGCATTTGCATAGGCCTAACTTTAACTCTAAATTTATAAGGCATAAATTCACCACAAAATCTATTAAAATCATATCTATCTTTAATAATATTTAATTTTGCCATTGTAACGAGTAAATCATCAAGTTCAGCTTTATAATTATCGTATTTCTTTCTTTTTGTGATTACATTAAAAATATCAGACAGCTTCCTTATAAATTCTTCAGATTTAATTCTTGTTTCTAATCTGAATTTTGGTTCCATACATTTCCACAAATGCTTGTATAACTTGTCTGTTACCCAGTTTTTAGGCCTTGGTAATTTTGGTTGTTTATAAATTTTTCCATCGACATAAAATGCTTTATCAATCGTCTTTTTCTGTTTTCTCTTTTTCTCAGCTTCTTGCTGAGCTATTAAACGTTTTAGTATAGCGTCAGATCGAGCTTTTTGGCGTTCACGTTCTTTTTGAACCTCTTCTTCCTGCTTTGCACGCTTTATTATTTCTCGCTTGAGTGCATCCGTTTTTTCTTTAACTTTTTTCCATACTGCATCTTCAATTGTAGTTATATTGTTGTTAATTTGATTTGCCGACGAAAAAACTCTATAAAGAAAAATTTGTAACGATTTAAATTATTTGAAACTTTTATTAATTTTTTAAAATGAAATAAAGTTTTATACTCATTGTCTAAAAATGGTGACGCTCTTTCTTCATACGTCGATTTCTCAGCATCGTAAGGAATGTCATTCAATTGTCTTGTCAGTAAAGGATAATCGCTTACTTCGCTACTATTCACTTCATCCACGTTATTTTCTTCCTCTTCTTCATTTTCTTTTCCCTTTTCTTCTTCTCCTTTTTCTTCTTGAACAGGAACTCTCATTATGTTTGTAGTTTCCCTTGACTTTGGATTTTTCTTGGATACTGACGCCGAGGATGAAATAGAGTTGATTGTAACGTCGTTCCTAAAGGAGAATTGTGTAATACGAGTCACTGGTTTACCACTTGGATTGAGAGTCGATTGAGCTGGATTCGGTGTACGTAGCAAATCATCATCTTCTGAGTTTACAGATTTTGCGATTGTTTGATGCAACGATTGATTTTCCTGCATATTACGAAATGTGTTCTTAAAAACAAATTATTTTAATAATGTAGATAATTATTTAAATAAAAAAACATAAAAACAAAAATAAATTCTCAATAAAATTACAAAAAGAAAAGGTTGAAATTTAGGTAATTTTTTATAAATATTTTACCCTAATTTCCGGTGGTGTCCCATCACTGGAAGTTTCAACAGAACTTTCATCACTTTTACTTTTTTCCTCTAATGTACGTCTTTCAAAATTTGAGATTTTTGATGAGTTATTCACAGAACCAACTGTTGTGTTATGAATTTCTGCTAAGGTTGTATTATTTTTATTTCTTTCACTCGTAGTATCTTTCATATTAGATTTACGTGATTCATTCATTAAATCATTTGTTTTAGAGGAAGTTTTCGATTTTTGTATTTCACTAATCTGGTCTTGGTCGTTATTTTGAATTTTTTGTTGATTATCTAATGATGAGTTATTTGAGGTTCCTTTTGTTGATATTCTTTGCAAAACTATTCGCGGTGTAAGTGCTTCTTGATATAAAGCTTTTTCTACTGAGTCTCGTGAAATCGAGTTATTATTTTGATTTAAAAATTTATCTAAAGTTGACGACCTTTTAGCTTTTTGATTGATTGAAATCCGCGTATTTTTATTTTCATTATTCTATATTGAAAAAATAATTGTTATTCTGATTAGAAAATTTAAAGAAAACTTTGATTATTACTTTACATAATTTATTTAGAAATTGGAATTGTAATTAATAATTAATTATTTAAATAACTATATTATAGTATTAATATTTTTAGTTAAAATAAATTTCAAAATTTTATATTAATAAATTACGATCTATAAAATAAGTATATTCTTTTTAAAAATTATTTAATGTTTTTAAAATATTATTTAATTTAATACAGGCAGAATCTAAAAAATATCAAAATAATCGTACACAAAATGTCATTCACCTGAGATGGTTCATTTGTAGTTGAATTTGCGGTATCTAACACTTTGTCAAAAACATCGTTATCATTGTCTGACCTTTGAAATAATCGTGATCTCGTTCTTCTTATTTGTTTGGGTATTGATGAATTTTCAGAATCATTTTGATTTTTCTGACTTTCGTTTCCGGTATTCGCGTTTAATAGAGATTTATTTGTCAAAGAAACATTTAATGAATTATTGATTGATTTAGTAATTAATTTTCTATTATTAATCGATCTTGATTTAGAATCATTTAGAGATTCACTTAATTTAGTTTTCCGCGATAATCTTCGATTGCTTTCTATATTTGTAGACTGTAATGAAAAAGTGCATTAAAAAATGACAAAATTTGTATTTATTCATTGCGATTCTTAAATTAATTTTTTATGTATATTATATATTGTTTATAGAAGAAATAAAATCAATATTTTACAATTGGATTGAAAATTAATGAAAAATATATTAGATATTTTCTTTTGAATAATAAAATTATTTACCTCACATTTTTCAACTGATAATGAATTTGAAGCATTAACTTTTTTTTCAGAAATATTTTGATTTTTCGATGCTTTTTTCTTTGTAAGGAAATGCGATCGTTTTTTATGGTTGACTTGAGAACTTGAAAGATTGTCTTTATCACTTTCAAGTTCACTTTCTTCGCTGTGAGTGTCATTTAAAGATTTTATTAAATTTTGACTTGAAGAAGATTTACTTTTTTGATTATTTATATATTTATGTCGAGATTTGGTTGAAGCCTTGAAAACATTTAATATTGTATGAGATTTTTTCTTTAAAGATAGTTTTTGAAGAAATTCATTTTTATCGCTCTTAAAATATATATTAAAATATTTAAAAAATTATTAATTCATAAATATCAAAATAGTGTTTATATATATATATTGTTAAAATAATTAGATAATTAAATATTATTATAATTTATTAAGTTAAAATATATTTTTATGTTTAGAATAAAATTCAATTTTATTTTTGCAATTAATGAATGTAAAAGATACTGTTGAGTTAATAAAAATGTATGATACCTTCAACTTTTCACTTCTATTAAAAGAATCGTTAGTGATATGCTCTTCATCTAGGTCTAAAATCGTTGATTCTGATATAGAAGGTTGAAAAATTTCAGAATCAGATGAACTACTTTCATCTCTTTCTTCATTTCCCATATTAATAAAGTTATTTTCTTTAATTTTAAGTAAGTTATTTATTGATGTATTTTTCGATTGCGGAAATCTCTTTGATTTGTTTTTTGACTGATTTAAACTATAGTTTGTCAATTCCTTTTGGGATAAATTTTCTTTTCTCTAAATTTGAAAACAATACTGTAATAAATTTTAACTTGAGATGTAATACATTTTCAAAAATATAGCATTATTATACCTTTTTATTCTGCAATTCAGATTCATTATTATTATCAAACGTATCTTCATTTTCTGGTTGATTTTTAGAAATAGGTTGAGAAAATATTGAACGTGATCTTGTTCTCCTAATATTTTTAGGTATAGATGAACTATCACTATCATCATTCTCTGAACTATTGCTTTTTCCATTTGCTTCAAATAAATTTGATTTATTATTTATAGATATATTTTGTGAATTAGACAAATAAATAGATGTATCTTTTTTGTACTGGGATGTATTTTTTATTAAACTTTCTGGTGATTTATTTTGACCATTCTATAAGTAATAAAATATTGAATTTTTAATTAATTAACTTAAAATTAAAAATATTTTAATATTTCATAAATAAATTATAAATTTTTATTTGTTTGTATTTCGGAACTTCTATTTCAATGTCTATTATTGCCTTTTTACCCATCTATCACTCACTTTTCACTTTATACACTCTGTTACTTTGATTTTATCGCTATTTCGTGCCACAAATTCCGTGTACGTCTTACCTGTCTCGCTGTACCCTCCCCTCCCTTATAAATTTTCATTTAACTCAATGAGATTGAATGTGATGATGTAAATATTAAATATTAATTAATTAAATAATAATAAATTATAAGAATTTACTTTTGCTTTCTGAGTTCCTGTTGTATTGCTTATCTCCAGTCTGTTATTATTTCTCGATAAGTTTTCTACATTTCTTTCTATTAATCTTGAATCTGAAATTGTTTGCTGAAGGTTTTTAGAAGTTGATAAATTTACATCATCATCTTTTTCATGATTTAGATAATTATTTTCTTGATTTGTATCACATGCACTTCTTAAAAATTCCAAAGTTTTATTTGCTGCTAATTCATTTTCCTACAAAAAATGAACGCTGAGTTAATTTAATTATATAATTTATGGTTTAGTTTTAAAATTAGAATTCAGTTTGTTTTAAGAATCAAATAATAATATTTGTATACAAAAAATTTTTTTGTGTAGGTTTATTATTTGTAAATTCGTTATTCTTACAGTATTTTTAGTAGAATTTTCTTCATCAGTTTCAAAAACTGCATCAAATAAATTTTTATCAGCCTTTTTATTTTGCTCTTGTGAAAAAAGAGCAGTTCGTTTTTTCTGTGCAGTTTCTAAAATACTGTTGCTTATATTCATTGAGTCATTTACAACAGGTTGTTTATTTGAAATATTTTGCGAAATTTTAATGGGAGTTCTAGTTTTTGAAGTCTCCATACTTCTTTTACGTGATTTCCTTCTAGAGGTTTCATTTTCAGTTTTATTTTTAGTTTTATTATTTTCTTTATTTATTTGTTCATGGAGCGATGTAGTATTATTTACTAATTCTTCTTGAGCATTATTTTTTCTAAGTTTTTGTGCTATATCATCAATTGAAGCATGGATATTGTCTGTACTTTTTCTTTTGATGGATTTTGAACTTCCTAGATTTTCTGGAACATTTTCTACTGTACTGTCAGTATGAAAAACATCATCAAAATTACTTGCATGTTCCTTAAATTGTTTTTTATTTCTAAAAATCATTGGCCTTATCTTTTTTGTAGTTGTATCGTTGGATAATTCACTTTCATTTTCTTCAGGCAATTGTATGTTTGTTAAATTTTTTGTTTGTGAATCGGATGTTTTTTCTAAAGCTTTTAAAAAAGCATTACTTTGGTCACTTTTATTATTTTTTGTTCTATTAAATCTAAATTTTGCATGTCTTCTTTGTGATTCATGTTCACTTTCTGATTCAGTACTTGGATCTATGTGACTGGTCTTATTTTGCTCTAGACATTCAATTTTATATTAATTAATTGTTTAGACTTTAAAAGTATTAGAAGTGTAGGCTAATGAATGATATTTTACCATCGATCAAATGGTTTTCAATATTTTTTTTTACATTTTCCTCTATTACTTTTGAGTTGTCAGAACGAGTTAGATTATTAAACCATTTATCTGATAATTGAGATGCATTTATAGTGGAATCAGGATTTAATATAGAACTGTCATTTTTTGATAAAACAAGCGATGTTGATGGACGTAAAATTGTTCTGTCAAACCATAGAGGGTCGTCTGTATAAACATTATTAAAATTTTTATTAAAATTTAATAAAATAAATTTTTTAAAATATACAAAACATTTTTTATATTATGATAGTGATTTAAAAAAATATACTTTTTATGAATAATTGTAATATTTGTAAATTTATGCGTATTCAAAATATATATAAAATATCTTTACATATAATAATAAATTTAATAATTTTGTGAATTGTACTAAATATTGTAAAAAAAATATTAATAAAATATTGTCATACTATTTTCAAAGACGTTAGTATTTTCATCAAGGAAACCAGATACATTGCTCAATCGACGCAAAGATATACGTCGATTTCTACTTCTACGTTGAGCCATGGCACAAAATTATAGTTAAATAACACAACTTTTAAATTTTTTTACATCTTAACCTCATTTTTAGATTTAATACAAATAAAACCACTTGTAAATCTATTTATATTTGTTTATGATGTGTGTGGCGCCTCCGCCGTCGGTCAGGCTAGGCCTCGAAAACGACGCAAATAAAAATTAATTGCGCGCCCTCTTTACGCACTTGCTACGTGAACTTAGCGCGCACACGAGAGACACTTCTACTTCTTTTTTCTCACAGCAACGCGCAACAAGGTATTATATCGTTTCGTCGACTAACGCGCGTATTCTTGCTTGCCTCGAACTTCCGTGAGTGTTTTTCCACGAACAATACACTTTTTTCACCTATACTTATAAAAGTTAATCGTAATTGTAGTTTTAAGGATTAGTTGCATAAGTGTAGTTCTCTTTTATAAATAAATTTTGTTATAATAATAATTTTGCTTCCGAGTTATTCGCCGACCTTTCCCTTGAACAAAACGCGCGAAGTCGCGCATAAAAGGACGAGCATAGAAACCCGCACATATGTAACGAATTTTTTGAATGAAAATTAGCAGCGCCACTAAATTTATTTAATATCAATAATATCGACTGTTGGTAATAGTTTACAATTGTCAATTTGTCGATCATATCAAACAGTTGCAAAATATGTAATGTGTGATACACGTCAGATGTATATATAATTAATACATGATTCCTCAAGCAATTTATACATTTTTATTTTATTCTCTAAATTCCAACAAACCAATTTTTTTACGTATATAAATTTTAAGTTTAAACATTTTTAAAAGATTTTTTCATTCTAAAAATTAATTCTATCCATTTTATAAATTTAATTGTTGAACGATAATTAAGGTCTGTTTAAAATTAATCAAATTAGTAAAACTCTTTTTTTTTTTATACATATGGTATAATTTATATATTGTTTATTTATAGGTTAGTACATGTAAATTAATCACTTTTATCAAACTGATGTTATGAGTTTTTTACATACATTTATAAACTAGAAATTGAAATTCATCTATGTATATCAAATAAATGTCTATTTTGCTTTTACATTGTTGGTTGCTTTTATAATGAAAAAAAAAAGAAATTAGGAAAAGAAGCATGAAATATATTTTTAATTTTTACTGCAATGTTCAAATTGGAATCATACATAACTCCAGTAATTCTCAGTTATGTTGAAAAATATGTCAAAAATTTCAAACCAGAACAATCACAGGTATTAAAATTTATTATGTAACAAAATGTTATCTTTATTACAATATAATTGTTTCTTAGGTATCTTTATGGGGTGGTGATGCATCTTTTCAAAATCTTGATTTACGATTAGAAGTTTTAGAGGATCAACTGAATCTACCGTTTACTTTTGTTAGTGGGCATATACATGAATTACTTATTCATGTACCATGGGTTAAAATTACATCAGAACCAATAGTTGTCACAATTAATACTATAGGTAAAGTTTTATAAATTTATTTATGATTTTAATATAAATTATCAAATAATTTTTAAATATTAAATTTAATTTACAGAATGTATTCTAAAATTGAAAGAAGAAAATCAATCAAGTAATATTCCAACATCAACTCCTATAAAACAAACTGAAATCTCTGAGTAAATAAAATTTTTGTTTTAAGATTTAGCTCATACTATAATATTTTACTGTAAATAATTTGATTATAGAGAAGAAACTCCTCCTGGATATATTAAAAGTATAGTGACCAAAGTTATAAACAATATCACTATTAATTGCAATAATTTGATTCTAAAATATGTTGAAGAAGATATTGTACTTAGTATTAATGTTAGATTTTTATCAATGCAAAGTGTCAACAATAAATGGGAACCAGCATTTACTGGTACATCACTTTCTGTATTCATATAATTATATATGATAAGTTTTTATTATAATTTATTTATTTTAATTTTCAGACATCAGCAGTTATGAAGTAAAATTGCAAAAAATTATTACGGTGCAAGATTTAACATTATGCCTTGACAAAATGGATACTTCTGGCAAAATTGAAATTTATCAGGTATTTAATCATTAAAATTTAAAGATTTTGAAAAAAAATGATGTATATATATATATATATGTATGTGTATACTAAATTTACAAATAGGATCCAGTTTTATATCGATGTTCAATGACAATACGTTTAATTATGAATTATCATAGTAATAATGCAAAACGAGCATCGATAACAAGACTTGATCTACACTGCCAAAAAATGGAATTTAGTATTACTGAACAACAAATACCAATGATTCTTCGTTTAATTGCACTGCTCACTTTATTACAAACTAAACAATTTCCCACAAGTAAGGAAACTTCTTATGCATCTACAGAAGAAAATGAAAATATTTCAGAAGGTAATTGAATATCATGTAATATTTATTTAAGCACTTTTTACTGTTAAAATGCAGTTATGATGTTTTATTTTCAATAGTTGAACTACCTCAGACAACCAGTTCCACAGTTGATGTAAGTTGGGGCATGTGGGCATGGAATACAATGTCATCAATATTACCTATGGATTGGGATAATGATTGGTCAAATGAACAACAACTAACATACTCAGGTCATGTAATACATTTTGGTGTTTATATTGATGATGCTACAATTACATTTAAGGTTTGTAAAAATATTAAATGAATTTTAAATTTTCAATAAAAAATATGTAATTACTCATTTTTCTCTATTCTTTTTAAAGGTAGTAGAAAGCGTAAAAGAGCAATTATTTTATAAATCACGAAAAATAAAATACAGATCATTTCTTTCGATTCGTTTTTCTGAAACTATCTTCGATCTAATCTTGCAAGGGATTTCAATGACAAATTTTACCATTGGTTTTGGTACTATTCGCCTTTATCCACGAGGAACTTGTAGTTGTGGATACTTGGAAGTAATGGATGGAATTTTGGTGTGTGAGAATTGTATTATTTAATTTAATACAACAGTACACTTGTACAAAAGTTATGAAAATTTCTTCATTTTAGCCTCCATTATATCTAATTGCTGGAAAAAGTAAAAATGATTATTTAAAAAACACATTATTTGATAATGATACTCTTGAAAATCAAGGAAAGAAAAGAGTATATAAAAAGGATGTTTCTAATTACCTTATTTCAACTTCCAGTAATTGTTCAAAGCATATGAAATATTAATTCTTTTTATAAGATAGTAATGTATTAAATTGAAATTTAAAAAATTTTCAGCTACAGATTTATTAGAAAAGTGTCCAGCCTTTTTTATTGATTATGCTCACTATATCAAAATACCAGATGATATCACTCCTGAAAAATTAGCTGAACTAGGATCAAATTATGAATATAGGTTTTGCACAATTAATTATTTTTTAATGACTTTGTATTAAAAATATTCTACAATAATTTAACATTATTTTTAATTTTTTAAATAATTATATACAAATTAGCAAGTATATAAATATTTCAAACTTTTAATTTTATTTATGATTCAGAATATAAAATTCATTTATTATTTTTTTTTGTCAGATTTTATTTTTTTATACAAAGTTTCTCCAGTATAAATTCTTTAATTTTTGATTTAAAATTTTTTACTTATGTTACAAGCAATTTCTCAGAAGAAAGGCATATTAGATATGGTGTTGGAAATTTGACTATCAGAGTATGTTCTGGCCTATTCCATCGTATTGATACAATTAAAAAAGCAGCTGATAAATATGATTACAGTCCTTATGATCCACCAAAACCAGGTATGTTATATAGTTATTCAATTTTGATAAAAATATTTAAATGATATAAAACAAATCATTATTTCTTTTAGAGCCATTATTTGGTGAATTACCACCTGTAACTGTAGAAGAATACGAGGCTTTGAGAGAAAATATACCTATGGTTAATTTAAATGTATTTATAATAAACAGTGCCATTCAATTTCAATTAGCTGATCACCGAATTCCTGGTTTACCACGTCAACGTAAATATATTGAAAATCGAGTATGTTTAACATTTTTTAACATAAAATTTTTTTTAATTATTAATTATTTATCAAAAAAATAAAAACATCTAGACAATGACGTTAATGCCAGATTTATCCGATGATCCATTCGTTAGCATTGAATGTGAAAATATATCCGTAACTTTAGAGCAACCATTATATCCATTTAGACTGGTAGCATGTGCTTCTAAACAAACTGAAATTCCACCAGAAATGCTGTCTCAATGTTATCGAAATATAAAAGTGGAAGTAAGTGAAGCATTTATATCAAATTATTATGTCAAATAGAAACACATGTAAATTTATAACAAGATTATATTAAAGAAAACTATTATAATTGTACATCATGAATATTTTTTTTATTGAATCATAGTTACAAGGAATAAACAGTCAAGTTTGCTTAAAGAAAAACTGCCGAACGTCGATTATTATGCCTTGTAATATAGAGTATAATTTAAATATGTTACTTTATTCCACATACTGGCAAAATTTGAACACCACACATAAATCACACGATCTTAAAATTGACACAGTAACAGTTACTGGAACAAAAGCAAAAATTATGGTTGCAACTTCAATTATTACTTCTCTTTTGTACCCTGAAGATTTTAATAATTTACTTTTATGTTCAACTCTTTATTCAGATTCATGTAATGAGCAAAGCAAGTATTAAAATACAACCAATTTAATTAATTTAAAAAAAAATTTTCTTACTAATAACTAAATATTTAAACTTAATTTAAATAGGTCCAATTTACGTTGAACTCTGTTTAGAAAATATTGTCCATAAAGGCATAAGGTCTTCAACAACTACATCTTGTACAACAAGTATAAGTGCCATTAAAGTATTTACACATAATAAAACTCAACAAACATTTATTCTCTCTGGACCTGAAATAGAAGGCCAAAGGTAGATTTTTTTCATTAAATTAAATTTATTTTATAATGATTAATAAAAATTTAAAATCACTTATTTTTAGCACTACAGAAAATCATTTATTAATGACTGCGGTATTACAATTTTTTAATGATTTAAATAATCAAAAACATCCAGCAATATTGTCATTTCAAATTGCACCTATGAAAGGTTGCTTGGATCCACTTCTACTTCAATGGCTAAATTATCAAGTTATTTATTATAAATGTAATGTAAATAATAGTTCAAAATCGGATGCAATGCAAATAAATTCTGAAAGTATAATTTCAGACTCAACTAGCAAAAAAAAAACTTTTCCAAGTTTACATGAAAGTGTTCATAGTTCTTCGGATAAAGACAAAAAAAAAATAGATGATATTAAACAAAAATCTATTAAAAAGCCTATTCACAAAAGCAATGAGTCCGATAAAATTTTGATACAAGAAGAAAATAGACAAGAAGTAAGTTATTAAAATATTTCCAATTTAAATAAGAATAAAATATTATTTTATAATAATTTTAATAGCTATTTTTTATTTTTTTTTTTAAATAATCATGAATGATTTTTTATTGATTTAACATTGATTAAAAATTTTTATAGAAAATAAATACAATAAACAGAGTAACCGAGTTATATCCTTGGTGGTCCAAATTAGTACTAAATGGTTTCATAAATCATATAATTTTTTATATTCCAACAAAAACAATAAGCTGTGTTGGAGCTGAAGGTAAAATGTTATTTTTAATTTATTATCATATCTAATAAAAAATAAATAAATATAAAAAAAGAAAGCAATTATAAAATTAAAGAATTATTTTATAGGTATTGAACAAGCAAAAGATTTAGCATTACAGAATGATCAAAATTTACAAATTTTAGTAATAAAATCTCCTATAATAAGCATGCACTCTTCCAATATTCAATTAAATAGTTTGAATTCTTATTTTCATGAGTTACCTATAACATTGCCTAACAAGATCTGGATACATCGTAATTATTTATTAATATTTTTTATATATTTTATTATTTTATCTATAATAAAATATGTAATTAATTTTTAAATTAATTTTAGAAACTCATAGTTTTCCATGGACATTTGAAATATTGAATTTAGAATGCTTTACTTTAAAAAATAATTTGCAACGAAATTTTATAAAAAAAATTTGTTTCAAAGCTACATTAGATTTGTCAACTAGAAATTCTAATACTGACTTAATGAAAAATAAACTTTCTTCGCTGAGTTTGTGTTTGTACATTGATACATCACCTATTATAATTTCTGTTTCCGAAGAACAGGTAATTTTTTTTTTATTTTAATTTAATAATTTTACTATTAAGAATTATTAATATTTTTAATATGAAGTATTTAAATTTTGTATCTTTTTAGATAATATTTTTAAAAGATATAGTTACAAATATCGTAAATGTATTTCATACAATGTCATCAAATAAAATGGAAGAAAAAAGTAGTAGTACCCAGGATATAAAAGATATTTCGTTTGCAATACCAACAAGTTCATCTAGTCCTACACAGTTATTATATCCTGAAGATACCGCTACAGCATCTACTGTTTCTGTGATTAAAGAAAATTTGGAACGAGGTAGAAAAAACATTTTATATTGTATCCAAAATTTTTTATTATTCATAGATTAAAAATATTATTAAACAATTTCTAAAGCTAAAGTTAAAAAATTGGTATATTATTTATAATTTTAATTTCATTATTTTAGATGAAGATGAAGTAAATCTTACAGCATGTATTCAGTGGACAATAACAAAAATAGCAGTAAAATTATATATTATGGGAGAACATGAATATGCTACATTAAAATTAGTACTTGAGCTTGAAGATATTATTACATCTATTGATATACAATCAGTTTATTTTAAGTTAAAACATAAAATAACAACAGCAACAATTTTCCATTATTCAAGGTATTATTACAATATTAAATAATGCATATAATTTACGTATTTTTGTTAATATAATTTTTTTTCAAATAGAACGCCACAAGTTCAACATTGGGATTTTGGAGATTATATTGGACTTGTACTTTGTGGGAGAGAAGATAATATAGAAAAAGGTGAAGATTCAGGGTTTTTAAGCCTTACTTTAACTGTTGCTAAATCTGGAAATGTACATACAAGATGGGGAGCACGCAAGTCTTATAAATCACAAAAGGTTTTATTATGAATATTTATATTTATATAATTGTACATTTTGTTAATACATGCATATATTTACTTTTCCATTAAATTTTATTTTTAATATATTTATAATTTTCCTAATGATTGTAGAGAGATCTTAGGGCTGAAGCATTGCAACCAATTAATGCATATATTACTGAAGCAGTTGTTAAAATTCAAATGCTTGACATCATTATAGCCCCTAGTGTTTTTATAAAATATATGCAATTAATAAAGCCCTTTTTATACAAAAAATTTTCTCAAGAAAATTTAACTATCTGTGAAAAAAATATTTCACCACCATTCATCAGTATTACTTCATTAGAAAATGAGATGCTTCCTTTGATTTACCTTGACTTTAAAGGTTTTCGTTTGATGTTACCTGTTATTTCCGAAAATATTCAAGATTCTCATCATGATCTACTAATGCTGCAGGTATTAGAATATAGTTCATAAATAACTATAATAAATATAATAATGTAATAAATATTATTATTGATGTAAATAGCTTGATGGTATTCGAATTACCCCTCATGCTGAAAATCCCATATGCAGAGTACCACTTCGACCTGACATTTATCAATTAGCTGCTCAAGCAAATATATTAAATGTGCCAGGTTCGGCTGTTGAGGATAGACAATATCAAATAAATGTTGATGGAATATGTGCTTACACAACAACTTGGAAAGATTATCAACAAAGTGTAGCTAAGGTGTAATTTCATAAATAATTTTAATATTATTAATAAAGCATATTTTATTGTAGATGCACCTAACAAATTTTTTTAATTAAAATATTAATTTGAGATTATTTAATTTTTAATACATCTAGCGATTGTCACAATCTTATTTATATACAATGAATGAAAATCCAGCAGTAGAATGGAATAAACTTGGAAATGGGAGCAGTTTGGAACCTCATTTTTCAACCCTTTCTGTTATTACAAGGTACGTTAAATATCAGCATTTTATGCTTTCAGAACATAAAAAATTTTTAAAAAATATATAAAGTTAAAAATAATAAACATCATTCACATAGTAAATAAAATAGGAATTAAAAAGAAATTATTGATTTTCAATTTTTTCTATATAAATAAAATAGGAAAGAATTCTATTATAACTTTTTTTTTATGAATAATAATTTCAATAATATATTTTTATTATATAATTTATTTTACTTTTGATTTGTTTTTAGATTCGATTTTTGTATTATTATTGCTCCAGCCATTATTTTTAAACCAGACACAATGGTTTGTACTAGTGCTGCAGAAATCAATTGTTTGACAGATTTGGAATTAATGGTTAATCTTAGTCAAATAAGACTAATGTGTACTTTATATACGCAATTTAAAAATTTAGTATCATTTGAAAATTTTGAAGAAGCTGAAATTTTTGAAATTCAAAATGATACCAAGCAAATTTTGGCAACACAAAGTTTTAAAATTAATAATTCAATAAAATATACAATGATGGAACCTGACATTGATGTTAACAAAGACAGTGGTGTGGACTTCGAAATTTCTAGTGGAAATTCTACAAATCTTGTAAGTATAAAAATATATATTTTTAAGGCCATTTTTTTAGAATAATGTTTTATAAAACTAAAATGAAATTTCCTATTGATTTGTCTTGAATTAAAAAAAAAAAAAAAAAATGTAATACTGCTATTTAAAATTATATTTGTATGTATGCATAAATTTTTGTACATTTATAATAATTTTAACAATTATTTTTTTGTTTTAACATTATAGGAAAAACCTCTACTTCGAGAAGCAACAGAATTTACACCATATGAATTTTTAATAAACTGTGGAAAAATAACAATAATAGTATATGATAATGAAAAAACAATAAATTCTGACATTGAAATTGTAAATAAAATTTCTTTCGAGCACATATATCTATATATATATATATTAAGCCAAACCATTTATTAGATTTAATTACATATACGTGAATTTTATTTCAGAATTCAAACGATGTTGAAGAAGTTGATGTAAATAATTTAAAACAACCTTTGCTTTATATTATGTTAAATCAGCCAAATATATACTTTTCTCAACAACATTTTGACCAAAAAATGCAGGTTTGTTTTATGTATTGGATAAATATATATAAAATTAAGGGCATTATTTTAATAGTAATTATTTAGAGTAAAAGTCAATTAAATTTTTAATAATTGTACTGAAATATTGTGAATATTAAAAATTCATTTATTATTTTATTTACTTATGTGTCATTTGTGTTAATAGTATAAATGTACATAATAAGTTTTTGACATGAAAATATTCCAGATATCTTGCTTCGACATTGCTTTATTTCTTGGTAATAAATCTGGCGGTTATTCAACCTCGATTCCAAACGAATCTGACTTTAAGATTTGCTTAATAGAAACTAAAAGTGGTGACCCTCATCCGGATACAGGCATTCCTCCTTCATTTCTTGTAATTAAAGGTGAAATAATTGCAGGAAAAAATCCTCAATTAAATGTCAATTTGGGTAGACCCACAAAAGTACAATTTTCACTTTCCTGCTTAAATGATTTGGTATATATAAAAAATAAAGTAAGTCCGTGAGAAAAATGAAATTAATAAAATTGCATATAAATTTAGTAATATTTATTATAAAATTTGCTTGTAGATTTCGAATTGTTTTATAAACGAATATACAAAAGATTGTATGTCGAAATCTAACAGTGATATCGACGCATTTGTAAATTTATCTACACCAAAACAGAAAAATATGACACTTCGGAAGTCTATGCCTGATATAATTATAACAAGCAAACAATTTGTTTTTTCATTTAAAACCGATTCTGAAGCAAAAGCTGAATTACTTTTTAGCTTAGCATCTTTATCAGCTAACACAACGAATGCTTTGAGACCTGAAAGAATATATGGAAATTTAATTTGGGATTCATTTATTATATCAACAATTTTTAATTCTAAAACGACGGTTCTGTTAAACCCTTGCTGTTGCAATGCGACAGTATCCTTTGTATGGGATACTTGGCAGAGCAATGCAACCGTTCCGCAAATTCAAATTCAAGCGGAGAGTGATTGTATTTATTTCGATTTTGGACCCAAGCATTTAATTATTTTACAAACAGTTTTATTAGATATAAATCACATTTTAATCAAGCTCAATGTGTCGAACGCTAATGTCAACAATCAAGTACTTGAAGAGGAACCGGCTATCGTAGCAAACCACGAACAGCACTATAAAGATGACTTGAAATCTGGGGCTTTTCAGTTTATTGATGGGAACGCAGAAGAGCCTCCGTTTCCTTATCAGGTAAACTTTTTTTTTTTGCTTGCGATTAAAATCATTTTTTTTTCTAATTTAAAATTTATCGTAGGTAGTATTTTCTTCATTTCCACAACAAACTATGGCTTGGCGCTATCCCCATCCACGGGCAATCACGAAAATTCACGTTAGTCCGGTACCTCTTGAGGTAATTTGTTGTATTTAAAAATGCACATTTTTCTTCTTTTTTTTTTTTTTTTTTTTTTGTTATGAAAGAACTTTTATATTGTTTTCCTTTACCTTAGACAAACGACGTTGAAGAAAAATTGAAGGGTAGAGTGGAATGTGCCATTGAGTACTGGAGCGATAGTCAAATGGCTTATCAACGTTATGTAGACTTTTACCTCTCTGAGACGAACAGTTATCGTTTAGATTTACCTGATAAAACTCCTTTACAAGCTGTAGCTTGTCTTTGGCGTATTGTACTTTTGCCAGAATCAAATTCTCAAATAACAAATGTTTTGTCGATCAAGGCTCTTATTGCATGTTTACGAATTGATTCTTATTTTAATCCATGCATAATTCCTAAAATCCAAGCTGCTTTTAACATTCATAATATCAATCTTTCTTTTTACAATAATGTGGAATCTAACTATTATGAAATCTTACCGCCGCCACTCGCAAACTATAAGCTTAACGGCATGATTCCCGAAATGCAATGTTTTACTGTGTTTGAGTACAAAGATATCAATTTGCTTTTCAATAAGTGGCCCGATAACTCTACTTTTCTTGAAGTATCTGGAAATATTACTATGCATGTATTAGATTATGGATTATTAATTTTACAGGAAGTTTTAGATTCGGCTAAAATAAAAATTCAGTTGTCGGTCACTTATGACGTTGATTTATCTCTTACATGCGACTTTTTTTCTTTAAAATTGAGCCCCTCTATATTCCATACCCTTGCCTTATCTCTACATTTGTGGAATAATCTTTTAAATCCACAAAATACAGCCGCTTTAGTTCTTACAACTAAATACGTTATTGCTAATGATACGAATATTCCCATTCGATTTGGCCAAAGTGGAACCGATGACAATATTTTATTGGAAAGCAGACAATGCTATTTTTATTCTTGGCGTCATGCGAATAATCAGGTATTATAATTTTTACAGTATTTAAACATGCAAAATGAAATCGATTATGAGAATAATTAATCCTTAGCTGATACATCTATTTGAAAAAATGAGTTATTCCTTTTTGGCTATGGTTTTTCAACTTCCAAAATAAATATACAGGAAGCAAATACCATTTTTAAAAAGTCTCGAATATTATATAATTTTTGTCAAAACTATCACTTTATTGATATTTTTATATACGTTATTCAATTTTTTTTATTTCATATTGGAGAATTAATTTTTCTTAATTAGCTATAAAACATGTTAATATGCACACATTATTTTTAAAGATTATCTAGAATTTTTTTCAAATCAATATAATGAATAGCTTCATAAACATCAAGTGTGCTAGCCATATATTATTCTGGTGGAGTGTGCCAGTTAAGGATTGAATAATTTCTAATTTTTAAGACTACTTTTTACAATTTTATCTATTTTATGTAATACGAAATAAATGTTTAAATAGATATTGCGTATAGCAGTGGAAGATAATGGATGGCATTGGAGTAAACCTTTTTCTGTAAATTTTGATGGGATATACAATGCGGATTTTAGTAATTCTCCTATTGAATTTAATGTTTCCGTCAATATTACATCTTTGGCTGCCTCTCAGAAACTTATTACATTTTTGGGCCAATTAATAGTTTCCAATCAAATGATAGACAGTTTTGAAATGAAACTTGTCAATCATGACATAATGGCAAATAATAAATCGATGATTTTTCAAAGTGCTTATTACGTTCCCGCGATCAGTCAGCCACCCTCTATTTTACTGGGAGATAATAGTAATTTGGCGATGCGCTTACGATTTTCTAGTATCGCTAATTTATCTTGGACTGGCGATATTCCTTTGCAACCGGATACCAGATGGGGCCGGCCTTGGCTCGTTAAAGGTAATTTTATTGTTATCCACGCTTTAACATTATTTTCCTTTGAATTTAAATTTGTAATTTATTACAATGCAACAGTTAAGATAAATTTACCTTTCTTTTTTTTTAAATCTTTAATTTTTTCATACTAACCGTATATTTATATACAATCCTACAACTTTTTGATTCAAATTCCATTATTTTTTCAATCGAATAATTGTTAAACATTATATAAGCGTATATATTATAAAACATTTTTATTACTTACAGTGCCTTTACAAGAGAGAGGACAATTTATCAGTGTATGGGTGAGAATAATAACGGAACAAATAAACGAAAGAAATAAAATTCTCGTAAGTTATTTTGCATTTTTCTAATTAGATCCTAGTAATTTTATATTTGATTGTTTGTTTTTTATCAAAATCTCATAAATTTTAGGCGATTATAAGCCCTCTTTACATGATTCGATCTTATTTGCCAGTACCAGCTAAAGTTCAAATTGAAACACCGTCGTTAAAGGTGTCATTAAATACTGTCATTAATGGTCGCGGAGAAAGACAACAATTATATTGTCCTGGAACTTTCGAGCATTTTCATCAACTTACCTTTCAAATTGAGTATGTATCTCCGTTATATCTGCGCGAATAAATACAAATTTTTTTAAAAATTTGTCATAACTTATTAATTATATTTACATTATTATGTTTAGATCAGGGGTATCAGCTTCAAATCCTTACGTACCCTTATCTTATAGCTCTATAAACCAACGTAAATTTTTTAAAAGACCAGAAAAAGAAAGCATTCAAGATGTTCTCGCATCAATAGATTCATTAAAAGGTGAATCGAAATGGCCTTTTGAAAATGAAGACATATCTAGATGGATAGCAGCAGATCAGCCCCAGACTCATGTTCAAGTATTTAAATTTTTGTCAAAATAAGAATCTATTTTTATTTTCATTTTATTGTGTGTATTATAACTTCTTTGTGGTATTTATAGGTAAAATACGAAGATGCTGGCATAGCATCAAGCACACTTCTTTTAGAGTTACAACCATGGTGTTTTATATTAAATTCTCTTGGTTCTCAACTTTCTATTGTATCTCAAGATACAGAGCTTTGCAGGATACCACATTATGGAATAGTTGCACCACCAAAATTAGAAGTTAATACTTGTTTTATCTTTATTTAAAAAAATAATGTAACTAAATTAAACATTTCAACTTTTTATTACAGGGAACATTCCACATTGGAGTTGGGATTGGTGACACATTTTACATGTCCTCTTCTTTACAATTAATTAGGCAAGACTGGAGTCAAAGCTTTTATATGCCTCGAATGCAGAGTCTAATTCCCATAGAAGGAAATATTAGTGCTTGCATCGACTGTTATTCTGGTGTAAGTATTTTATGAATTCTTTTCTTTTTCAGTTAAAATGATTTGAAATTTTATTATTAAAAATAATTATAGATATGTATGATGAATATAAATTCAAGTATGCACAAAGATATGCGTGTGATACGAGTTAACAGTAAATATGTGATCGCAAACATGACGGACTATGAAATATGTGTCGCAGCTCTTGCAGTCTCGAATTCTTTAACTGATCTTTGTTTACCAAACGATCTCATTTCACAAAGTATTAGTATTTCACCTCTTATAGATAAAAGGTTATTCCTTTTTTATTATTATGTAGAATTTACAAGAAAATTATATTTTAATCTTGTTTAATTGCTTATCGCAAAAATAATATTCTGGAAATATTCAACTTTTATTAATTGCATAACTTATTTTGAAATTTATAATTTAGAGAAAATATTAATATAAAAATTATCAAAATAGGATTACCGTAATTTTCGAAATTCATTAATAATTTTACAGCATTATTATTATTTAATTATAGATATGCAATTCCAATTGTACAGTGGTATACGTTATTTGATAAAGTAAGTGAAATTTTTGCTCTGTATATTTCATTGCGAGTCAATGATAGTTCAGAGTCAGACTGGTCGTGTCCTGTTCGCGTGGATCAGAATCTTAGTCGTAGATCCATTGCCTTACCAGTAAGTTTACATATTCCAAAATTGATTAGAAATAAATAACCACAATTAAATCGTTAAAATTAATTATACTTTGTATTTTTTATAAAGAATGGAAAAAGTACCATTCCTATTGTAATAACAACACAAGAAGACAAAAACATTGTTTATATTATGGTTCACATAGATAAGCATCCTCAATTATTTGTTGAAAACATGTGTCCTTATCAAATTATTATTGGACAAGCTAATGAAAAATCAGGTAAATGTACATTTCTTGATTTAATGTCTTTTTAAATAATAAAACTATATAAAATATATTATGCAATCTTTTGTAGATAACATAATCTTAGATTCCCAACATTTTACATGGAAATGTCAAATTAATTCTAAAAGTTCATGTCATTATTCAATGCCTACTTGTGGAAGCAAGTTACCAGATTTACCTAGTAAAAATGAAGGACTGATTTCAATTTTAATAGGTACTTTACCTATAAAGGAAGAAGAAAGTTATGGTAAAGATTTTTTATATTTAAATAAGAAAATATAAAATTTATTTATAAAAAAATTTTTCTGTCTTCTTTTATTTTTATAAACGATCATTGGCGGATTAAATCCTTAACTAATCCCATAAACGTCTTCCACTCAAAATTTGTATTCAGGATTAAAATTGGTAAAGAGTCAAAAATGATGTAAAAAGTATAAACTATCTATCTATGACTCAAATCAATGATCATTTATAAATGCAGCTATTGAAAATTTTTTTTTTTTTTATTAAATATTTATAAACTAATTTTTATAATATAATTTACAATTCTGATAAATATCATCTTTCTAAAAGCTTTATGCTATTTAAATAATTAAGACCTTAACAATATTTTTATAAATCATTTGTTTAATTTTAGATGGAAGCAGTTTAAGGTGGTCTAAAAATATACAGTTAACAATGTATTCATCTGAACAAATTATTAAACTGCCATATTATGGCAATGTGAAACTTACGATGAATACACGTTGCTACACTACTTTTTTACATTTTAATCCTGTTTCACAGGTAATTTTTTAAGAACTGTTAGCGAATGCATATTATTTATATAAATTTATAATATAAAGATAAATATTTATAATATAAAGATAAATATTTATAATATAAAGATAAATATTTATAATATAAAGATAAATATTTATAATATAAAGATAAATATTTATATCTTATAGTCAATAATATATAAATATTTTTATTGTGACTAAAATTAATTAAAATCTTTATTGTACGTAGATGATAGAAATATCTGTGCAAGAAATTAGAGACAACATTGAAAAAAAACATATTCTTCAACGAACTGATAACGATTTTCTAATAAATAATAATGCATTGATTACTAATATAGAGGAAGAATCGCGAGATTTAAATGTTCAGGTTATTAAACTATGAAAAGTATTGCAAAGTGCATACTGATTAATAATGAATTTTATTTTTAATATTTCAGAGCACAAGTAGTTCAACGTCAACAACCAATTTTTTCTCGGCACATGACGAAGTTTCGGAAATTAACTCGACGCCCTCAATGATTTCACTAAGTCACATTAACCAAATAGATAAAGCGCACGCCACCACGGATTTAATTATTCATAATCATAAAAAGAAAAAAGTACAGAACAGTTCTGCTACAATTCACCTCCAAGGTTTTTCTATCGTTATAATGAAAGATTTAAACGAGAATACGCAAAGAATTGAAGTTGCAAATTTTTATATAACTGACGCAATATTTCTCATAGATAATAGAAATATAAATTCAAATTTAAGCATATATATTGGTGATTTACAATTAGACAATCAGCTGTATGAACATGGTGGTTTTGATTTTCCAGTAGTGTTAATAAGTCAAAAACCGTTTGTTAAAAAATGTTCAGCTATTAATTTAAGCAATGGTCTAATAAAAAATCTTAAAGATATTATTGAAAATTCTTTATTGAGCATCGATTTAATGTGGGAAAATAACAATGATATTAAAGGTAAACATACTTTTTAATTTAGCAATAATGTTAATTTAAAGTTTGTCGTAAAAATATTGTATTTCTTAAAAATTTATTAATATAAAGGCTCACTGAAATATTTTTAACATTTCTAGTATGCAAAGAAGTTTCAATTAAATTGGCACCTATTAGCGCTTATATAGAAGGAACTTATATTACTTTATTAATGGATTACACAACGTCAATATTGCCTCCTTGTTTTATTTTTCTAACGGAAAAGTCCAATTCATCTTTTACACAATCAACGATTATGAATTACATTAGTATTCCAGATTATATATTAGTCGACGCTAAGATATTAAGTCATCCACTAAGACTTCAAAGTTTTATAATAGAACCAGTGTCAATTTTATTAAGTGTGCATACTTCGGTACATTTGTATGTCGCATTCGATCATTCACCGTTATACTTTGAAGCATTTGATCGAAAGAACTTAATAACTACTACTTATCGACTCGGTAATGCACTCGCTATGCACTATTTGTCTGGTGCTATTTTTGGAGTAGGTAAGAATTTATTAATTATTAGCCGAAAATTCATCAATTATTAATGCTTTTAAAAATAAATTTTCTATTTATTAACGTCTCGCTAGTCGATTAAAACTATGATTGTAATTATCCAAAACTTTTAAATTCACAATCTTTAATATGTACCTCGTTTTAACGATGAAAAATTAATTTTCTAAATTTATTATACCTTTTTTTTTTAACAGCTTGGGTTGTTGGCTCATTAGAAATTTTAGGTTCTCCTGGAGGATTAGCTCAAGCTTTAGGTTCTGGAATAAAAGACTTCATTTCCATGCCATTTCAGGGCCTGTTACAAGGACCCTGGGGTTTTATTATTGGAGTCACACATGGTTCAGCTAGTCTTATTAAACATATAACAGCAGGTAAAAAAATTTCAATTTCAAATATTAAAAGTATAAAGTTCAATAATTTGTCATCTTGAAAAAGAAAAAAAAAAAAAAACAAAATTAAAGAAATAAAATAATTTTAAAATTTCTTTGAACCTAACATACTTTAAAAGAGTACGAAAAACTGATATCATTTCTATGATAATCCTACAAATTCTTTTAAAATGATTTATGGTTCTCACGTTCTTTAGTTTAAAATTTGAAAAAAAAAAAAAAAAAAAAAAAAAAAGATTTAAAAATCTGTAGGTGACATTTTTTTTATATAAATATTTAAAAGCAATTGCTTAGTAGAATTATAGTTCTGGAATGTACTTAAAAAAAAAGTTAATTACTTAAGTTTAATTTAAAAATTTTGATAATTATTTAGATAAAATTAAGTTTTTATATTCAGTTTGATTACCACTAGTTTATATAAAAAATTTATTTTTATTTAAAATAAATTGGTTAAATTAATCTTTTATTCGTATGGTAGGGTAAATAATACGAGGTCTGGCTATTAAATAACGAGACTGCGCGCCTAGAGGGCGCCGTAGAGGGGTGGGAAAAAAAACGAGTAGTGCGTTGGGTATCTAGATATCTTGTCTATGCACGTACCAAAACACGTTCTCGTCACTATTATTGTATTTGTGCAGTAGCGGTTTGAAACGAACGTGTTTTTTCTCGTGCCGAAAACCATGTGTGACGAAAAACAGGAGCAACGTATCAATCTCAAATTTCTCGTTAAATTGAAAAAAACTCCGACTGAGTGCTGTAAATTGTTGCAAGAGGCCTATGGGGACAATTCTCTATCTCGTGCGCGTGTTTTTGAGTGGTGTAAGCGCTTCAGTGAGGGCCGAGTGAGCACTGAAGATGACCAACGCCCAGGTCGCCCTGTCACTGTTTCAACTCCAGAAACAGTGACCAAAATCAACCAAATTGTGCGTGCAGATCGTCGAATGAGCATCCGGATGATTGCCGAGACTGTAAATGCCGATAAAGAAACGGTTAGACAAATTTTACACGAGGAATTACACATGACAAAAGTCTGTGCGAAGTTGGTGCCAAAAAACTTGACTCCTGACCAAAAGCTCTTGCGTCAACAGGTCTGCTCAGATTTCCTTGAAAGGTTAAAAAAAGATTCCGGACTGATGAAAAACATTATTACTTGCGACGAAACGTGGATTTTTTAATACGATGTTGAAACAAAGCGGCAATTGATGCATTGGAAGACGCCTGAATCGCCCAGAATCAAAAAAGCAAGGATGTCCAAATCAAAATTCAAGGCAGACTTACTATTTGTCAGTTTTGGCAACACTGCGAGAACGAGTTCGTAAGAAACGGCCCGAGTTGTGGAAGAACAACTCGTGGATTTTGCACCAGGACAACACACCTGCCCATAACGCGCTATCTGTGAAGCAGTATTTGGCCGGTAAGCGCACTCCAGTGCTCGAACACGCGCCTTACTCGCCAGATTTGGCACCGTGCGACTTTTCTTTGTTTCCGAAGATAAAATCTGCTTCGAAAGGGACCCGATTTGAGTCGATGGAAGCGTTAAAGCAAAAAACGGCAGAGCTCCTAAAGGCCCTCACCAAAGAAGACTTCCAGCACTGCTTCGATCAATGGAAAAAACGTATGGAAAAGTGTGTGGCGAGGGAAGAGGAGTATATTGAAGGGAAGCATTCGAATGTAGAATAATTTTTATAATAAAACTCTTTTTCGTAACCAGTCTCGTTATTTAATAGCCAGACCTCGTATTCTTAAATTTGTTAATATTTCATTTTATTTTTTTGATTATTTAAGTTTTATTGTTAAATTTTCTCATAAATATATTTTACTACATTGTTTACCAAAAAATTGATAAATACATTCAAATGTACTATTTTTTAAGGTACTGTGAATTCAGTTACAAAGTTAGCATCTAGTGTAGCTCGAAATTTGGATCGTTTAACATTAGATCATGAGCATTTACAACGACAAGAAGAATCTCGAAGGACACGACCTCAAGGTGTAGCTCAAGGTCTTTATCAAGGATTAACTGGCTTAGGCATGAGCTTACTTGGTATGATAATATTTTAATTCATTTATACATTTTTTATTTATAAATTAGAAAATATTTTTTTAGAAATAAAAATTTTTTCATAAAATAAAATGTAAAATATCAAATACAAAATGTAACATTTACTTTACGGGAAAGAGAGATGTTTATTTTATGGTATTTATGATAAAAAACATGGTGCGCAAACCATTTTTCAATTTAATTTTTTAATATATAACTTATATCGGACTCCAAGTCTAATGAATTTCTGTGAAAAACCTGTCAATTCGTTCATGTATATATATAGGCGCCCATTTAAATGAGGTGAGTTCATCTATGCATCGGCGGTAACAATATTCTTGATGGCTGCGTTGTGGTATTAACACATCCTGTATACCTCGACAAAATCATTTATTGTTTTATGTGTGAACGCGTGTTTCAAAACCGACAAAACTAAACCAGTAGTTTTCTATACCCTGAATTCAGTCTTTACATTTTAAACTATTGCAATCTAATATATAAAATAATATTTCTTAAGGCGTATCATGTGTGCTTTATAGCGGCTGTGGCTGGGCTTGCGCATCATCCTTTACAGCAAGTTTGGTCGGGTGAAACAACAACAAAAAGTTTAGTTACCGGAGTTGGTCTTGGATTAGTAGGCGTTGTTACTAAACCTCTTAGTGGTGCTGCTGAATTAGTAGCGTTAACGGGACAAGGTTTACTTCAAGGAACTGGATGGAATTCCTTACCTTCGGTATAAAATTTAATATTTTATTTGAAAAACATTGATTTAATATACTTTATTTTCAGTATGAAATATTAAATTGTTTTCGTTACTATTGTTAGGTTAAATTTCTATAAATTGATTCTTCTTGTTTATTTAGCCTCGACAACGACCAATAGTGCAATATTCTAACGAATCTGGTGCTACATCTCTCAGATATGCTTGGAGACTAATGCCTCTGTTAGCAAAAAGTCATGATAGTATATTACATGTATCTAGTGCAGATCATGTAATAGTTCATGGCAGCAATAAAGCCGTTATTCTCATTCTCACAAGACAAGCGTTATTAATTCTTAACGTTGCTGAAGATAGTGTAGAAAAAATATTTCCATTAAAAGATTTGAATGCTTCAGATCATCCATCTGAATCATCAATGTTTAGACTTCATTGTTCCATTACTTCACCAACGCAAAATTTTAGAAGACTATCGCCTGTGAAACAAGTTGAAATGCACGTAAGCATTCACTTTTATTATTTAAATAATCAAAAAAGTCTTATGAAATTGTGTTGCATTGCGAAAAGAATTGCGTGTAAGTAAAAATTATTAATCAATATTTCCAGATGGATCAAGAAATGAGAGCAAGGGTAGCAGAATTTTTACGTACTAGTAGTACAGGTATTGCCAGTATTTCGACAAACAGTGACGCACAATCCGAAACTCGTGATTTTGTTCCTTTTACAGACTTCGAAAGTAATTTAACATTTTATATTAAATCGGATTCCCGCAGTTATTTTCTTTCTCTTTTTAATGTGGCTAAAAAACAAAATCAGAGCAATGGTTTTTCAGTAATATAGTAAAAATTTTTTACGCATAAAAGGAAAATAAAAAAAAAGTAATCAATAAATTTGAATTTTTGTAAATTTTTATAAAAATATTGTATATAAATGAATAAATTATCGATATCGTAATTAATTTAAAATGCATTGCTTTTAAAAATTTACTGTAGAAAATGACATATTCAATTCATAGAAGATGAATTTAATTTAAATCATTCTGAGATTTTAAATGTGCCGAATAGCATTCACTCAACAGAGCAAGATTAATAAAGTAAATGACTAGCTCAATGTCACTGCGTTGTTAAATCATCGGAATATCTTTTTTTTACGTTTAATATGAAATAATAAATATAATAATATAAATAAATCTACAAATTTAATTTATTTTCAAATATAAGCCTATTATTAATTCACAAAAACAAATCTTACGTTTTCTACATAGTACGGAAATCGCAAGTGCATTGCGTTAACACAAATTTATCATTTCTTTCGGTTCAAGTGCGTTCTTTCTCGATATTTGATTCATATTATTTCTCTTTTCTTTTAATTCCCTTTAATAGATTGCAGATTTATTTTTAAACGAATTTATTTACAGTTTGAAAAAAAAAAAAAAAAATCGTTATCATCAATACACGAACAATATTGAAATTTACGGTATTAAACTAAAAACATTTATTCGCTTATATTTTTTTCCTTTACCAAATTTGAAATATTTTTATATTTCACTCATAAAGCACTTTTATCGAAAGAAGTAAAAATCATAATTAGCAACAGAGACTTTGTAAAAGTATCATCAGTATATATTTTTATAAATATTTTTCGCTATCCTTAATTTTTCACTTAAACGTACTTTTTTTTTTTTATAAATTCTTTGTGGGACTCAGATAATTAAATTTAAGGTGACATTATTAATTTGTGAACTATAATGAAATTCGATTATTGAAAAACTTACCATATGTGAAAATCTGTCTCATTTTTTATTTTTACCACCTTTATACGGTCTATTTTTTCCGGCTGGTATGATATTGCGGTAGATATAACTCATTAATGTCCGTTTTAATAGATTTTTATATCTTGGTAGCAATGGTGATAAGGGACGAGCTCTTTCCTAAGTTTTCAATATCTCTTTATTAAAAGATAGGAGGAGACGTTTGTGTCGTCCAGTTCTCGCGTCAATTTGGGAACTTGCATTTAAAGAAATATCTTTTCTCTTGGGAAGAATTTTTCAAAATCGATTTTCTTTTTCGTATTTAGCTATATTATAATTTTAAATAGTCTTTTGCTAATAATTTTGATAAAAAGTAATTTTGTAATTCTTATTTTTAAATTATTTATTAAAAATTGAAGGTCTAAAATATTAAGAAAATTACATTATTTAAATTTTATCTTTTATGCATTTTTACAAAAAACATCGTAACTTTGTAAAAAATAGTCTGAAAAAATGCTGGACGCCTTATTTTAATACAAGGTTATTTGATTTGCAGTTTATGATGTTTTTTTATTTATAAAAAAGATATTTGATATTTTAATCATTCGCCTCAAGTTTTTTATGTTTAACGCTTACGAGTCGATTAATTTATTTATAAAAAAGTATTTGCAATTTAAATAGATCTGGTGTCTCCGATTACATTTTATTATAATTGGGGGAGATGAAAAATCAAAATATTTTACTGTTTCTATTTAAAAAAGGATTATAAAATTTGTAATTTTTCAAATTTGGCACCGTCATCGTATTCAACATCCCTCAAAATCTTTATACAACACTTATTTTAAAATTGGGTGATCCGAAACTTTTTCTTCACCTTAGCCTGGATAAGTTTGGATACTTTTAAAGGACGCTTTGATTCTTCAAATCCCAGCAGTCTAAAGGTTAAACCAACTAAGAGATTAGAAATTGCGAACTTCAGGACGTAAAAGAAAGAGTAAGTATATGTTTATTCGTAAACACATATAAAATAATTACAAAATATATAAATATAAACACTTTAGAACCATAAAATATTTAGAAAATATAAAGCTTTGGTTTAAGAAATACCTCAATACTACCTATTTATTTATTTTAATAAATTTAACACGCACAGGTTTAAGCGGTCGAATAATAAGATCCGCTATTATTTTTATCTCTGAAATTTTGTCGACAGGTTCCAAGTAAAAGTCGTATAATAATCGTGCGATTAGAGACTTCAATTCCATCATGGCGAATTTCTGACCTAAAAAATAAAAAAATTTTGCTAATTTCTATTCAATGTTAATCACCGTGAAAATTTGGTGTAGGCATCCATGAAAAAACTATTATATATTTCGTTATCGGTACAAATTAATTTTCATGCCAGTTGTATGGACATATATCAGAATGATAATAATCCAAAAAAGATAAGTATCCATAATACGAGGGTGGTCTGAAAAGTTTCCGACCTAACACAGATACAAGACATTTTTTCTTAATTTTTTTTTTTATTTCTCAACATAGTATCCTTGCAATTCTACACACTTCTCCCAGCGATGCTCCTATCTCTTTAACCCATCCAAATAGTACTTAGCGTTTTTCTCTGCAAAATGACTGTCCACGAAGGTGATTACCTCCTCATTTGACGAAAATCTCTGTCCTCCGAGAGCAATTTTCAGATGAGGGAACAAAAAGAAGTCGCTTGGGGCTAGGTCTGGTGAGTAAGGCGGATGGTCAAGCAGCTGAAATCGTAATTCGTAGATTTTCGCCATGGCAACTGCTGAGGTGTGAGACAGCGCGTAGTATGCTCCTGTAATGGTTTTTCCTTTTTGAAGATAATCGATTAAAATAACTCTATGACTATCCCAGAAAACAGTCGCCATCACTTTCCCAGCCGAAAAAACAGTTTTTGCTTTTTTTGGATCCGGTTCCTCCTTTGCAGTCCACTTTTTTGACTGTATTTTTGTTTCGGGCGTATATTGGTGTACCCAAGTTTCATCCACAGTAATTAATCGGTGCCAAAACTCGGATTTATTGCGCCGAAACTGCGCCAATAGAGCGTTGGAAATGTTCATTCGAACACGTTTTTGGTCTAACGTGAGCAAACGCGGCACCCAACGCGCGGACAGCTTTCTCATGCCTAAATCTTGATTTAATATGTAGCAAACACGTTCTTTGGACATGTTCATAACCTCTGCTATCTCTCTCACTTTAATTCGGCGGTCGTCTAGCACCTTTGGCGATGTTATCGTCAGTGGTTGCAGTTTTTGGACGTCTCGAACGTTCATCGTCTCCCAAGCTCTCACAGCCACGTTTGAATTCAGCTGCCCAAAATTTCACTGTGGTAAATGATAGTGCAGAGTCCCCATACACAGAGTTCAACTCATTTTTGATTTGCGTAGGCGTATTGCCTTTCAAAAACAAAAATTTAATGACAGCTCGATACTCAATTTGGTCCATTTTCACAACAACACTCACATCGACTCACTCAAACGACTGTCAACTAACAACTGCGCATTCAAAATGGCTGAAACTTTGGTGAGCAACTGTCAACAAATGAACAACGAAATTTGCTAGCTTTTATTGACGAGTGCTGCTATCTTCACGTTGAGGTCGGAAACTTTTCAGACCACCCTCGTATCTAAATGATAAGTATATAAACCGATATAATAATTACCAATGCAATTTCGTGGCCCGGCACTAAAAGGTACATAAGCGAACGGATGACGATTTACCGAATTTTCCGGTAAAAACCTATTAGGATCGAATTTATTTGGATCTGGCCAAAAATTCGGATCTCTGTGAACATCGTACAGGTGCACAAAAACTGTTGTGTCAGCCGGAATGAAAATGTTCTCTGTAAAAAAATCTCTTGTTAACTTTTTAAAAATCCGCTGTTTGTAATTTACTGACTTTCCATCAATGTATTTTTCGATCATATTTGTAATAATCGAAGTTATTATTTAATCATGTATCAATTTCAAATAAATCAAAGAATTACTCAATTGTATATCCTCGCGCGCATAACGGACTAAAGTTGCAACGGGAGGAAAAAGCCTCAAGGATTCTTTGATGCAACACTCCAGATAGGGGAGTTTCTGTAGATCCGCCATAGTAAAATTTTTTCCTATACTATTTATTAATTCGGTTACTTCAGCTCTCGCTGTGTCCTAAGGTTTTATTATCATTTTGTTGATTATATTATTCGCTATTGATAAAATGGAAAATCACGAGTATCCGGAAAATTATTTACCTGTGCTTCTTTATTGTCGGCTAGTAACATTATAATATACGACATTGCCATTCCGGTAGTATCATGACCCTGTAAAGATACATATTTTTACGTGTGATGCAGGATAATAATTTTTCCAATATTCAATTCAACAAAAGTAGACTAACTTCAAACGTAAAAGTATCGATTTCCTCTTGGATTCCTTCAGCATCGATTAAACCTTTTTTCTCGGCTACCAAAAGGAGGTCAAGCATAGCTAGTTTTCCTTTTCCTATAAAATTATGATAAAAATAATGTAATAAATTTCAAAAGCAATAAAGTAGTAATTCACACATATTTTTAATCGTTACTTTTATATATATTGTCAGTATTTTGATCATCGTCATCTAGAATCTGCTTTAAATATTTATTTTGCGTAACTCTATGGAACTCTCTTCGATTGTTTATAACCTGTAAAAAAAAAAAAAAATAAAATAAAATAAATAATATATAAAAAAATAGGCTTTTATTAAAAAATAGTTAAAAATAATAGAAAAAAAAATTTTTATACTATAAAAAAAATTATTTCGTTCATGCTTTTATTAATAACGTATAGTAAAGTTTCTTAAACAATAAAATCATAGAGCGCCTGAATTAAAAAGAACGATTTTATGCTGTATTAAGGGGAGGTTCTCATCAAGCACGACCAAAAAATCGATTTTTTTTTTTTTTTGCTTAAAAAGTTGGCAAATGTCTCGTAGAATACGCTCGTGAAACTCATTTTGCCGAATTCAATTTATTTTTAAAGTTATAGTCAAAAAACCGAAGTCGTCTTTTTACGTACTAAATCGCGTACTAAAACTTTAAACGCGTTTTTCTCGAAACCATGTTTTTTGAGACAGGCGGCAAGATATCTCAAAAACTATTATAGATATCGAGATGAATTTCTTTTTATTTTAAAGGTAATTAAATTTGCTGGATCTTGATTTCACAATTTTAAAATCATAATTTTACAATTATTATTTTTATTGTTATTGCACTTTTTAGAGCAAAAAAAAGTGCAAAAAAATATTTTTTTTTTGCAAGTCCGCCATTTTGTTAATTTTTAATTTTTCTTCGTTATTTTAGTTCAAGATCCAGCAAATGTCTTCTAGTTTATAACAAACTTTGATTTTTTGATTTCAGACAAAAATTGGATGAGTTACCTTGCCGCCCGTGGAGGTATCTTTTTTTTCGATGACTATTTTTCAATGCATATAACTAATAAACTATTCGGTATTTTTGTTCAAAAAAATTTGTAAAAGTAGTTTATAACATACTTATTAAGTACCAAAAAACTTGACTACTTTATTTATTTCCTTCCATGAGAAAAAAAATCGCGAAAATCACGTAATTTTTGGGCCGCTAGATGAGAACCTCCCCTTAATGGATATATGAAAAGTGCCTAACATTTATCCCATAAAGCAGAATTAGCTTTAAAAATTTAGACCATTAGCTGCAGAATTATCAAAAGTCTTCACTTCTTAATTCAGACGCCCCATGCTTTTATTTTTAGAAATTTTATTGCATTGATGAAAGTATGAATGAAATTTGGTTTTAGTTTTTAGAACACAATTTTTTTTTTGTTTTAATAAAAGCGTATTTAAAATTTTGTTTTTTATTTTATTTTAATCTTTTTAGTCATATTTTTATTCTTCTTAGAATTATGTATTATTACTATTTAAGCAATTACTATATGCAATAAAGTTTGCAACATTTGAAGTTAACACGTCGAGGTTATCACCTATTGAACGTGTATCGACATTATAGGCAACTGTAAGTACCAAACAAGCGCGGACCTCGCTGAAAGTCTTTTTCCATTTAAAATTATCTTCTTTTAAATTAAAAAATTTAATAAAAATGATTTATTTCACCATAAACTATAACTTTATTTTGAATTGTTAGGTAAAATTTATGTGTATGCAAAATTTTTATTTCGTACATTATCGGCAAGTACGTTAAAATCTGAACCTTTTCGGCACGACAGACGCGACGAAGTTTAATAAATGCGTATAAAAAAAAAATTGCATTTTTTCTCTGACATTATTAGTAACTTGTTTTGAGATCATTTAGTGAAATACTTTATCTTTATCTTTCATGAATAAACTTGAAAAGTAAACCTCACCTTTTTAGTAAAATTGTGAAGAATGTTAATCGTTTTCTTTTGTAAACTGCCCCATTTGTAAACGTAAGGCATCATCCAATTTAATATATACGGTCGTGGTATCCTTTGATATGCAGGAAGTTAAAGAATAAATTTGTTATCAACCTCATTTTTTATATTTTTAAAAAAAATACGTTTACACATATAGATTATGTTTTACCTATAAATAACAATTGTTCCCATGGTGTGAACGGCTTTTTTATACTTATCAACCTCTGCGACGTCCAAATTACGTAAGCTAACGCCATTTGCTGATTCTAATTGAGGTGAAAATTTTTGTAAATTTTTATGTATATCGATATTTTTTTATGCATATTGTTGTAAACTATTCAAAACATCGAAAGTGCTTACCGCAGATAACATTTAATGTACAGTTTGAACAAAGTTCTACAGGATCAATGACAATTTCTTTGTCAATGGATTTAAGTTCTTTCACAAGTTCCTCTCCTTCTTTATTAGTAACATCCAAATACTTTTTTAAAATACTAAAGTGAAATGCAGGGGTTAAAATTTTTCTTCGATTGCGCCACTTTTCATCTATATATAATATTATTCTTGTGAAAAAAAATATGTATATGACACAAAAACAGCATTGAGGTTCTTACCAGTGCTTGTCAATAAACCAGATTTGAGCCACGGATGAAGATAGTCATACGGGAAACCTTTCGTAATAATTTTTTGATTTGAAAGTAAAATCTAAAAAAAGTGGATAAAAGTTTAATGTAATATTTAGAATATTTTATTTTTTAAACTATATCTTTCTAATATTTCTCCCATAAAAAAAACTATTAACCTTTAAACCACCGATATTTTGAAAAAATGAAAAGTTGATTTTTCTCATATAAAAGTGTTCTGAGGCCTAATAGGTAGAACCCAATCAAGGATGGATGTGTGCGAGTCAGAAGTTGACGTATAATATAACACAATGTTGAAATTTTCAAAAATTCAAAAATATGGTGAAATTTAGTGAAAAGTTGATATAGGGGGTTCTCGGAGTCGCTGATCACTAATCTGATTTCATTTGTGTGTGCATGTGTATTTAAACATGTAAACATAATAGACGTTTGCTCTTAGCATTACCCAGAATCAACGACGTGGCCGTGGCAAACATTGACTACTTGTGTGTGTGCGTGTGTGTATGAAGAAAAATGGTTTATGATGAATGTTTTATATTTTTTTTTTATTTATTTTTTTATTTTGTTATTATTTTTATTATTTTTTTATTTGCTTATGGCAAATAAAATTTAGTGTGGTAAGTACGAAAACAATATGTAATACATAATATAACTTTACATTTATCACATCCTATTCTGCTTTCTGATCTTTTTTTTATCATTTTGTATAGCACACATTTTCTTTTCATATCCAATGACGCAGGCAAATATTTTCCTATGAGACGATTAGGGCTTGGTGCAATCCTAATATTTGGCTCGTCTTCTAAGCCAAGAATAGATGAAACTACTTTTAGCCGAAAGTTTAGAAAATATATTCTGTCATTATTTATTATATATCATCGTGAGTTTGATCATGTTTCTTTCCTGTCGTATCAAAGTCAAATTAGTGTGCTGAAGTAATCATATATACTTCTTTTTTATTTTGCCATTTTATGGTCATATATCATATTATAATCCCTTCCTATTTTTTTTTCGGTACCGTATAAGCCCGTATATTTTTTATGCAGGAATTAAGCCAAAATAGAAGAGGTATACGAGGGTGGTCTGAAAAGTTTCCGACCTAACACACATACAAGACATTTTTTCTTAATTTTTTTTTTAATTTCTCAACATAGTCTCCTTGCAATTCTACACACTTCTCCCAGCGATGCTCTTATCTCTTTAACCCATCCAAATAGTACTCGGTGTTTTTCTCTGCAAAATGACTGTTCACGAAGGTGATTACCTCCTCATTTGACGAAAATCTCTGTCCTCCGAGAGCAATTTTCAGATGAGGGAACAAAAAGAAGTCGCTTGGGGCTAGGTCTGGTGAGTAAGGCGGATGGTCAAGCAGCTGAAACCGTAATTCGTGGATTTTCGCCATGGCAACCGCTGAGGTGTGAAACGGCGCGTTGTCTTGGTGAAACAGGATTTTCTTTTTCTGCAAATGTGGACGTTTTTCCGCAAGTTCTGCCTTCAGCTTTTCAAGTAATGATGCATAGTATGCTCCTGTAATGGTTTTTCCTTTTTGAAGATAATCGATTAAAATAACTCCATGACTATCCTAAAAAACAGTCGCCACCACTTTCCTAGCCGAAAAAGCAGTTTTTGCTTTTTTTGGAGCCGGTTCCCCCTTTGCAGTCCACTGTTTTGACTGTATTTTTGTTTCGGGCGTATATTGGTGTACCCAAGTTTCATCCACAGTAATTAATCGGCGCCAAAACTCGGATTTATTGCGCCTAAACTGCGCCAATAGAGCGTTGGAAATGTTCATTCGAACACGTTTTTGGTCTAACGTGAGCAAACGCGGCACCCAACGCGCGGACGGCGTTCTCATGCCTAAATCTTGATTTAATATGTAGCAAACACGTTATTTGGACATGTTCATAACCCCTGCTATCTCTCTCACTTTAATCCGAACGTTCATCGTCTCCCAAGCTCTCACGGCCACGTTTGAATTCAGCTGCCCAAAATTTCACTGTGGTAAATGATGGTGCAGAGTCCCCATACACAGAGTTCAACTCATTTTTGATTTGCGTAGGCGTATTGCCTTTCAAAAACAAAAATTTAATGACAGCTCGATACTCAATTTTGTCCATTTTCACAACAACACTCACATCGACTCACTCAAACTACTGTCAACTAACAACTGCGCATCCAAAATGGCTGAAACTTTGGTGAGCAACTGTCAACAGATGAACAACGAAATTCGCTAGCTTTTATTGATGAGTGCTGCTATCTTTACGTTGAGGTCGGAAACTTTTCAGACCACCCTCGTATATATCAATTGTCTGTATAAACAATGAGACTTTTGTGAAAATATGGCTTTAGAAAATGAGCAACAATGTCACCCAAAACAGTGTGATCTAGGTCAAACTGTTCATATTCAGTATATTTATCTGTATAAATAATAAAATCTAAAATGAATTTATTTTTATTGTGACGAGTGTACCGCGTCGTAGTCGAAATGACTACGTGCGCTCTGTAGGCCTCGCACAAAAATTATTAAAAATATTTTATGCTCTCTCGCGCCCTCTCTCCCTCTTTCTTTCTCTCTCACTCTAATGCAGCGCAATGCAGGCCGACCACCCGCGACTGTTTCTCCAGCCGACGAAGGCCTATCGCTTTCCTCAGGCTGGGGAAGTGGCAATTCTTCGCCACCCTCACCACGGACCCGCTACTACACATTCTTGCTCTATCTCTCTCTCACGCGCTTATTTCCCTTGGACAAATGAGGATACTCACCGTTGGAGTCCACGTAACTCGTCCGCTGGCCGTTGAACACCCAGCCGCTCTCTTCCGTGCCGCTGTCCTTGACTCCGGCTGCTTATCCCCCGGAGAAGGGCTGCTGGACCTCGGTAGGAGCTTGCCTGCTCGCCGATGGCCTCCGCCTTACCCTCGGCTTCAGGTGTCGCGGTGGCAATTTCCAATCGCCCCCCGCTGACACTTGATCTCCTCGTCCCCAGTCTCACTTCCTCGTCTTCGCTCTCCTTCCTCGCACTGCTCTCTCGACTTCTTCCTCACTCTCTCTTGCACACCTTCACTCCTGGCTTCACTCACTCGCGACGCTCGCTCTCCTCTCTACGACAAATAAAATCTGCACTTTCGCGAGAAGCGCGGAAACTCTCCTCTCTTCGCGGGAGCGCACGGCTAGACTCTCTTGCAGGAGCGTACCGCGTAACTGCTTGTTGCGCTCGCTCTCCTCTCCCCTTCCTTCGCGGCTCCCAAAATTCCTCGCCGATCGTCGCCGCAAGTTCGAAAATCGCGTGATTTTCGAATGTTGCTGGCTTTCTAAAAAGTCCTGCTAAGCGGGCTTTCCCCAACCGGCAACCCGGCGACAGTCGAGCAAGAATGTAAACACTTACATTCTTCGTCGACGACCTATGACGGACTCTCCGTCACATCATAGTCAATAATTTTTTTTTTTTTTTTATTAGAAGCTTTAAAATCTTTATTAGAGATTTTAATTGCTATACAGAGTAGGTAACAAATAATATACAATATTTACATTTTTAATATAAGGTTAATAAGCAGAGATTGGACATTAAACATTAAGATTACAAGATTGAAAGAATGAAACTATGAAAGCGCACGCTGGTATGTTTGGTTTAACTAGTAGCACAGCAAAGTTAATCGGAAAATATATATGAAGTGTATACAACTGATTTAGTAGTTTTGTTCTTTGTGTTTGGTATAAAGGGTAGCGTCAGATGACATGATCAAGATCTTGTTCTTCAATACCGCATTCGCATTTAGGATCACTTACAATATTTACTTTAGCAAGAGATGCAGCTAAATTATAGTGGTTGGATCTACAACGATTGATCGTGACTAGAAGTTCACGCGGTATACGTTTATTAAAGAACCAAGGCTTGCTTTGTTTAGCATAAAAGTTTTGAAAATATAATTTGGCTTTGTGCGCACTTGCTTCTTCAATAAATGTGGTAGATCTGAAAAACATTTTTTTTTGTAGTGTTCTCGAAAATCCGTAAAGAGGGTTTTAAATGAGTGACAGAAGGCTTCAGAGAGACTTGAATTTTTTGCTAGATGATCTGCTTCATCATTACCTTGAAAACCTATATGGGAAGGAACCCAGCAGAAGTGAATGGAGCCTGAGTCAGTTTTGGAGTTGATAAATTAAAGATATTTTTTTCAAATTTCTAATATGTATGGGTTGATTCTGACAGTGATTTTCGTGTTTTGTAGGCTATGTAGAACGCTTAATGCATCTGTAAAAATGTAATTTGCTGAGATGGGGTTTGAAAGTGCAATATCTAGAGCGTCATTTAATGCGATACTTTCAGCGGTCAAAATTGAGCTGTTTTTACTTAAAGATCTAGTAACTGTAATATTAAGTTTTGGGCATAAACATGCGGTGCCTACGGAAGGGGATAGAGGACTCTTACTACCATCTGTGAAGATATTAATGGTATTATTATGATTGGTGTTGGTGAATGCTTCATGAGGAAGAGCTGCTGGGTTGTCGTTAGAGAGTTTAGTGAGTTTGTAATTGGGGATAGAGCATGTGAGTGTTTTGTAATCATGAGTATATACAGGGTGCGCCATCTAGACAGGACCTATTTAAATGTTAAATAACTCCGCCATTTTTCAGCTGATTTTGACAAATCAGCCAGATTCTGAAACGTCAGTCATTGCCATTTTAGTCATGCATCGATTTACGCCAAAAAAGCGGGCTGAAATTGTAGCGCTGTTCATTGAAAACAATCGTTCAACTGTGAAAACTGTGCGTGCTTATCGTAAAAAATATGGGAGACATTCGGCGCCTTCCGCCAAGACAATTCGTACTTTGGCGAAAAATTTCTTTGAACACGGGTCTGTAGCTACTCGCCCGCGACCCATTCGACCGCGTCCGCGACGCTCCAATGAAGTTGTTGAAGCGGTTAGAGAGAGTGTTGCCGAAAATCCAAGTGTGTCGTATCGCCGTCGTTCTCAGCAGCTGAACATGAGCGGAACCACTTTAAGAAGAATTTTGAAGGATGATCTCAATCTTTTTCCATACAAAGTGCAACTTACTCAAAGATTGTTGGAAACGGACAAGTTTTTGCAGAGCAAGTTCCCGGGACGCGTTGTGTCGAAAAAGGGTGATTTGGAATGGCCTCCTCGTTCGCCGGATTTGACGGCGCCGGACTTTTTTCTGTGGGGCTATTTGAAGAGTAAGGTGTATGCCAGCAAACCGAAGACTATTGAAGAACTTAAAGCTAGTATCACAGCGGAAATTGCTGCTATTACGCCCGAAATGTTGTCAAATACAATGCAAAATGCCCAAAAAAGAGCCGCTTTTTGTGTGTCTAATGGAGGTGGTCATTTGATCGATATTGTATTCTGAGTGAATTGTCAATAAATGGCATTGTATATCGTAAATAAATCTTGTTCATTTTCCAAAATCGGCTGAAAAATGGCGGAGTTATTTAACATTTAAATAGGTCCTGTCTAGATGGCGCACCCTGTAGATTAAATTTCTTGGTTTTATATAAATGAGGGATGGTGTCTTTATATTCATGAATACATTCTTCTATAAGCCTTTTTCGTTTATTGTTCCATTTTGAGGATTTTTTGAGGTGGTTAATAATCGTTTTGTGACTAGATAAGTTTTCATTAGATAGAGCTTTAGATAAGTACGAGAGGCAAATGAATTTAGTTCTCTCAGCAATAAAGGGTAGCTTCGATTCGGCAATTAAGATATTGGTGGGAGTAGTTTTACGAAAACCGAGAGCTAGTCGTATGGCAGCAAATTGAATTTGTTCAAGTTTATATGCAATATTTTTTCGAGTAGGGAAGTAAACGAAACTGGCGTATTCTATGATACTCCGTATGAGGCTCTTATAAACAGTGATGAGCGACTGGGGATCTGCACCCCACCAAATATCTTGTAAGTATTTCAAAATATTTAGAGATTTACAACATTTATTTTGCAGCTTGTTGATGTGGGTAGAAAATGATAGCTTATAATCAAAAAATACACCCAAAAATCGGGTATATTCACTGGATTTAATGTTGTAGTTACTGATTGTGATTTCGGATTGTCCTGAAAGAATATTTCTATTGTTGAAGTGAATAAATATAGATTTGTGGGGGGCAATGTCAAGACCTAGGGACTTTAAGTTGACTTGAAGTGTGTGAGTTGATTTTTCGAGAGAGGATTTATTTGTTGAAAATAGAGCGATGTCGTCAACAAATTGAGAAACAGAAATCCGAGATAAAGTTTTATGTAATATATTGGAGACATAAATAGTGTATAGCAAAGGGCTAAGGACACCGCCTTGTGGAACCCCTTTATAGGCCAGTGTTATAGCATTGTCTACACTGGAGTGAATGCATCTTTCGTAGGTAAGGAATTTCACGAATTTAGTAAATCGAAAAGGACAGCCGATATCAGCCAGTTTTTCGATGAGGATTTTGATATTAACATTATCAAAGGCAGAAGAAATATCTAAAAATATAGCGTACATTTCTTTATTATTTTTAAAAGCATTTAATATATTAAGGATAAGATTAGTTAAATTGTCATAGCAAGATTGACCCTTGCGGAATCCGCTTTGACTGGTGGGTTAGATGTTTGATGTTTCAGTCTACCATTCGAACTTACTTTTGACCATAGTTTCAAATATTTTGCTCAAGGCAGAGGTTAAAGCGATAGGACGATAAGTTTTACCATCGGGCTTTTTGATAAAATGAACATATGAGTGTTTCCAGGACGGAGGAAAGTCGCTAGTACGATACATTTCATTAAATATATCTAGTAAGACAAGCTTGTACTGAATAGGCAGATTTTTAATTACAAGGTAGTCAATACCATCCAGACCGGGGGAAGATTGTGATTTCCGGGTGTTTAAAGCCATGTTGAACTCGGTGAAATTGAATTCCATTTCCAAAAAAGCATTGGGTTTGCATTCTGAGAGTATGTAGGGGTTAGTAGGTACCCGAGGGGGACAAATTTTATTTAAAGTAAGAATTTGATTATCTGTTTGTGTTCCGGTGTATGCGATGCATCGACTTTAACCCATTTATTCTTGAAAATTTTAAGCGTATTCCATACATACCAAGGGTCAGTGTTAAAATTTATACTTTTTACAAAGTCTTTGTATTTGTGTTTCCTTTTAGACTTAAAAATTTTCCTAGATAGGGTAATAAGTTTTTTGTAGTCAATGAAGTCATGGAGACTGAGACTGTTTTTCCATTTTTGGAAGGCAATCTTTCTTTGCAGTATGATAGCATTACACTCTTCATCCCACCATGGGGTGGGGTTTCTGTGTATATTAGGATGAACGTTTTTCTTTGCTGGCGTGTTATAAGAAATAACTTCTGTAATAGTATTAATAAATACATTGTATTTTGCGCTAGAGGAAAGGCTATCATATTCCATAGAAAGAAATCGTGAGTAGTTTAATTCAAGATAAGATGCAACCGAGGGCCATTTAGTTTTTTTGGAGTAGAGTTTAAGAGATTTTTTTCTAAAGACAATTTTATCAGCATTAAGATCGATAAAAAAAAGAATAGTGGTCGGATCCCCACGTTTCTTCACCGATTTTGATATTAATTTTATCAGCAATTCTACTTGTTGAAAGAATAAGATCAATGTTTGAAAAAGTGTTTTTGTTAAAACGAGAGTAAGAGTCGGTGTTATGAATAAATAATTGGTGATCTTGAATACAATCGTATAAATGTCTACCATTAGTATCAGTAATATTGCAATTCCAAGCAGAATTGTGCGCGTTAAAGTCGCCAACAAATATATAATCATTATGGGGATTGAAGTTAGAAAAGATAGAGTTCCACTGATTAAGAGACAGTGTTAATCCAGGTGCTCTATAGTAAACAAAAAAATCAAAACTTGGAGTTATGTTAGTAAAGTGTAAACCATAAATTTCGACAGAGGGATCCAGAGATAGAATATTTGTGATCTCCGTATATGCAATATCATTACGTATAAATAAAATGATACCTCCACCAGTGGAATGTTTTCTATCTTTTCTATAACATTTAAAACCAGGAATATTAAATACAGCTGTGGAGTCATTGAGCCATGTTTCAACACATGCAATAATATCAACCGTTGATGAGATACGTAGAATTTCCTCTTTGCACAGACGAATGCTTCTTGGATTCCAATAAAATAATTTTATTTTTGATGTGTGTCTTGAGGCCATTGTAGAATGTGAGGTGTGGAGGTGGCTATATATCTAATTCTTCAGTTGATGTTTCTATGGAACTGGAGTCAACAGTGCTGGGGTTGTCCAATTTTTTAATAATTCTTGTAACGCGGTGTTTAAGCCTTTTGTGTTCTAGATGATCGTAAATTTTCCTGAGTGTGTCAATAAGTGAATCAACAGAGAGAGAGTATTCTTGTGCGATGGTATACAAATCTGATTTGCCAAAAAAATTAGTTAAAAATTTAGCTAAACAGTGAAAGTCAACGTCAGTAAATGTTTTGTTTTCTTTAAAAAATTTTACAGCAGGTTGGAGTTGAATGAAGATATCTTCTAAAGTGTCTCGTGTCTGGGGTTTAACTTTCTTTTTGGGTTGTTTGAACGTTCTGAGATCATGTGTAGGAGGAAGAGTTTCGTCCTTCTGTTGAACTGTGTAGAGTGAAGATTTATCTAAATTTGCTGAAGGCTCGCTAGTCGATGAAGATGGAGGTAAAGGACGTTTTCTATTGACGTGTGTGTCGGAAGCATCCATAGTTTGTTCTTGAATGTTGTCGGAGCATTGATTATTATTTTCTATAGGTGGAAAGTCAGTGATTGTAGTTTGTTTGGCTGGAGATAGAATAGTGGGGATTTCATCATTTTGCGATAGATTTGCAGAAGAGATTCGTTCGGTATTGTTAATATTTTTGCAAAATTTAGCCAGTGTCCCTCTTCTTTGCAGAGGAAGCAAGAAAGCTTTTCACTTGAAAAGTAAATCCAATAAGTAACGTTATCATGTACAAGTTGACAAGATTGAGGAATTTTGTTTACATCGTCAGGATCGATATAGAATTGTCGTCTATGACTAAGTAAGTGTGTATATCCGGGATCAAACAAGCCTGTTTTCAGACATGTGATTTGAGATTTTGGCGAAACATTATATTTTTCTAGTAACGTTTCTATAGCTGTGTTGGGTATAGAAGTATGCCCATTGGAAATTAAAATTCGTTTTGTTTTAGAATTAAGGGGTCTGATTTCTAAAGAAAAGTTCTTAATATTCACATGTTTATGATTGTTCACTATTTCGTCCGCTTTTTCCTCCGAATTCAGATATATACAAACTCTATTGTGCGAAATTCGTGATATAGAAAGTGTTGACAGGATCAATAATTCCATCTATGGCCAATGCATAATCCCTAATGGTGAGACCTTCTATAGAATCCAATATAATAACATAGCTTGATTCCTTGTAGGACACGTTTCTTTTTGCACTGCTTTAGAATAGCTAAGACGTTGTGACATGGACGTGGATTGAGTCATGTTGTTGGAACTTTGAATTTGAATGTCCCTGCTACCAGAAACACTCATGATTTTTTATTTTTTTAGTTTTTGTGGGGAGAAACTCCCTAAAGATTGAGTTACACGAGTTATGATTCTCGCGTATGTCACTTGATTCACTTGATTTTGAGCGAAATTGCGAAAAGGTACAACACTGTGTCGAAATCAAAGCCAACTCGCGAGCGATCGAGAGACCGAGTTTACGAATACGTCCGAACTCTACGAAGACTCATTGAAGACTGAAGTCAATAATTTCAAATAATTTTATACCAAACCTATGGCGCCTTAGGAGTAAATATTGTTTGAAAGACAGCTATCCCTTCCATAGTATAAGACTTTCATCGATGCATAATTTTTTTCATTTTCAAATAATTTACAATAGATTTCAATTTTTTTAGAGGGCGTTCACTTTGATTTTCATTGTTTTGAAAATGTAAGAAACGAAAAATTTGGAGATAACGATTGTGAGTTATCTTCTGATAATATATTGGTGTGACTAACACTGGGTTAGTGATCCAATAATCTTCAAGACGGCCTTTTCGAATATGCCCCATAAGAATAGTCAAAGAAAAAAACTTTAGAAGCTCATCTGATGTAACACAGATGGAGTTAACAAGATATTCATTAAAAAAGTATTTAAAATAATGAACAGGATCATTGCCAGCAAATTGAATATTCTCCTGGATACCAGATCTAGAAATGAACGTTTTGATTAAAGGAAGAAATTTTTATCGTAGGGACACATTAGGGCATTTTGGGGCATGGAGAATATGTTTTTGGGACACGAATTTGCAAAATCTAACAGCAGATTTGTCATCAGCGGCTCCGAAAAACCCCCGAGTCGTATTTTCATTGATTTTCGTGATCACCGAAAACTTATATCATACAAAAAAGTTTGACGCCATATGACGTCCTCTAGGCGGTCTAAAGGTTAAAGAAGAAGAGATTTGTATATAATTTCATTCTCGTGCGTAAAACATTGCTTGAGTTTAAGATTTTTTGTTTAGTGGATAATTACAGTAAAATATCGAATCGATGTATTATACTAGTATTGAACAGTAGAAACTGTTTAATTATATTTATCAGATTGTGTAAGTTTTTTTTTCATGATCCTAGCAACAATATTATGAATGCATTACTTTATGAACGAAAAATAAACAATAAAAAATAAATAAATAAATAAAATAATGTAATTCAATTTTAACAATGTATATAAAATTTTTGTATTAGATAAATTATAAATTTTCATTTTAAACCAGTTATAACGTTAAATTATAACGTTAAAAAAGAGTTATAACGTTAAACCCACGATCATAAAGTCTAAGAGTTAGGGAGCACTCATAAAAATTATATATCATAAAAAAAATTTCGATGAAAAATCTAAAACCACTTTTTTTATACTTTTACTATTCAACATTACCGACTAAACGTACAGCTCGAGCTCGCGATAAGCGTGTTTCCACAGTTTTTGTGGACAGCTGTCCCCGTTAACTGCCGTACTGAAAGTTAATTGTGAAACTGCTGTATTAAAGTATATAGAACTTGCTATATTTTAGAAGTTCGGCAACTTCAACAATGGCAGTGATCGGCAACAAGCGACGATAATATATGCATATACTTTTAATTGCTTTGATTGTAAGGGTAAAACATCCATCCAATATAAAAATCACACCATATAGAGTCACTTGGAACATGGCGAAGGGCATTCTTTAAATGTATTAGGTTGCTGCAGATGAAATGGCCGATTTAGTAATAAATTTTTAAACAGCTGTAACTTTTTATAAAGACAATTTATTTAATCAAATTAGGTACCAATAGATGCAACACACTTTTCCCAACAATATACAAGTACATTTATTCCAGTTTTGTAGAAGTCCGAGTTTCTGGTTCGAAGAAACTCCTCGAAGGCATTTTTGACAGCAGCTTCATTATTAAATCTTTTTCCTATCAAAAAGTAATCCAAATGTTTAAAGAAATGGTAATCTGTTGGTGAGAGAGGTCTGATGAATATGGAGGGTGAGGAAGAGCCTCATAGCACAACTCGTTTAATTTTTGGACCGTTGTTCTCGATACATGAGGTCGTGCGTTATCATGAAGCAGTATCACTCCATCCCTGTTGACAAGCCTAGATCGTTGGACTATCAATTTCTGATGCATTTCATCCAGTTGAGCACAGTATTTCTCATCATTGATGGTTTAGTGGATAGTGACTAACGAATAGTGGATAATTCCAGCTACAGACCAGCAAACAGTTACCATTATTTTCTTTGAATGAAGGCTTGGTTTCGGCATGTGTCTTGGCGCTTCATCGGCATTTCATAACCATTGGGCCGATCGATTGCGACGATTATCGTACAAAATCCACTTTTCATCGCAGGTCACAATTCGGTGCAAGAACGGTTCCTTTTTGTTGCGGGAGAGAAGAGAACTTGAAATCTCCATTCGACACGTCATGTTTTGCTCGGTAAGGAGTTTCGCTTCATGCGGAACCCATTTGTCAAGCTTTTTCACTTTTCCAAGTTGTTGCAAGTAGCGGCAAACTGTCGAATTGTGAACGCCTAATTTCTCGGCAAGATCCCTTATGGTTTGGCGGGGGTCAGACTCCACTAATGCACGCAGCTCGTCGTTATCGATCGATGGTCCTGGGTGTCCACGTGGCTCATTTCCAAGGTCTATATCTCTGGATCGAAATTTTTCGAACCACCGCCGAGTGGTTTGTTCGCTAACTGTATCAGGCCCAAATGCACTGTTGATATTCCTCGTTGCTTCCGTTGCGTTGTGCTCTAATTTAAATTCGTATAGTAAAAGTAGCCGTTTTCGATTCACTTCCATGTTCACTTTCTCTTTTTGTTTTTACGATCACTATGAAGTGCAAAACAGAAATGACTCCATAAACCAAAGTAGCAGTATTTATAGTTTGATATGTCATATTATTTGCGCCGCCTTGTGCCAACATAATACACTAAAATTGCAGCCAACTTTATGTCATTGCTAAATCGGCCATTTCATCTGCAGCAACCTAATATTATAATAATATTTTAATTTTCTTTGAGCAACGCAGTATCCATCGTCAGTGTTCAGTAGTTAATAAAAATGTTGAAATTCAATAATCTCTTTAATGCTGTTATGTAAAACATAAATAGCAATTATAAAGATTTCTCGACCATTTTTAATCGGACATTTATATGCTTGATATTTTAAGTTGTTTGTGCAACAATATCGTTTCTTGCGTATGCAACTCAATATATAATAAAAAAGAATAACATTCAAATTTTTACACAAATGACAAAAATTTTTTTTGTTTTTAAATTTAGTATTACAATTAAAATTTAGATTATCTACTTACGCAGAATAAAAATAGTTCAATATTTAATTCGTTTTTAATATATAATCTTTACAAAATTCTCTTTTTTATTAGATAATAGAAAGTTACTATTAGTTAGTTAGAAAACTTAAAAATGAGTACGATATCAGAAAATATAACGAGAGGTTGAAAACGTATTCAAAGAGAAAATTATTTCAAGCGTAATAAAATTAAAAAGCAAAAATTTCTACATTCAAATTATATATTATTGATTAAATTGTATATTATATTGATAAAAAGTAGTCTAACATAGTTATTTAAAATAAATGTTTTTATTATGATTCATAGACAGCCGAGCCAAGGTGAGAATATATCGCGTATGCAAAACGTGCTCATGAAAAAATGAATAATACTTTTAATCAATAGAAAATAAGAAGCTATAAATTCACAAAAAACTTCTTCAAACTTATGCAAATATTTTAGTATAATTTAAAATTCAAAGATAAAAAGTTTGTAATGCAACTTTTTTACTTATTAAAAATGAAAAAAATTTGTTCGACGATTTTCCTGTTTTTAATCGCTATTCTGTTTGTATTCAGAATTATGGATTAAATTTCGAGTCGAAACACGCAAAATACATTGAAGTTTCTTGCATTAATTTTTGAAAAAGAAATAAGCGTAAATAACAAAGACATGGTGAGTTTAAGTAAAAAAAAGTATTAAAAATTTTTTTCTTCAAAAATACCTTTTTCTTTAAATATTTGAAAAATTACGAAAAATACTGATATAGTTTATATAAAGAGAAAAATGGGCTGTAAAATTGTCTTTTGAAATACACTTTGCAAATTTATTTTTGAGAGAGTTGAAAAAAAAAAAATGATTTGGATAATAGTTAATCGGCTCCTCATTTAATAAACATATTTAAACTAAAAAATTTAATATAGTCCACTCCTTGAGTAATTCACACCTTCCTCAGGCTGAGGTACTCCCTCTACTCGGTTACGAACTTCGACGGCGCGGGTTTGTTTTGATATTTTTTGACAGGAGAAATTTCTGGCTTCTGCTTTTAAACATATACGAAAGCACAATGATCGTGCAATGTGACATTTATTAATTAATAATCAACATTACGATCTAATAAGATCAATTACTAATTTTATAAACTATATTATACGAATTTCTGATAAATTATAATATTATAAACTTTTTTTTTTTATCAGAAAGTCGCATTTTCAATATCATTTAAAAAAACTATGACGCGAATAATGAGTTAGACAATAAGTACACATTCATATATAATATAGTTTATAAAATTACAATAATAATTGATTTTATTAGATTATAATATTAATTATTAACTAATATTAACAATAAAGATTATTAAAAAATGTCACGTTGCACGATCATTGTGCTTTCGTATATGTTTAAAAGCAGAAGCACGCGGGTGAATAACTCAGAGAACGCGAAACGAAATATTTTCCTAACAAAAAATATCAAAAGAAATCCGCGCCGTCGAAGTTCGTAGTCGAGTAGTGGGGGTACCTTGGCTTGGGGAAGGTGCGAATTATTCAGTCAGGGAGTGGACTGAATATTGAATATAAATATAAAATTTTAACTAACAATCATAAATTTTAATAAAATAAACTTTTTCAATCTTAAAACAAATAATGATCTACTTTATAATCATTTATTCGTAAAATATATATTTTGTTATTAACCTCTAGATCATCAGGATGTCGGATGTTTAATAATATACTTTTGAAAAGCCAATATTTCATCACTGGATAATACTTGTTAGAGAATCGGCGAGCAATTTCCCAAAATTCATCTAAAATAATTCATTAATAAATTACATTTATTTACTTATCGCAACGCACAATTCTTAATTTTTTTAGAATTATATATCACTTTTTAAAAGTATATTTTCTGAATGTTTTTACAATTTTGGTACGAAAATTTATTTAAATATTATAATTTTCATTTGTGTTGCCAATAATGTTATACATTATTAATTGCCTAGAAATTATTTGCAAAAGTAAAATGAATCAACTTACTCAGACAATTAGTATTAAACTGCACTGCGTTGCCAAAAATAGGATACGCAAAAGGACCAGGAACATTTTTTGTAAGCCTCCCTTTTCGGCTATTCCTCGTCGTAATATGAAAAATCAAAGCCAATATAAAAATGAAGAACAACCCGTTGGTTATATTTTCCCACATTTTTTTTTTCTCTTTTTTATAAATAAAAATAAAATTATAATTTTCCGATACTTCTCGATATTCTGTTTGCTTCGGTTAAAATGTAATATCGATAACCACGAGAAATCGTTCGATAGAATTTTTGTTGCGTGTACGAACTTTAATCGATGTCTAAACACTATTGCATGAACATTGTGTCATTGAATAACGATTACATTTATTAGCAAATGCTCTATGAATATATTATTTATCAACCAGTCGTGCATACTCCCCCCCCAGCGCTGTACTAAATATAAATATTAAAATAGCGAAACAAATCAAAAGATAGATTAGAATAAAAAATAATTATAAAAAAGTTAAATTGTGCAAGAGCAAACAGATGGAAACAAGATACTCGTGTAGATAATAAATACGAGGAATGGAGTATGTATTCAATATAGAAAATGATAGTCCAATGTTGATTATTTACGATTTTATAAAGTTTAATAAGTGCACGGTTTGAAGTTTAAGATATTTTTTTTTATAATTTCTGTGATTTTTGCCGGACCGTCGAACAAATTTTTTTGAATCGTACATTGCGAATTTTCGAAAAGTTTCTGTCACGTTTTTTGAAAAGTTTCTAAGAGGTTATTCGTTTTTTTATATTTTGTAAGTATATAATTTTTCATTTATCAAAGAAAAACAAAGTTTGTCGGACGTCGAGTATTAATAAAGATTTAGCGATAAATATGTAGAAATTTATAAAAATGTGAACAACTATCGTATAAGATGCATTAATTTATCATGATTTAATTAACATTATTATAAATAAAACAATATTTTAATTTTCATTATTTGGTCATCTTTTCGAAATTTATCATTAAAATATTTTGTTTTAGTTCTTACAATGTTTTAATTTCTTTATTTATTTTTTTTTTCTCTTAAACCTTGCCCATTTTTTAATTATCTATAAGTGTATAAAAATATACAAAATATTGATGGGATATTTAGTTTTGCTATGTATTTGTTTACCATATACCGTGGAAAAGAATACAATTGATTTACATGAAAATTGAAATAAACAGCAATTTATGCTTCGATAACATTTTATAATATTTCGAGTAATAGGACAAGATTTGATAGAGTAATTGATCGGTTGGCGCGTAATATTAGGTTGCTGCAGATGAAATGGCCGATTTAGTAATAAATTTTTAAACAGCTGTAACTTCTTATAAAGACAATTTATTTAATCAAAATAGGTACCAATAGATGCAACACACTTTTCCCAACGAGATACAACTACATTTATTCCAGTTTTGTAGAAGTCCGAGTTTCTGGTTCGAAGAAACTCCTCGAAGGCATTTTTGACAGCAGCTTCGTTATTAAATCTTTTTCCTGTCAAAAAGTGATCCAAATGTTTAAAGAAATGGTAATCTGTTGGTGAGAGGTCTGGTGAGAGCGTTTACTTTGGATGTATGTAAAAAAAATAATAATAAACGTACCGTTATGAATTTTTTACATTAAGTTGTTGAAAGGTGGTATTGTCAATCGCAGTAATTGTTTTTTTAAAACTACCTGTATTCATAAGTCAGGTCGGGTACTTTTGGGACTACCCTCGTAATACACTAAAATTGCAGCCAACTTTATGTCATTGCTAAATCGGCCATTTCATCTGCAGCAACCTAATAAATAATAAACGACCGCTAAAATTTATATGAAAACATTGATTTGTTAATCTGTACGAGTAACGCGCATATTCTAATTTATTATAGAGTTTTAAGTTGCACGTTAAAAAAAAAAAAAAACGTTTGTTTTTTTTTCAACTTTTATAGCCTCACTCGGAAATGCAAAATTCATTTCTTAAAATCAAAATTAGAATAAAATTAGAATACAATTTTTTATATAAACATTTTAATGCGATATAATTTATATTATAAAAAAAATTGCCTAGATTTACCTTATTTAATTATCATTAAATACAACAATAAAAAAAAGGGTGCGATAGAAAGAATAAGAAATTTTAAATCATTAAATATGTGTAATATATCTGTAAGTATAGTTATAATTCATTTAAAACAATACTTAATACTTAAATAATACATTAATAAAATAAATACTTCAAGAAAAATGATAATTCGATGTCATCGTCGATAGTTTTAAAAATCAAAAAGCATATTTATAAATTTTGTATAAAAATTGACTAATTCATTGATTTATCCTAATTAGTTTTATTTTAACCGGATCAAGTGGTCGTAAAATTATATCCGCCATTAATCTCATATCGGACGTTCGATCGATAGGCTCCAAATAAAAATCGTATAAAATACGACTCAATGATAATTTTAGTTCCATTATAGCAAACTTTTGACCTAAAATTATAACATTATTCGCAATCGTTAATAAGGCAAAAAATTTTTATAAAATTATTAATTTTATTTAACAGTTATTACCAATGCAATTACGAGGCCCAGCGCTGAATGGAACATAAGCAAAAGGATGGCGATTTTTGCTTCGTTCGGGTAAGAATCTATCGGGATCGAATTTATCGGGTGCTTCCCAAAAATTCGGATCTCTGTGTGCGTCATACAAATGAATCATAATGTGAGAGTCGGCAGGAATTAACGCATTTTCTGCAACGATAATTAGTTGCTTGGTGATAAGGTACATTTTTTATTTTCTTAAATTTAATATTAATATCTTACTCAATTTTAATTCTTCGGGTGTATAACGCAGTAATGTCGCAGCGGGTGGAAACAGCCTCAGCGATTCTTTAATACATCTTTCTAAATAATTAAGTTCTTGTAGATTAACCATTTTCATTCGACCGTCACTTCTATCGATTACTTCTGTAACTTCGAGTCTTGCCAGGTTCTATAAACAAGAAACAAACTTCGTTTAATTTTAAAACAATTCACATTCGCATTGATTGAAACAGTATATAAATTAAAATTTGACCTGTTCTTTTGGATTCTCCGCAAGCAGCATCAACGCAAATGTCATTGCCATTCCAGTTGTATCGTGAGCCTAATGTATTATTGTATAGATTATTTTACCGTTGAGTAATAGACGTAATTTTTCAGAGCATTTAATCGTAAAAGCTTACTTCGAACGTAAACGTGTCAACCTCCTCCTGTATTCCTTCGTAATCTATGAGACCATTGCGTTCTGCTGCCAATAAAAGATCGAGCATCGCCAATCTTTTTCCGCGATCTGTAAAATTCGTTTTAAAACTGACGTTAATATTGCCTATTTTTTTTTTTTTTTTTTTTATCAACTTCATGGATTCTCACCTGTGTTTGCATCATCGGATGTATCCTTTTTCCCGTCGTCGTTGAATTCTTTTAAACACTTGTGTTCATTCTGTTTGTGGTACTCTTTCCGGTCTTTGATAACCTGTTCAAAACAAAGTCTATAGTAAACAATAAATTATATAGTAAACAGTTAAAAAAAAAAAAAAAGTGATGTTACATTATCCGTGAATCGATGAAGAATTTTAACGGTATTCCTTTGCAAACGTCCCATTTTCCATACAAAATTCATCATCCAATTTCTCAAGTACGGCCTGAGCATTCTTCAATACACGAAAGTAATTGTATAATTTTTATTTTATAAACCGTTGCAATCCGCAATTATCACGGGTATATTTACCTGTAAAGTACAATGTTACCCATATCGTGAACCGCTCCTTTGTATTCATCGACAATATTTTTATCCATTTTATCCAGAGCTACACCCATTGCTGATTCTGAAATGTCAATTTTCGTTAGTAATGTAACAATAATTAACGTTCGCGAACTACAGTAACATGTATAACGTATAACGTACAATATTTTGTTTTATTTTAAATATTTACCGCAAATGATATTCAGGGTGTAATTTGTGCAAAATGGCACTAAACTTATTATTATTTCATTGTCTTTGTCCTTAAGGACATCAATAAATTTCTTGCCTTCTTCGTTCATTATTTCCAGATACTTATTTAAAACGGTAAAATGAAACGCTGGCGTCAAGATCTTTCGTCTATGTCGCCATTTGTTGCCTAAAATAAGGAGACATATTTTAGAAATAATAAAAAAAAAAAAAAATTTATCAGAGAATCGTTAAATTAAAAATTTACCGGTGCTTGTCAATAAGCCCGTTTTTAACCACGGATGAAGGTATTCGTACATGTAGCCTTTATCTATGAATTTTGGGCTTGAAAACAAAATCTGCGATAAAAGATGTAAAGAAAATCAATTGCGAATAAATTTATTTTGTTGAAAAAAAAATGAGCATTTTAACCTACTTCCAAGTCATCTGGATGCCTTACGCTAATTACAGCAGTTTTGCAAAGCCAAAATCGCGTTATAGGATAATATTTTTCCGTTATCGTTCGTCCTATCTTCCAAAATTTATCTATCGTAACATAAAATATACCTAAATAATATTAAAACAATACGTATTTTCATTTAAGGGGTTACCCCCACTTGTAGCTCCACAAAAAAGACCTTTTTCATGAATTTTTTTAAAGAAAACTACAAAATTTTTTTAAACGATTATTATATCATCTTAAAGAATACATTTTGAAGAACTTTCAGTAATTTTTTTATTGCAAAATATTACATTGTTAAGTGGCAAATGGCCGCCAATGAAATAGTGTTTTTATTTATACGGTTTGCGGTGACCAACATTGCGGCAAAATGGATCATTTGAAACGAAAAATGTGGATAGATTTAGTTAAATATAAGTATAAACTAGTCTCTAATGAAAGGATTTAAAAAAATATTCATTTTTCACAAAATGGCGGACAGTCAAAGTTAATGGTTCGATTTTAACGAAAAAAAACGGCCGTTTTTTGGCTATAAAACGGCCATTTTATCCGAAACAAAATATCGAACCATTAAAAACTACATTTTTATGTATTAAATAAGCCTACAAAATTTCAAGAAGATCGGTTTATTAGTGTTCGAGTAATCTTGGTCACCGACTTCAGAAATACCATTTCGAGAAAAACGCGTTTAAAGTTTTAATTGCCGGTTGTTTACACAACGGATTCTTCTCTTTCAACGCTCATAGCTCAGTCAATTTTGTTCGGATCGACTTGAAATTTCCAGGTCATATTCTCAGATACTTATACTTCAAAAAAATGCAATTAACAAAAAATCGATTTTTTCAAAGTCGCAAGTGGGGGTAACCCCTTAATCAACTATATATATATATTCTACTATTTTCAACTAGAATAAATAATAAATTATAAATTTCATGTACTTATAATAAATAAAATTTTACTCACGCAAACAATCAACGTTGAACGTCAATAAATTACCAACGAATGGATATGCGGTAGGACCCGGTATTTTGCGTAATATCCGTCCCCTTCGATTGTAACGCGTCACGATGTGAAAAATTAAAGGCCCAAAAATAAATAGGAGTAACATGTATAAGCTCATTGTTGTATAAATTAATGGCACGGTCATTTAAGCACCTAGTGGATTTTACTTTACACAATGCACTGATTATTTTAGATTTTAAAAATTAAGGTAGAAAACATAATTGAGAGAATTTTTTTACCACAATAATAAATGATTTATAAAAGCCATTGAAATTCGGTTTCAATAATTTCGATAACTTCTATTTAAATACAATTATAATTTAAATTAAAATTTTAGATATAAATTTTCAATTGTTATAAAATATTCCATCAAACGTCTAATAAATCTCGAGACCATCTGGTCAGATTTCAATTTTACATCTTGTTTTATAACGGCTTTTTTCTTCGTCCTAAATTTTCGTACTCTCGCGTGCGTGCGAAATTGACATTTCTGCGCACTTAAACATTAGTTTAACATGAAGAAAAATTTAAACGGATAATTTCGTTTTCTTTCTTCTTTTTTTTTTTTTAATTTTATTTCCATTTCGACAATGCCATTATTGAATTATAAAATTATTTAAATTTTTACGTTGACGCGCGAGTACGAAATTATTTCACGATGTCAAGGTGCGAGATGAAAGGAAAGCAATGCAATCAACGCGGAAAAAATTTAGAGACAAGTCCTATCGAGGTCAGAAAATGTTTCTTCTCTCTGAAGCTAATATTATACAAATTAGACAGTAAGATGTATACGTGTAAAACGTTTGTACGAAAAAGAAAAAGAGGCACGTATCTAGAATTTTTCTAATTTTTCAACATAAATGTGACCTTTCAACCATTTATTCAAGCATTTGTTTACTTTCATTACGTAACAGCATTTTAATGGTGAAAAATATTTTGTAAAATCAGCAATGGAATCGTATGTTTCAAATTTTTGCTACAATGATAAAAAGTTACTTTTGATGGTAAAATAAACTTAACTTAGTAACAAAATTATAACACGTATTTCAATTAATATTTTATATAAGCTACTAATAATCAAATAATATACAACGTATTCCTCTAAGTAGTTAAAATATTCATAACGCCGAATGCAGGGAGAAATTTTACAAATAAAAAACCTTGTTACATTAAAATCGGTGAATTAGTTACTATTTAATTAACAATAGATTAACAGTTAATCAGATTTCTTCGCGATCAAGAGAAGAGAAAAAAAAAAACTAATGGAGAAAAATGGCCTTGAGAGAAAAAAAAACAAAAATGGGCGGGGCTTTCGATTTTCAACTATACATTGATTGCGGCGATGTGTGCGTCGCACTGCTACGCTTGTTTCTCCCCACTCCGTCGCGAATTTTAATCCTGATCTTCTTATGTCCTTTCATTCTTAACATCTTATTTATTCAAATAATAAATGATTTTATTATTGTAAAAACACAATTGTAACACATTAAAATTCAAATGTCATATTATAACGTAAAAAATGGAAATCATTATTTACGTAAAAAATGTTTATAGAAAATCCATTATTTTAATTTTTCTAAAAATAATAACTTCAATGAAAGCGCTTTGTGAGTGAATTATAAAAATATTTCAAATTTAATTCAGGAAAAACAGATAAGCGAATAAATGTTTTAAGTTTGGCATCGTAAATTTTAATATTGCTCGTGGTTTTTAAACTGTAAATAAATTGGTATAAAAATTAAAAATCTGGAATCAATTAATACTACTTGGATGATATTGACATTTTTCAGTTTATACGTTTTAGAAAGATTACTAGTTTATTTTCTCATCGACTGGATCAATAAACGAAATTTAGTAAGAATAATTGCATAAAATAATAGACGATTAAACAATTTTTTGTTGATTTATAATTGAAAATTATTACATTATATCTAAGAAATTGATAAAGACAATAAATTGTAATTTTTCTTTTATTATACATAAATTATTACTAAATATGAAATATTATATTTTCAATTTTTAGTACATAGGAATTCTGCCTTGACTTTTCTCAATTATGTAATTATTTTTACTAAAATGTTTTACAAAATATACAACATTTTGTACAGAGTAAAAAATGCGTTAAAAAAACCTTTGTATTATAATAGTAATTAACAGGAATTGAAATAAATCTTACGTAAAGAATGAACTGTTACCGATTTTACTATACCATTATGGCGGATTTCCGCATTAGAAAATAATAACTATTATTTCTTACATTACTTTCATTGAAACTTCATCAAATCGACAACCAAAATCACAATTAAAATTAATTGAAACTGTCGTAGATAATTTATCAAGCACATTTTTAATTTATTGATTTAATTAACACTACGAAATGAATTACAGTAACGATAAACGTAAATAAGCATGATACGTTTATACAATATTAGACAGTAAACCTTCATTTTGCAGTTTCATTTGTATATAGGAAAAGTCGTATATGTTTAGCATTTTATAACTCTGAGATTAGTTTTGAAAAAATTACTATCAAGTTTTTTTTATGCTGTTTCTCAAACATAAATTTATAAAAACTGCCATAAAAATAAGCAGTTATTTATATTATTTAATATAAGATATTATCAAATCAAAAGCCATTTTCAAATTAGCAACATCGGCATTTTTTAATAAATAAATAATAAGTAATCGATTTACATTTATTTAGTTGTTCGAAATTATTTTTTTCATTTAATAATAAAAAAAAAAAAAACAAAAAAAATCTGACTATCGCCATCTAAAAATATTTTAACAGATTATTTATTTTTATACAATACATTTAACCAATAAATTTATTGTTTTTATTTTACAAAATAAATCAGAAAAAATGACGAGACGGAATTGTGATTGTAAAAATATATCCATTGTTGAAGGAACATTCGGTGAAATTTTTGCAGGTTTAATTTTTTTTTCTCTTCAATACTTGATCCTCAACATTGATTATAAAATACTTATTGACATTATTATTATTGCATGAAAGTAAAATAAATCGTAAATAAATTGAATTTTCAAAATTAACTACAATATTTTTACGATTAAGCAGATCAAGAAAAAAATGACCTACAGGGAGCTGAATCGACCGGGACAATTTCTTCCGGCGAAGGTGATGCAAGTAAAGTTAAAAATGAACTGATCAAAATAAAATCCTATACGCTGACTAACAAAAACAGAATGGAAGTTGTGCTGATAACTTGGGGTGCGACTATCGTATCTATTAAGTGTCCCGACAAATATGGTGACGTTGCCGATGTTGTTCTCGGTTTCGACGATCTCCAAAGTAAGCTTAATTTAAAAAAAAAAAAAAAAAAAAAAAAGATTTACACGCGAGTTGCAAACAATTTCAATATATTTTAGGTTACTTAGATCCAACGCTCAACGAATTTATGGGTTGCATACTTGGCAGATGTGCTAACCGAATAAGAGACGGTACATTCAAAATTAAAAACACCGAGTACTTTCTAACGAAAAACGATGCAAACAAACATCATTTACACGGCGGTGTAAGCGAACCATTCAATAATTTTCGTGATCTATAATTTTGTAAATTACGATTAATCGTTAACACTTCACATCCAAGACCAACGGATTTGGACGCAGAGTTTGGGATGCGCATGTGGAGAAGAATTGTTACGTGGTCATGAGTTATCTGAGTGAAGACGGTGAAGAAGGTTATCCAGGGGCAGTAATGACGACCATTAAGTTCACATTAACGAATGACAATCGATTGGAAATCAATATGAGAGCTAGTACGACTAAACCGACGGTTGTTAATCTTTCTCATGGATCGTTTTTCAACCTTGCCGGACATGTATGCAATTTTTTTAATATATTGACATTCTTGATATTATATCTATTTACCGTAGACCGATATAAATGATATTTTAAGGATTCCGGGGAGAATGAATTAATGATGCACAAAGTGTCTTTGAATTGCGATCGATGGACTTTTGCTGAATTCGTTGATCCAATACCGACAGGTGCGATTCGTGGAGTTAATGGTACGATTATGGACCTCCGAATACCTAAGCGATTGATAAATGTTATCCAAAAGGTATGATTATTGTATATATTTTTTAATTTTTGATATAACTTTTCGTGCATGAAGAATATATATTTAAAATTGATAAAACAAAAATCGTTCTTATATACGAGCGCAGTCCCAAAAGTACCCGACCCGACAAAGTAAACTGTAAAAAAATTGCGAAAATGTTTTTTATTTTTCAACATATTCTCCTTTCAGTTCGATACACTTTTCCCAACGATGTTCAATAGCTTCGATACCCGCTTTATAATAGGAACCGTCAAGCTCCTCACAATACCTATTAACCGCAGACTCTACCTCTTCATTGTTGGCAAATCTTTAGCCGCCAAGCAATTTTTTCAAATTCGGAAAAAGAAAATAATCCGAGGGAGCCAGATCTCGTGAATAGGGTGCGTGAGGAAGCAATTCGAACTTCAACTCATTGATTTTAGCCATCGCAATGACGCACGTGTGGACTGGTGCGTTGTCGTGATGAAACAACACTTTTTTTTCGTCAGATGGGGCCGTTTTTTCTTGATTTCATCACTCAAACGCTGCGATAAGGCTGCATAATATGCGCCGTTGATTGTTTTTCCTTTTTCGAGATAATCAATAAATATTATTCCACGCGCATCCCAGAAAACGGATGCCATGACCTTGCCAGCTGACTGAACTGTCTTGGCTTTTTTTGGAGCCAGTTCTCCCTTTTTAGTCCACTGCTTTGACTGCTCCTTGGTCTCAGGTGTAAAATGATGGACCCATGTTTCGTCCATGGTTATGAATCGACGCAAAAACTCGGCTTTATTGCTGCGAAACATTATCAAACACTCGATGGAAACATCCTCACGTTGTCGTTTATGCTCCATTGTGAGCAAACGCGGCACCCATCTTGCGCACAGCTTTCTCATGTCCAAATTTTCGGTCAAAATGCGATGCACAGCACTTTTTGAAATGCCTGCCATGTCTGCTATCTCGCGCACTTTTAGTCGACGGTCATCCAATACCATTTTGTGGATTTTCTTCACATTTTCTGACATAGTGACCTAACTTGATCGACCACTGCGGTGTTCATCTTGGCAGCTCGTACGACCTCGCTTAAACTCAGCTACCCAATATTTGACCGTTGTAAACGAAGGAGCAGACTTCCCCAGAGTAGAATCCAACTCGGCTTTGATATCGGTTGGACTTAGACCTTTCAAATGAAAGTATTGTATCACATAACGATGCCCGATTTTTTCCATACTTACAAATTCACTGAGAGCGTTCACTTTGGATGTATGTAAAAAAAATAATAATGAACGTACCGTTATGAATTTTTCACATTAAGTTGTTGAAAGGTGGTATTGTCAATCGCAGTAATTGTTTTTTTAAAACTACCTGTATTCATAAGTCAGGTCGGGTACTTTTGGGACTACCCTCGTATATGTTATTCTTTACTAAAGTGTTTTTTTCAAATTTGCAAGCATTTAAACCTTTTTATGTGAAAATCTGTAAAAAATTTCAAATTATTGATTAACTTATTGAATTAGGTACCACCGGGAAATGGCTATGATCATAATTATGGGGTCATCAGGTGTTCACAACCGGCAGTTTCATTTGTTTCGAGAGCTTTGCACGAAAATAGCGGAAGGTACTATATTTTCAATACATTAACAAAACAAATTCTTAAAAATTCTTAAATTAATAATGTAAAAAAATAAATCATTTTTTGTATCTTACAAGATTTCTAGAAATCTACTCAGATCAACCAGGCGTGCAATTTTACACAGGTGGTCGTTTGCCACCTTATTCTTTACCCGAGGATTCAAAGACATCTTCGGAAATTAGAATCGAAGGTTCGCAAAACGAAATTTACGAATGTGTTAAGCCATGTGATTGCGTGACGCAAAGTTCGGAAAGCCGAATATCCATACAAAAAACGTTGGATTATTTACCCGGAAAAGGTGGCGCACAGTACAAAAAATTCGGAGCTTTTAGTATTCAACCGCAAAATTATCCAGACTCAATAAATATCGTAAGTGTTTTATAATTTAAAATTTCATAATAAAAGCAAAACGTCTATGTAATTAATGAAATTATTTATTCATTTTTTTCAAATTCTCTTTCAGTCACATTTCCCATGCGCAGTTTTACACCCTGGACAAGTTTATTATCATGATCTTGTGTATAAATTCGGAATTCAACTTGGCGGTTATATGACTACATATGAACCTTATTGAAAAATTTTATCAAAAATATTTTTTCTAATAAAATACTTGAAATAGTTATCGAATTTTTGTCTATACTTTACATAATTTTAAATCTATTAAAATGTTTTAAACATTTGAAAAATTCTAAATTTTTGAATTGTTAAATATAATTAATTTCAATTTTTTTTATAATATTCAAAATAAAAAAGACACGTAAATTGTAATGAAAATGTTAAAATAATAATTGATCAAATTAATAATAATTTGAAAAATCCGCCACGGTAATAGTTCTATCTTCCATAAACTTATTGAACTTTCGATTTAAAATAGAAAACTTCTATACCGACTGTGCAAAAATAAAAAAAAAAGATATATACATAACAATTATTGTGTTACTATCTATGTTTGTTGCGAAAGTCAGCATTAACTGATGAGAAAGTCGGAAAAGAAAAACATTCCACAATCAAGAATCTGCGAATTTGCCAAGTGACGAATTGTCAACGATGCGCGACGATAACATTTTGTTTCATTTGATTTAAATTATTTTTTGTTATGACGAAGTATGAAAACCATCGAAGGAAAAGTTGTTCTCCTCGGTTCTCAAGGTAAATCAATCGTTTTATGTATCTTTACTATATTTTATGTTCAGCTTTTAAATAAAGCAGTTAACTTGTTTACATTCTATTGTTGCTTCTTATTAGTCATCAAATATCGGTCATTTTACAATTTAAAATCAATGTCATATACCTATTTTTCATAACACGATAAAAAAACATCTTAAAATTATAATAAAATATAATAAAAGTAAAATGTAAATTTATATTACTGAACTGACAAAAATTTTAAATTGAATTATATTTGCAAGTGATATATATTTTAAGAAATTTCTATGTACATCTATTAATATACTTATGCACATTTTGAATACATCTTTACTTTTTTACATTATCTTAATGTGTAATAATTTTTCTATCAGAGGAATCCTCTTTAACTAGTTTTAAAATAATATAATTAGTCACATCTTAGACATTATCACCTAGATATGTTTGAAAGTTAAACATGCTGCTAATATAATATTTAAGATTTTTAATTCTTAATTCAAAACTTAAAGTTGCAAACCATTATAAATTTTTATCAATTCTATATTTATTACATAATCACATGTCATGAATTATAAATTGTATATTATATATATGTATATATATAACAAAAAATTAAGTTTTAATCATTGTTATTTATAAATATTGCTTTTGAGTATTAAATCACTTTATAAATCTTTTTATAATATACTGGATTAAGCAATCTAAATTATTGTATACCATAATTTAAATTTATAATTTAAATGAAATACAGTTAATTGATTACAGGAGTTGGCAAGACCAGTTTGATCAATAGATTTGTAAACAAATCATTTAATAATCATGTCAGTCCAACAATTGGAGCTTCATTCTTTACTTGTAAAATAAATCTAGAAGATACAAGAATAAAATTTCAAGTAAGTGTTTTTTTTAAGAATGTTTCAAATTTCAGTATTAAGATAGTGAATATAATAATATTATAAAATTATCTAAATCTTCTATTTTAAATTACTTTTATTATATTAGGAATTTTATCAATATCTGAATATCTAAATAAAATCCAATATATCTAAATATCTAAAATTTTATTTATTATGTATTTTATTTATTATAGGTTTGGGATACTGCTGGTCAAGAGAGATTCAGATCCATGGCACCTATGTACTACAGAAATGCTAATTCTGCATTTCTTGTTTTTGATATAACACAATATAAAACTTTTACTGCCATAAAATCCTGGGTAACAGAGTTAAAGCGTAATGTCGAGGAACCTATGGTACTAATACTCATAGGTAACAAATTAGATTTAGCACATTTAAGAAAAGTTGACTCAGACGAAGGTAGAACATATGCAGAAACCATAGGTGCTTCCTATTATGAAATTTCGGCATTAAATGATGAAGGAGTTGAGCGAGTATTTTTAGCAGCTGCTGTAGGACTTCTAAAAATATCTACAGGTGATAAAGATCTCACAACTAGTTTGAAAGTTTATGACTTAAACAGTTCAGGAATTGATAATTCAGATATACCTTTAAGTGAGGAAGATTTAAATACAAGTATTGCTCATGGTATACATGAAAAACCATATTTCTGTTGCTAAATGTTTTTTTTTTTAAATCAAACTAAAAGATTTTTACAATATACTTTATACTTCAATATTATTTTATATTTAATTATTAATATTTGATAAAATATTTTAAAGTAAATAAAAAAATTCTGGAAGCATTAAAATAACAATAAATGTTTAAAATATTTTTGTGATTAAATGTATAATAGATTTTATTATATAAAAATAATATCTAGATGCAAAAACTAAGACTGACAATTTTATATTCAAATTCTGCCAATCAAACAGTGATCAAATTACATTTAAAAGAGGAATGTGTATATTTTTCATTTACATATAAAAAGAAATTTTTTTATATATTTTTGTAAGAAATTGCTGACGAAGGTAATATTTAGAAGAATTTTGGTTATAGTAAAAAGTAATAATGTACCTGAACATCATCAATTAAGTAATGCTTTAGTTATGTTTCTCTACCATAAATTGTAAATAACCAAATGTGGTGCTATACTTAGAGAAACAAAATTTAAAATATGTAGTTTTAGATATTATGCATTAAAAATCACTTGTATTAAAATTTTCAGAGCACAAATAACATACTTGAATCATTTTTTTTTAAATTCACAAAATTATACAAAATTTATTAAAACATTTTTTGATCGACATTATTTTATCCAGTAAAATAAAATTTTCAAATTTGTAAAAACAAATTTCAAAAATTATTTGATAAAATATTGAAAAAAAAATTTTTATGTACTATTTTTTATAGACTAATTATATTACGTAGTGTTACAGATATGACAAAAAACAATAAATAAATAAAAGAATTTTTCAAATTTATAAAGTTAAAGTTGTGTACATTGTTAATGAAATAAAATTTTTTAAATTACGTGATTATGTCTTATTTACGTTACCATATTCCTTATTATTCACTTAATTAAAAGACCATATTATAATTAATAATTTATTGTTATATAAAAAGTTATATTTTAATACTTTTAAAATTAAAAAATAAGTGTAAATACATTTTTTTACAAATTAATTAGTTGCAATATTAAAATTCTAGAGCTAAGCATACATGTTAATGATCTTTTTTAATTTTACTATACATAGGTGCAACTTAAATTATTATTACAATTTAAGTAATTTTTGCATTGTAATAATTACCTACTTAAACCAAAGTATAAATAAGTTATCTTTTAAGTACATATCTAATTCATAAATATGCAGTATATGTATCATTATAAATACAGCTGATCATTTTTTGGGTCTTTTGGACGATGTTATAGTTATTTCCTGATTCATGCAATGGTTTGCGCAATCGCCATTAACGTGGTTATCTTTATCAGATGTTGGACAGCTTCGTTTACGTTGAGAAGTGGGTGAATACTGTTTCAAGCATTCGACATCGTTAAAAACTACCTGAGCACCTCCACCTTTCGTTGGCAAAATGTCAGCCTGAAATAAATAAAAATGTTATAAATCTATATAGATATTAAAATTTCGAGATTGAACAAAAATTTAATCGTTTTTAGTTTAAAACTTTATTAAATGTCAATATTTTCAAATACGAAATCAAAAAATAAAAAAAGGAAATTTTGAAGTACTTTGTGTGATATATCTATGTAAATAGTTTCGTTTAAAAAAATTTTGTTTATTTACCTTGTACAATTTTGTTTCAAGTTCACCCTCGGAATCATGATTTTGCGCTGTTAAACAATACCTTGATGCACCATCAATTATTTCCTTTGGGCTTGTCAACTTTGTCACACTTCTACGTCGTCTCATAAGCGGCTGAAATACAGTTCCTACAGGTACGAGATCATTGGGTCTGTGATCTACCCACCTGTCAGCACTCTGTGATCGTCTATAACGCGGATTAGCCACTCCAATTCTATCTCTACGCGAACGTACATCTAAGCGACCAGGAGTTTTTGTAACCAAAGGTTGTTGAGGCGTTTCCTCCGCTGAATCTTTGATCACCGGAATCGTATCGTTTTCTTCGTCCAGAATCTGCTTGACAAGTCGCAATTTGTCTTCTTTTTCTTTCATTTGATTCTAAAAATTTATAAAAATTTATCAAATTTTATTAAAATAAAATAACTAAGATTAAAATTTTAGTTTTTAGCTTATAATTATTAAATTTATAATAATTAATAATGTACCTGAAGATGTTCGCGTTGAGCTTTTAATTTTATTTCAAGTTCTCGATTCATTTTATCAGTTTCTTGCTGAATTTTACTTGTGTATTTTTGCTTGACTCTTTGTTTATCAATCGCTCGTTGATTTAATGCCATGTCTCGATCTTTCAGCTAAAAAATTATTTGTAAATTGGTAAAGAATGAAATTAGTACATAAAAAAAAAGTATTTATTTACCTCTTGTTGAAGACTCCTAATAGTATCATTTGCATTATTTAATTTACGCAATAAACTATCGATTTGAGCTTCTGTTTTGCATAAATGACCTTCTAAAGCTGAAACCTATAAACAAATAAATCATTAATATAAAAAAAAAATAAATAATTAAATATATAAAAATAATTAAAATTATTGTATACTTTTTTCTTTTGTTGTGTACTCGACGCTTTTAATGTGGCATTTTCAACTTTAAGATTCATATTTTCTTGCTCAATTGTTAATAACATTTTTCGGAAATCATTTTCTAAAAAAAATATAACAATATATATATATATATAGATATATAATCAAGGCATTCATTTAAATTGTATTAAGCGTTAAAAAAAAAATATATTACGTTTTTGCTCTAAATCAGCTCTTAATAAATTTCGTTTGTTTATTCTTTGTTCCAAAAAGCTCATCAAATTTATTATAACATGATCATTATGAGGACTTGCAATTTCCAATTCAGGAAATGGTCCACCAAGACTATAAATTAAAAAAAAATATTAATTTAACGGTAATTGTTATTATAAATTCAAATAGTTCCATTTATAATACCTATAGACTAAACCAATATCAACATCTAAATCAGCTGCTTCAATGCGACCTTCTTTTTCTAATCTACTTCGAGCTTCTTTAAATATCTAAAAATGAAATAAAATTATTTAATAAAAATTTCAAAAATGATGATACGTATATAAATTTATTTTTATTTGAATTATTTTTTCCATACAAAATTTTATTTTAGAATAAAAATTAATGATTTTTAATTATTTTTTAATGAGTTTCAATTTTCTTATAAAATTAAGTATTTTCTTGATTTTATTTACCTTATTTGCATGACGTCTACCAGGAGTAAATCCAAGATCCAATTTTGTTACCGTAGGTCTGGCGACTTGAACTTCTTGAGTCATTTCCGCAAATTTCATCACTTGCTGCATATCAAAAATAATTGTAATTAATAATTAAATAACTTAGCGCTTGAGATTTTAAATATTGAAAAAAACGAAAAAACTTACAATAGTTTCGTCATAGTCATCGGCTCTAGGATTGACGCAAACAATCATGCGAACCTGTCCTTCGCCATCAAAATAATTTTTAAAGAGATGTGTAAGTTTTGAATCTCTATAAGGTACCATTTTATTTGTGCCTTGCGTTTGATTTTCTCTTAAGATTTCAAGACAAGAGCGTAGCGTCATTAAAGAGTTATTGATGTTTCCAGCTTCTCGAAGACGCTGTCCTGTGTTTTTAGTACGATTTGTACGTTCGCTCCCAGCCAGATCGACCAGCGACAGCTGGCTCACGCACACGACTCGTTTATCTTGAACTACTTGTTCACCGTCGCTATCCAGCGGTGCCTGAAAATTAATAAAAATCAAATTTTAGATTAAATTAAATTTAAAATTTAGTTTTTCAGCAAGTTATATTAACTATATAATTACTTGTACAAGTCGAATAGTAAAAACGCTATGCGATCTGCTAGATTCTGCATTTAAAGCTGTATGAGCGACACGCCTTCTACGTTGCCCGCGTTGAAATATTTCAAAAGCTTCATCAGAGCTTTTAACTTCTATTTCGGTTACGGCGTGAACGTACATATTTTTATTTCCATCTTCTCGAACAATTTTACTTTGAAGAGTTCTAAAAATTTAATTGTGCATTAATTAATCATTGTGTTATTAATTATTCTTATTATTTAAAATAACTTACTTTGCTCTAACTTCACCTTCTTCAAGAAGATCATAAACACTATTATTGTATATTTCTACATATGTAACAAAAACAGCATATACATAATCGGAATCAACAGGTACTGATCTAGAGTCATCTATTTCTCTTGTAATTATGGGATTACTATCACTATCACTTTCTACTTTTCGACTTATATAAAAAATAAAAAATAATTTTAAATTATATAAATATTTTTTTAAAAATTCTTCTATATAAATATTTTATTATATTAATTACAATTTTTTTTAATTAATTATTATCATAAAAATATTAAAGAAAATCAAATTTTAATTACTTACGTCTTAGGAGTTTTTGGATGACGTGGAGTCATGAGACCAGCATGAAGTTCATTTTGCCTATCAAGCATTGCATCCGTTTCATTTTGTACATCAAAACCATTAAGTTTATCAGGTTTAAAAACAAATTTTTTTGCTTGATAATTAGATATACTGTTGAAAACTACATCTAAACATCTTGGCATAATTCCACTGTCATTTGGTTCTCCTGTCATTGTATAAGTTTTGCCACTTCCTGTTACACCGTATGTAAATAATAAACCATTTCTTCCATGTATTAAATTTTCTACTAGAGGTAATGAAACCACTTGAAAAATATCTCTTTGAGAAACATTTTCTGTGAATACATGAGTAAATGTAGTTTGAATCTCTTTTTGAGCACCATTTCGAAAGTTCATTGCTGATTCAGGAGGTGTTATTACAATTGTTGTATCTGATATAACTTTCATGCATGAAACATCGATAGAAAATTGCATAGGTCTTAAACGACAGTAAACTTGTACTGGATCTTTAGATACCATGTTACTATGTTTAGGGCGAGTTGGTTTACGTGCAGATGAAGGTGGTTGCTTACGTCTATAAAAATATTTTTAAATAATTTGTATTCTATTATTTTTTATTAGTTATTAAAAATAAAAATCCATGTTACTATTTATTACAAAGCTTTAAAAGCATAATTCAAAGACAAATTTTTTATTCTTAAGGTCAAAAATTTTGAGCGCCAAAAATACTTGGAGGTTAATATGTCATATATTCAATTAAACTTACGCAGACTTCATTTTGTAAAACTTTGGTGAACTATCCAGATAAAAAATTTCTTATTTTCACTTAAAATTCAGGCAAAATTGCCGAAAATATTAAAATTTTCATTCGCTCTTTTAACGGACACCCGCCATCACGCCTTTTTTAGTTGTTGACATACGCGTACGTTCAAATTTTAAACGTTACAATCGTATGCTTATTCATCCAATCACTGTTTTACAGACAACAGCGCCATCTCTGACGGCTAAAACAATATTTAACAAAATTTAAATGTATATTATTTATATATATTTATATTATTATGATACATTATTGTTTATTAACTGGAACTTCAATTTAATTAAGTTTTTATTTTTTAACATTGAATTTATTATTACTGAAAATTTGTTTCAAATATATTTAATGTACTGAAACAAGATTTAAAAAAAAATATATATCGATAAAATCAAGAATAAAGAAATTAAAAATAATTTTACCGATAGAAATATTCATAAAATTAAATATGTAATTGCAAAAATATAATTTACAATGGAAACTTTTGAACGCGTATTTAAGTGTCCGAAATGGAGTTTTATTAGAATACGTATAGGTGAGTAAATCTTTTTTTTGTACTAAGAGTCATGTTAGGAAAGTTCGGAAACATTCTAGTATAGTGCAGGTACTGTTGTAAAACTTTCACTTCTCAAAAGAGATTCATAAATAGGCAAATTTTATCACCCACTATTAAAAGGCATGTATATAGTGTCACTATATTATTTCTATATTTTGCAGAACTAAAGTTCTGTTTTCCGTTTTTAAATTTAAAATCATATAAAATTATATATATTTTGAAAAATTTTTTGAAAAAAAATTTAAAAAAGAAAAAAGAGATCAGAGAATATTAATAATAAAAACTCAATAATAACAAGTTGTGCTCCTTTGTACAAATAATTATTTATTAGTGTTCTAACAAATTTAGACGATGACGTTCTTGAAATTTATTTTGTGAAAGTAAATAGGTACTTTTTGTCCAATCTACTTAACGTTTGATCAGAAAATTATGAAATATTATCTTATTAAAGAACTTTCAACTTTTTTACATTTTTAACATCTATCAATTTATAATAAACATAACTTATATATGCTATAAAAGTGAACATACCTACTTTTCATAGCACACAATAATAAAAACAATACATTCGGTTGTCACTATAAGTTGTACATGTGTAGTGAAAAATTGGTCATATCAAGATACTCGAAGTGGGGGTAAAATGGCGCGTGCTCCGTACGAATATCACAGCTGCTCCTGTTTACCGACAAATGCGCGTCAAGGAGACCATTACAGCTCCACATAAGCTCTACGCTCCAGGGTCTAGGCGCCGCTCTACGCTCTTGTAAGAAAAACGCTCCTGTAGTGGGAAACGGATCGACAACAGTGACCAGCTGTATAAGAAACTAACTACCAAGTGTAAAGAAGTAGTGTAACTTTAAAAAGTTTTAGAATCTTTAAAATTTCACGATGGAAAATCTCGAGGAAGACTCGGCCGGTTGAGTTTTAAAGACTTAACGACCCAAGGCACGGAAAACTCAGACACGACGTGTACTGTCTTTTCTCCTTTACGAATAACTTCTATTGTAACAGAAGTGCAAGGTAAGCGAAATTTCATGTTCGTTGACAAATACGTGGCTGTATATATAACCAGATATTATTCTTAGTTTCGGAGTCATAAAAATAGATCAGTATTTTTTGTTGTCTTTCATGCATTGTCATTACGCGTATGAACTATGCAATATATTTTTGGGGTTAGTTACGTAAATCATGAATTCATTCGTTTGAAGTTAGAGCTTTTGACTATGAATTTACTATTAAATTAAGCTTCCTTTTGTAAAGTCAGTGCATCAATTTTTTTTGCAGCTAGGGTGTTCAATGCAATGGTTTTATAATTATTAAAAAGCTGGTTGTACAACGTTCAGTTCAAACCTTCTCCTGGAAAAAAGAGAATGACTAATGTGATTTTGTCGATTAAACTGCAATGCATTGTTTCTCAACAAGTGATACATTGATTTGAGGTTAGGTAAGCAGTGAGTCAAGGCTTATATTTGTTGTGATTATCCTTGTGTATTACTTATAAGGCACTAATCAATAATTAATTTAAATTTCTTGTTTTTTTGTTTAAAATGTATATGATAATAATTAATTAAATTTAGTTAAAATTATTTGAACGAGTTTTATAGTGTTAAATATTTTAAAACCATTTTTATTTTATTTAATAAAATAAAATTTACATAAATAGCAAATTACACATAACTTTGAGAAATAAATTATCTTGACTTTGTTAAATCAAGAACAGTCATAATAATTTGAAAAATTAATTTTATGATAAAAAATAAGCAATGAGACACATTATTCACAAAAATTTATTGTTTTTTTTTATTCGTACTTATAAAATTCTTATAAAAAGCTATATTTTCATTCTTAATAATAAAATAGTAATATATTATTATTTAAGTTAAGTAATAAATAATGATATAAAAATTTTCCATGTGTGTGTAAAAAATATATTTATGTTTAAGATGAAATTATAAATAGTTGTAAAACTTATTTTTTATTAATAATTGTTTTTGATAAAACTTTAATAATTTGCTAAATTAATAAGGTAGATTAATATATTACTATTTGATTTTAATAATTAAATATTTTAAAAAGCTATTTATTTATTATTTTAATGTAGAAGCAGCAGTCAACATGAATGCACGCACACAGCTATTTGAGTTGAGCATGGAAGGCCGACAAGTAGATGAGGCAGTAGCCAGTATCTTCCACAGTGTCCTATTCCATAGGAGCCTGGGCAAATTTAGATATAAACAGGAAGGCATTTATTCGGTAGGTACTGTTGGCTATCAAGATGTCGACTGCGACTTTATTGACTTCACCTATGTATGCTGCTCGTCGGTTCATCTAGATCAGACTCTTAAGCGCGAGATTTCCGGATTCTCTGAAGCATTACGCTCAACAGGCAGTCCGGGTTCTGGACAGATATCACTGGAGTTTTTCCAGAAAAAAAAGAACCGCTGGCCTTTCCCGCCTGAATGTATACCTTGGGAAGTTTGGACAGTCAGACTTGAGTTGATAAAATTAGCTACAGAGCATGAAAGACAGATATGTCGAGAAAAGGTGGGTGATCTACTGACGGACAAGATTCTGTATATAACCGAAGTGATGAACCGTCATGATTACCTACCCAAGATGCCTGATCAAGCAGAGCTCGATCTTATCTTTGATACATCCTACCCGGATATACAACCTTATCTTTTCAAATTATCGTTTACAACTTCTGGTCCACCTACCAGTACCATGGGCAACACTATGAAGAAGCTCATCAAAGAAACTCTGTCCATGTAGTCGCAAAGCGCGCTTTTAAGATTTATTATGCAGTTCTGGCTTACTAATTATATTTTTCCTTGGCCATATAGTTTTCAGCTCTATTGATTTTACGACAAACGCTAATTTGCTTAAATATTTTGATTAGCTTAACAATCATATAAATTAGGAGAAAGTCTTTTTTGATTAGTTTTTTTATTCATTTCTTATTTTATTAAAATATCTAAGCATATTTCATTTAAATCTGTAGAAAATTTATAATGCTAAGATGTATTCATAATAATTCAGGTTTAAAAACAAGGAAAAAAGAAAATTCAAGTTCAGCTATGCTTAAAATTTAATTAATGTCTTTAGTGAAATAGAAAAAATTAAATAATTTGGAAAAAAATTCTACATTGGATTTCACTAACAATTGAAACAATGAAAATATTTTTTTTATATTCAATTTAATTATAATTATAGTATAATTTTAAATGAATTATAAAAACTAAGCAAGATACAAAAATTAAAGATCGATTAATTAGATAATTCATAAGCCTTTAAGAGCCTATTAAAGTAATGTGAAAGTTTTACTTTATTGAGAGAGCAATGTTGGAAAAAATTGATGTCTGATACTCAAAATTATTATTAAAAAACTTTCAACATCTGCCACATTTTTATCTTTGAGAAATGTATCGATGATAAGCACTTGTATAAAATAAGAAAAAAATTGACGTCATAGGTAAAACAGATTTACACATCTTAAAAGTTTGTGGATAATAAAGCGTTTTTATTGATAGAATCAGAGCTTGCAATCAAATCGCTTGTATGGTCTAAATCTCACCGTCAGTGATTCTAAGAAATTTTAATAAAACATTAAGTCATTAAACTGATATTTCTTATGCAGCAGCTATGTCTTTTGCCAATGCATATTCGTTAAATGTATAGTACAAATAATAAAATTAAGTTTTCTTGTATCTGCGAAACGATAAAAAAAAAAAGAATATTTGCATGGCAGAATTATAAAACTATAAGATTCTGAAGAAAGAAAGAAAAAATATAAATGTCTCTGGTGATTTGCTCTGTGAAAATGTCTGTGTGTGTGAATATTAATTTCCACAGTGACAGTTGATAAACGGGTACACATAGTTCGAAAAAACTACATAAATGAGAATTTGTATAACTATTTAGTGTAATTGTTATTTATTTGACAAATATGCAATTTTCATCGAGCGAGAAGTATCAACTTTCATGTGCTAAAGATTTTTTATGTTCTAAGCATTAATCAATTTAATTAAACGATAAATAGTTTATGCATTGTAACGTATCAAAGACGTGTCAGAAAAAATAGTCGTTTTTTCTCCGTTTATTTCAATCCTTTTCTAGGTACCCTTGTGCCTTGTGGCTATTTTAGAAACCTTCCCTCGCATTTTACATAGAAAAATGATTTAATTTAACTAATGAAAATGAAGCTTCATTCAGCGAATTAATTATTAGCTAACCATAATGTACTTAATATAAGTAAAAGCTTAGCTTAAAAATAACTAAATATTTCGAAAAATATCTGAATAAATTACTTGTGATCTCGACGAATATCTTTATTTATGCGAGAAATTTAGCTATTTATCTTGCTATTTTTATATCAAAAAGGTAGATATTAAAAAAAAAAAAAAAGTATTTATACTTTACGTAAATTATAATAATAAAGTGTTTAGAAATAATGAAATTATTTTATACTATCGGTTCGCAAATAGCAATTATTAAAAAAGATGACGATAAAATGTGATAGTTAAATGTTACTTGTATATTTTTTATATGTAAAAAAATCACAAAAATAATTGTTTATTATAAATTGATTGGAATGTGGAAGCAAATTTTCATCAGTTAAATTAAAAGTAAAATATTTTCTGTGTATGTGAGTTATATTGATTAATGCACATATAGTAATATAAATAATAAAGAATCAATCGAATAGATTCTTTATTACATTTTATCAACAAAACAATAATCACTGGCATAAACGTGACACAGATTTGTAAAAAGTTTAAAAATTAGATAGACCTGTAAAATAGTTTAAATGACACTCTTCTACAATCACACGAAAAAGATTGAATTATACATATTGATAAGTCACACAGATATAAATATATAGATATATATATATACATATATATGTATATATATAAATATAAATACATAAATATAAATATAAATTTATGAAACAAGCGTAAAAAACAAATGTCCTTTACGAATAAGGAAAACGGCAAAAACTTTGACGAAAAGCCGTTTATATATAAATAATAGCAAGACATGGAGTGAGGATATAATAATTGTATATTCAAGCTGAGAATTATGAATTTGCGATTGGATAAATGAATCACAATTATTAATAAACTGCTGTATTTTATAAAAAAAAAGAAAAAAAAAAAAAAAAAAAAAACAATGGGCGAGGTTCTTATAAAAGTGAATGTGCAGTGCAAGTATTTTTGTTAAAGAATTAACAAATTTTGTTGGTGTGCAATTTTTAAGTTTGGCTTGCAGCTACTCTTAGTCAATTTTTTTTTTATTATTGGCTTTTTCCTTTTTTTGTTCAATGACATGCATCTTACTTTTTTCCAGAATAATGGAATAATATTAAATTATAGTTTATCAATTTTTTTAATGTTGAATTAAATATTAGAATTTAATATTAAATAGTAACTAAATTTTAGTTAGTACAAGCATGGAAAGTTAGAAATTTTTCCATTTGAAGTTTAATTTTTTTTTCTTACTAATTTTAGGTGAAATTGTATTTTTTTTCTTAATAGTAATGTTTGATTATTTGTCTATGGTTTTGTTTTCTTTTTTACGATTTTTCATTCAATAAATGTGTGATGTTTGATAAACACCGCACACAAAGTAAACTTTATTTTAGTATTTTAATTGCTGTTTACATCAATAATCCTCATCCTATTCCTAACAATGTTTAAATTGTGTTTTTTTTTTATGTCTAACTTGAAATTATTAATTTTAGTCAACTTTTATTTTTACAAGTCAGATCAGATTTATTTACATTTATTTAATTATGTTTTTAAAGTTTCTCTATTTATAGGTAAGTGCAATAATTACTATTGAAGACGCATGTTTTTTATCTTAACATTCAAGATTTTTAAGATAACTTGTTTTTATATACATGAAAGGTTTATTATATGTAATTAAATGAAAATTTAAGTGAAACAAAGTTACGTTATCAAACTGATATTAATATAGGTATTATTTTAACTTCTAGTTTAAAAAATATTTCAATTTCATAATAGTTTTACTTAATTTAGGATTTTGAAAATTTCAAGAAAATTTTCCAATAAAATTTTAATATTTAGTCAGTATAATTATCGTTAAATAATCTAATAATAATATACATATTATAATCTTGAATATTAAAAAAAGTAAATTGACACGTGCGTCCAAGTTGTTGGTGTTAATTTGATTCGCGTGGGTGGAAAAACGTTGTTGAAAAAATACTCACGGCCACTGACTTAGTTTTCTAATTTTAAAGCGCCTTCGCTCTATCTTTTTCGTTCCCTTGCGGAAACGCGCTAACCGTCGTTCTCCAGCGACTCGCGGATTAGTTTTCGAGTGGCTTTCGTTAAGTCAACGTGTGTATCTTTGGTTTTATGCTTTTTTTTTTTTTTTTTTTTTTTGTAATCGTGTTATTTTTTATATAGTTACCTGTGTGTAGTTTATCATGAATGTAAATCGTCGATTAAATTGTTTTTGGATACGAGTAGGAAAAGGTAAAATTTAATGCCTTTTTGTAAGTGAAATCGATGATTTATATGAAAATTAGTATTGAAATTAAGAATGAAAATTCAACTTTTTTTTGAGATTTGAATGAAAAAGAAAAAACATTATTAATATTATTAAAATGCATTTATATTTTTATTATTTTTATTTTCCATTCATTTTTTATTATGAAACTTTATTCTGGTCATTGAAAAAATAATTAAATTTTTTTAATGAATTTAAATATATGAAAATAATAAATAAATTAAAGTTAAGGGAATGTAATAGAAATATTCTATTTTTATTAATAATATGAATGGAGCGCATAAAAGACATAAATTTATATAACAAAGGACTTCTATTTGAATTTTCTAGACTTTCTTTACGTGTAAAATGTGTTTTTTCAAATAAAATTATTTCTATAAAAATTAGAATTGCTATTCCCTTACCCAGTCGCCAACTTTTATAAAATAAATCGTTTCTCTAAAAAATAAAACTACGAGAAAAAGAATAAAAGACGAAAGGAAACGAGAAAAAAAAAGTAACGTGTACTTGTTCTCCCTTTATAACGCACGTGCGAGAACTTTATCTCTGCTAAAGTGTAATTTAAAAATTAAAAATGAAAAAGGAAAGAAAAAAAATTAGCTATAAACAAACTGATTTCAATTCAACTCATAATAAATACTCGCAAGTAAAGACGCGAACTCGACATACTTTACGGGCGAAGTGAACGCGTTTCTCCACGCTCTGATTTGTATTATAAGCATCCCTGTAATTAAATAAACGAAGAAAAAGAAAAAGAAATAAAAAATAAACCGAAGTGACTATCTCGGCAAGAGAGAGAGAGAGAGAGAGAGAGAGAGATTAAAAAAACGCGCGAGGAACGTAGTAGAATCGGAAGAAAATCGTTGCGCGTAAAATTAAAGAACAAAAAAAAAAGGAAAGAAAGAAATAAAGGTTCACGCGCCCAAAGCGACGATTAGATAGTTTCAGACTCCAGTGCACGCGATGGATTTTTAAAAGCTCGGTAAAAGGAAGAAGAATAGAGAAAATGGGAAAGAAAGAAAGAGGCGAGCGATTGATTTGAATCGAATTCCGCAAATTCCAAAGGCTCCGACAAGTAGTTCGCGTGGCTTTGTGATCGGACATTCTTGCCTTCCATTTCCGTCTCTCTCTCTCTCTCTCTCTCTCTCTCTCTCTCTCTCTCTCTCTTTCTCTCTCTCCGTGTGAGGAAGCTTTTATCCTTATTCGTTGCTCTCCACTGCTCGTTTTAATCAAGCTTTCGAATCGAGAGTTTTATCGTATGTATATAAGTGTACATGCAGATGTTACGCTTATGATACGCGACGTTTCGTGTCGAAGGTAATTTTTCCGAGTACTCTTTCTACGTATACAGTCTGTCAAGTAAGAGCGTGGTCGTGTTAATTTATAAAAAAATTTATTTAATAAAACTTTTATATTTATATATACATTGTACACATTACAAACAATGATGCAATTCGGTCAATAATGTGTCCAGTCACCACCGGCGTCGATAATTGCCTGGCATCTCCGAGGCATGCTTTCTACTAATTTGACGGCGTATTCTAGTAGCAAGGATCTCCAGATCCGACGAATTTCGTAAGACAACTGCTTCAAAGTGTATGTGCGTCTTCCACGAAGCTTCCGTTTAATATATGCCCACACATTTTCAATAGGGTTTGCATCGGGCGACTGCGACGGCCAATCCAATGTAACGATGCCAGATTGAGTCTTCCACTGAGTACAGAGCTTGCTGCGGTCTTTAGGATCGTTGTCCTCCTGCAGAATCCAATCTTCATTTTTTGTGATGAACCATCGTTTGGCAGATGGCAGTAAAGCCTTTTTGTAGATTTTTATCATTTTGTCGGCATTTAGGTTGTCAGTAAAGAGGTGCAAAGTGCCGAATCCCTGCTTTGAGAAGCAGCCCCAAAGATGCACCTTTATTCCATGTTTTACGGTCCGCTGAACAAGCCTATTGGTGGAAGTTGACCAGACTCGCGTGAGGACAGAACGTGCCCATATAGAACATTCATCAGTAAAAATGACATTTTTAAAATCTCTATCAATATTTTCATGCGCCCAAGCGAGTCGCTTTGTCACATGTTTTTCAGTCAACAGAGGCTTCTTCATTGTGTTGCGCCATTTCAGATGATGAGTACGAAGATGGGTTCGGATAGTTTCGTAGGATATATCTAAACCTTTTGCCATTAATTTTGCTTGTCCTTGCCGCAGTGTTAAAGCAGGATTCCGCGAAAACAGATTCACTATTCTTTTTTCATCTTTTTTGTTCACTTTTCTTATCGAGCCACGTTCTGGTAAATCATCGACATTTTTAGCCACTTTATATCGCTGTATCCACTTCTGTACAAATGCCTTCGACTTTCTCATATATTTAGCAGCCGCTGATTGCGACATTTTGGGACCTTTCGGGTGGATGCAAAGGAACACAGCCTCGTAGCGCGACGCGTACTTAGCACTCATGGCGTTTGACGTGATTCTCTTTCAAAAGATCAACGACAACTGAATCTTTGTTAACAATGCATCAAGGACAAAGCTTTCCTCTATCGGCTAGCGAAAGAATTAGAGCAAAATCTTTCATTACCTGTCAGTGAAGTCGACCACGCTCTTACTTGACAGACTGTAGTTGGGGTAAAAAAAAAATGATTGAGATTAGATTCGCGTGAATTTTGTCGTGTATGCATTATACACGTATATTTCGCTACTATTCGGCGATAATGAGAAAGTAAATTAATTTCAGCTCACGCATTCATTACTTATGATAATATTAATATAATAAGATTTGTAGCGATAAACACAGTGTAGTTAAAATCTATTTAAAGTATATACGATTTTCCTAAAATTTCCATATGAGATTTTAATTAAATATTATTGAAACGAAAATCATCATCTCGCCTTTTATATAATAAATAATAATCGTTAATTGTTTTAATCTTAGTTATTTAAGCTTAAACATACATTTATTGGAATAATTTCAATAATCAATAATAATCGTAATTGCGTAATTTTACATTTAAAATAATCCAAACCGACCTCTTTTAATTTTCCTCCATAATATACGAAAATCGTACGTCACGTGTATAATACTGGGCGAAACACACATACGCATGTACGTGAACCTTGCGCTCCGACCTTTCCAGGGTTATCTTCTCAAGTCCTCGGGTCTTTGAAATACACGTTATACAGAATTCGAGTAGCTTAGCCATGATTAACCAGTTTCTCGGTATGCTTTAAAAGGTAATAACTTGTATTTTAATATATCGTACATTTGATATGTGACTGTTACATGAATAATGGAAAAAAAAAAAAAAAAAAAAAAGTTAATTGGTACCATCTACACATTTCAGTTTTTTTGTCAACTTCCGTCACATCGATAGATTATTTAATCTCTCACATTACGTAAGCGATATGCAATTGCGTACGAAAATTCTCTCTCTCTCTCTCTCTCTCTCTCTCTCTCTCGCTTATTTATATGTACGTGCGAGCATCGTCTGACGAAAGCGCAACTTTTTCACTTGGAAATTTTTTTATCTTGCGTGTAATTTACACACGCGACGATAATAAAGAAGAAATGGAAGGAAGAAACAACGTAGTAGCAATGTCGGAAGATTTTAGTATTCTTTATTTTTGAAAACGAAAATATTTGATAAAACGCTCACGTTTTGATTAAATTCTCAACAATGACGCGCGATTCCGAATACACACAAACACAATATATATATATATATATATATATATATATATATATATATATATATATATATATATATATATATATATATATCGAAAGTTAAATATAGAACCCCATTTGAAATGAAAAAAAGGAAAATTCTATAAAAAAAAGCAAGAGAAAACAAGTTTCTTGACCGACGAGTGAAGTTCACCTTTTTTATTTCTTTTCTTGTGTTGCTATTGTATATACGCGAATGAATATCTCGTCGATGGAAATATCGTTTTCTCTTCCTTTTTATAACGACATTCATTCGAAGTGATTCTCTTTTCGTTTTCATTATTCTACTTTTTCTTTCCCGTTAAGCTTACGTAACCTGATTTAAATTGATTTTTACTTCGTGCCTTGGATGTATCTTATACGAAGAAGTAAAGTGTATGAGATTGAAAAAGATTACACAATTTTTTTTATCTAAAATTTTTCGTGTACTTATCGATAATATTGTATGAATAAATTTATACAAATAATGATTGCTTTAAAAGATATAATTTTGTTTAATAAAAATGAAAGAACAAAATTCGTGTGTTAAAAACAATCAAAAGCTCAAGCAAATAAAAAGACGATTAAGAACGAACGTAAAACTCAAATTCTAGAAACACCAACGTATAAATCTCAAGCAATTAACGAAAAAACCAAAACTCGAACGAGCAAAAATAAATAAATAAACAATCAATCGATGAATCGCTCACTGACCATAGTTCGTTAAAAACAAAAAACAAACCCATCCACTCTCAGCAGCGAACGATAACCGATCCACGCCGTAGATTTTCTTCACAGGTCGCTGTGGTTAAGACGGAGAACAAAACTCGCCGAGTTTGTTTTTCCTCGTGTATGGGTAAATCAAGCGCGTGGTATACGTTTGGATGATCGTTACTGTAATAGCCGAGATGCTTATAGGTTAGGTAAGCCGGTCGGCGCGGCTATTGAAAACAACGACGAGAGCATAGAAATGTTTTCCTTAGCTCTCCGCTTGCGAAAGACAATAAGCTAAGCTGTCTGCTATTTTGTGTGGGTGACTGTGTGTATTAAAATGAGTTACGCTTGCTGGTACCTTTTTTTTTTTTATTTTCTTTTTTTCGTTGGCATTTGATTCAATTTTGCGCTTTTGTGGTAGTCGATTTTGTACGCTACAAGAATGATCGTCAATGTGTTAAAAATTTATAAAATTATGATATTTTTTGCGATTTTTAATATAAATCTATTTTACGTTTTATTATAAATCTATTTTGCTATTTATATTTTTTAATTAATTGGAAATTTAATTAAATGATAATTTATAAAAAAAAAAAAAAAAAAAAACAAAGAAAGTTTCATAGTGAAATTAAAATTGAAATTTATATTAACAAATAAAATAAAAGAAAATGAACATATAAATAATAAAATTTTAATAAAAAATTCAATGGAAAAATATAATTTGATTTGAAATAATATAATAGTATAAAAATAGTACAATACAATTATTAATTTTATAATAATATAATAAAATTTTTCATTTTTTTTTAAAGGCTTAGTAAAACGTTACACATTGTCATGATAAAATGAACATAATTGAAGTTAATTTTTCATTTTAAACATGACTTCCCTAAAAAAAATATATTTGCAATTTTGCAAAATGCTAAAATTTGATAAAAGAAAAAAAAAACAGAAAGTATATATACTAGCAATATAAAAAAGTCTACTCCGAGTACTTACGTTCATCGAGCCTCATAAATATAATTTACTCGCTAAATTAGTTAACGAATGTATTTCACTCGACGCTCTCGTAAAATTATATTTTCCCCTCGTCATTTCACGATAATCGCACCGTTGTTCTTACGCATTTTACGCGTCGCGCGAATCGTTTGCTCTTGACGTACATATATATATATATATGCCTTCGCGCATACGAATCGCGAGGACAAAATATAAAGCGTAAAGAGCTTTATAATTTTTTGGCACAAACGCGATTTACAACTACTGCGCTTGACACTCTACCTTTTCGTTTTTTTTTTTTTTTTTTTTGCTTTTATCTCTTCATTATTCGTTTCGTTCTTTTTTTATTTTTTTTTGTTTTTTTTTTTTTAAATTTAAAAATTATATTTCACAAAAACTTTTATTTTATGTAAAGTTTTGTATAAAATTTATCATACACGTATGCGCGTTTAGCATATTAACGGTATATTTACGGAATATTGTTAAACGTACAATGAACTTTAGCTCTACTTAATTTAAACACAATGCCACGTTTTTAAACACACACACACAGCTCACGTATTTTGATTAACGTTAAACGTGAAAAAGGAGCAATCATCGAGCTTTCTTCGTTTACAATATGAAATTGTCGACGCGGATAATTAATATTCTAGAAAGCGCGTATATAATTTTCGCGATAATCACGCGGTAGAGCGCCTAAATTTGTCCGTCAATCAAACTCGAAAATTTCTCGCCAAACAATGACTCGACTAACAAAAGAGAGAAAAGAAAAAAATAATAATAATCCTATGTGCGTAAAACTTTAATTTAGCGAATTGATATTTATCGGAAAATTTATTTATGGGAATCTATACGAAAATTTTCGAAATAGTCGGGCGCTTGCGCGCATATATTTATTGACTCGGCCGACGGGCGACGGAAACAATTTTTCCTACGAGTCTTTCTCCGTGTGCGAATGTCCACGCACGAAATGACTTTAAATGCAAAATTCCCGACGTTCTCCGGCTCCTATTAGTCTCTCACTCTCTCTCTCTCTCTCTCTCTCTCTCTCTCTCTCTCTCTCTCTCTCTCTGTCGCTTTTCCATTCTCTCTGTCTTTTGTACCGGTGGTAGACTTGACAAGTCCATATGTGCTGTAATGAAATAAGTTCCTTTATTTTTTCGCTCCTACATATTTTTTTTCTTCCGTCTTACGTTTATGGAAAGGAAGCGCAGTGACTCAGACTGAAGGTATGCCTTTGGAATTTTTTTGTCGACGATGGACAATGACGTTTCTTGGTTCTTTTCTCTTTGTGAAGGGATGAATTTACGATTTAAAATTTCTTTCTATTTACATTGTGCCAAAATTCTTTAAATATTGCGTTGGATTATTTATTTATTTATTTAATTTTTTTTTCAAAAAGCACTCATTAAGCTACTGGAATTTAGTAAATATTTCCGTGTCAGAAATATAAATTGCGCGATTACGTTGCATTTGAAAAAACATATGCCGTAAAACAGTTGCCAAGTTTATTATTATTATTATTATTATTATTTTTTTTTTTATCAAAATTTATTTTTCATTTAAATCAAATTAAATATAAGCACAAATAAAATACATTCGACGTATAGATAAAAATAAATAATTTTCGATAAATTTATCTAATTATTGAGTAAAACCAACATTTCGAGAAATACGCGAACGAATTAACATTGCTAAAAGATTTAGTATTCGCGCTTTATTTCTACGGTGAAAATTCGCTTTAATTTAAATGCAAATTCACTTAAACGCGGCTTAAAATTACTTTAAAATAATCATATTTTAAAATCGCCGTGAATTATAATGGGAGGTAGGGGCGGAGGGGAAACATAATTTTTGTTAACATAATGCAATAAATAAATATGTTGTGCGCATAATTTCAACGATGAAAGTTCAATCGCCGATAATTCTATTATCTTTTCCTCCGTTATTTATTATCAAAAGGAATTTGTGTGTATATTATAACGTTTATAAGTTGGTTTATTTTTCACGAAAGGAAAAATCATGGCTATTAATATGTCTCTTCAATAATGGAAAAAATCCACGCGGGACTATTTAATATATTTGACGATGCGTTAACTCCTTAAACGCAGGCTGCATTTTATGCGCCGTTATTTGATTATTTATTGCTTCGTGTATATACGCGCTTCTGTATACTTTCACGTACTTTAATATTAGAACAAATATAACGCGTTTTAAGTTTCATTCGTCAAATGAAACGTTGCAGCCAACTTTCATTTAAATATAGTCGTAAATCATTTACGGAGACGAAAAATTTTTAAATAAAAATTTCAACAATACATTTTAATAGACAATGATTATCATGAAAATTTAATATTGTTTGAATGAAATTTTAAAATTTATTTACGTTATATGTAATATAAAACATAAAGGCCTTACATAAAATCAACAATCAATTACTTTTTTTCCCTACTTTAAATTTCGTTCCCAATTACAATGCATTTCACAAAAGCGATACACAGATGAGTAGGCACACACGTGTACGTCAAAGGATTAAAAGGTAACGTCGCGCGTTTTTCGAAAAGCGAAAGAGTTGTCTCTCTCTCTCTCTCTCTTTCTTTCTTTCTCTTCCTCTTTCTCTCGACATCTTCTTTTCGCTTACCTCGTCTCGCGAAAAAATGCCAGCGTTTCAAAAGAGAGCGAGCTAGAGAAACTCTGCGCGTATAACGTGTCGGATGCTACAACGCGCGTGGCTTACGAATGCTTTTTACGTCACGGTGAATACTGATAAATATCTCCCGTTTTTTCTGTATTTTTTTTTTTTTTTTTTTGCCTATTTCCTTGTTTTTTCTTTACGTAACTATACTCTGCCTCTTCTTTTCACCCGTTTGTTGTACGAGCCGCGAGTAATATATTCAAATACGATGTGAATTTTCGCGCGCTTTTTGAGAATTTTTTTTTTTTTTTTCAATGTTTTTTTTTTCTTTTCCTTTCTTTATTTCTTTATTTATTTTTTTGAGTTTTAAGAAAATTTTGCTAGTGTTCCATTAGCATTTTCGTATTCGATTCAAAACTATTTTCGTTAATGAAATATGTAACAAACATAAATTCTATTTTTATTTCATTAAAATTATTTTTACCGATAAACTTATTTTTATTGATCGATATTTTTTTTTATCATTTGACACGTAGAATTTTATATCCTCGTAAATTAATTATTCAAGCTAGTTTTATGTATTTTAGTTAAACGTGTAATTAAATTTATTATCGGTAATAATCGACGAAGAATTTATCGGTAATCGCATTATTAATAAAACCAGTTAAAAATATGTCGATATTAATTAAAATGAAGATAAAATTGAAAATCCACGCGACGAAGCCGTCCTCAATGAATATATCGTCTAAATATATTTCCTATTATACATTATATATATATTATCATTAAATTTGTATTATCGAAATGGATCGATGTATGTATTATTGATAAATTGATGCAAATGAACAACTGCACTAGAATAATAGTTGAGAAAATAATTATTTTGAAATTAAAATTTCAAATACATCATTACAAAATAAAATATTAACATTTGTTTCGTTCCGTTTATTTGTTTAGAAATTTTATATTATCGCGATTATAATTTAGGTGCAATAATTAAACGTTAAACAAAATAAAAGTTATAAATAGTATAGTTATATGTTTAGACAGAAAACGATTTCACGACATGAAATACGCGTTAAGATTATAAGTGTTTGAAGAGAAAAACGTATATCGCCTCGTAAATAATCCGGACCTGTGCGCATTTGTTACGATGCGCGACGTGTAATAGATCGACGTGTAAATTTGTAATTGGATTTATCGAAGTAACATCTATTGAAACATCGCCGAGCGAATTGTCAACTGCGAAAATTTTGAAAAACGAGAAAAAAAAAAAAATAAATAAATAATGCGAAAGTAGAAAATAAATAAATAAAAGGACCGTTAATCTTTTTCGTGCCTGCGATTGATAATTTTTGACAGTGAAATTAAAACGGTAAATTATTCGGATGATTTGTTTGCAGTTGATTTTTTCTTTTTTTAGATGAAAAAAAAAAAAAAAAAGAAAAAATAAGAAGAAGAAGAAGAAAATGAGATTCCGAATATAATATGGAAGTTTTTATTTTTTATTTTAAAATAGAAGCGATATATTTTCACGAGTTCAACTTGAAAATGAAATTAGAAAATATATTTGTGGATTAATTTTCATCCTTCGAACTTTTCTCGAAAACAAACAAGTTTTCGATTCATATATGCATACGTAATTTAATCGTTGCATTTTTTCTCAAAGTTTAAACGAGTTAAATAAAAGTAATCTATTTTTTTTTTTTTTTTTTTTTGAAAGAAGTACAGCCGAGATACTATAGTATATATTCACGCATATACTTTTGGGTAAACTATAGGATCTGAAAACGCGCGTGCGTCGAAGTGAGTATAACAGCAGCGGCAGCGGCAGCGGCAGCATGAGCAGCTGTAGCCGTAGTCGGTGCGCGCACGTAGTATCAGTCGTCGGCCGGCGGCGCGCACTCGAGGCGCGGTGTAGCCGCTAAACAACGTATATACATATATACATATATATATATATATACACACACATATGCACATATAGACATCAGGATAATCGCGAGTCAAACGCACTCGGGTTCTCTCAGTCGCGACTCGCTCTCGTCCGACGTCGAGTGTATTACCTCTCGCTCGTGCGCTTGTGAACCATATTGAGATACACATACTTTATATATATATATGGATATATATAGATTTTGATTTCTGTATCACGCTGATTTAAGTCGACTGGTAGGAGAATTAATTATAAAAATAAAAGGAATATGGTATGAGGGCTTGTCGGTAAATGGGTGCGCGAGAGTGCGAGGTGCTGGCGTCGCGCTACGATAAAGTTACAAACGCGACGCCAAGTGATAAAGGAACGATAAGGATTGCCGTATCTTTGGGAGGAAAGTTCGGTGAATCGATGTAAAGAGAGAAAGAGATACCATTTGGGAATATACACACACACACACAGCCAAAGATATACATATTTATCACGAATGGACGAGAGAGTTGATGTCGAGGAAGTCGTTGTACCCGAGCTTTTTAACATTCGGACGGTGTCGCACACGTGGCTTTCAGGTACGCTGATGCTATTGATGAAATCGATGCGCGAAAAATTTTGTATTGTGCATTTTTTTCTTTTTCTTTTTTTGTTAATGGTTATGCGTGTATGGTTTCGTTCGAATTTCACGCGATGCGTGACGGGTTATGTAATCGAGAGCTTTTGCACTTTTTTTTTTTTTTTTTTTTTTTTTTTTTTTTTATCTTTTCAAACGATTGTTTACACCGAAACGAGTGATTTATTATAACGCGTTGTGGGCTTGAAATAATGTTTTAACGTTGATTTTATTTCACACGATCGTTTTTAACTGTGTAATATTTTGACAGATTTAAGAATTGAAACATTAAAAATAGTTCTTAACTTTGTTATTATTATTAAAAATACTCATAGCGTCGTTGAAAAAAATAATCTTACATTTGAAAAAATATCGTTATGAAATAGCTTTGTAATGCTTGGTTTTTTTATTTTATTTTACATTAAATATTCAATTCTCTTTCATTATAATTGAAAAGATAAATGTATATTTTAGAAAAATCAGCGAAATAAAAAAAAATATTTTATATCCCGGTTTATTAACATTCACGCGAACGATATTTTTTTAAAGATGAACGTAAAAGGGCGTGATCTTGAGCAGAGCGCATAAAGTCTGATCGTAACCATAAAATATGAAATACTATTCACTTTAACAATGACGTATTACTTTTCTTTAAAAAAAAAAAATATATATTATTAATAATAATAATCGTAGATAAAAAATACACTAGAAATTGGTGATAAAACATAATCATTGCTTAGATTTAAACTCGTCCGATCAAACGCGGATGTTACTACTGAATAAAAATATAAAGTTTTATATTTGTACGCAACTTGTATGGGTTATCGTTGACTTATAAATTTTAAATAGGAATTTTTCTTTTATATAAGCAATTTTAAACATTAATACAGAGGGCGATAAAAATACAGCGCGAGGAAATATCTTTTGATTCAGAAATAGATTTATATATTTACGTTGATACTGAATCGAAAAATAAAATAGTTTTATTGACTATTAAAAAAGAAATTAAAAAAAAAAAAATTTTACTGACAATAATTAATGAAGTATAAAAAAATTTGCAATTTTATGGTAGAATATATTTTTAATATTATTATAGTTTTTCGATATAAAAAAAATGTTTATTAATTATTTTATTTTTCATTGTGTACTAACGTATAAATTTATATATTAATATAATAAATTTTTACAGCTTTTATAAAAAATACGTATAAAGTATAAATATTAATCATTGAAAGTTTTATTTCAAAGTTAATGAAAAATTAAGAAATTCATTAAATATAGCTTCAACACGTGTACTATTCTCATGCACTGTTCTTTCAAATTTCATAATAAAGAAAAAAAGTAAAACTTTATCTTCTTTCATTTGCTTTCGTTATCGAGGCATTTCCCATCACGTAATTAAGGAAAAAGTCAATGTACCGAACTTCATAAAATTCATGGGTTTCTTCGTTATGATCTAAAGAATGATATGAATTCGCATAAAATGCGTATAAAAAATAACCGACAGCTTTATGAAAATGTGATATGAATAAATAATCTAATACGAAATTAAATTCAATTTTCTATTTTGCCATTGTGTTTATTTAATAATTGTTGTTGATATTGATGAATTTGAAGGGCAACTGTTAAATTGCGTTACTTTACAATTCCGTAAGCTTAATATATACATGTTCCATCGAATAAATGTATGTATACTATACATACACCATATATGAATAAATTTACGTCGATTGGAGAATCGATACATTTGTAAAATAAGTGACATACTTATATCAATGTATGAAAAGAATTTTAAGTTTGAAATGTATTTTTACTAAAATTTTCGCGAGTAACTTTTAAGTTTTTTTTAGACAGTGTCTATAACTTTTGAGTATAACTGCGCTTCATATTTTTTATGTTTTCTTTGATTCTTTTATTTATTTTTTATTATTTTTTTATTTATTTATTTTTTTTTTTCATGCCGAATATAAACTTTTGAATTATTTTTGTAAATATACGACTTACATATATCGCACGTTTATACAGTAAAAACGATCAAATTCATGATAAAATTTTAAAATATTAAAATTTATCTATACTTTGTGGATTTTTAACCGACATGGATTTGTAATAAAGAATATCATTGAATTTTATAAAACGAAAAATGTCATTATGACGATCAATGAAAAAATTTAATATCCACGTGAATGAAGTAATATAAAAAAATGACGTGTTAAATTAATTATTTATTTATGAATATTCAAATTATCCAAAAACGTTTAAATAATTCACGAAATAAAATAAACGCAATATTTATTATTTACTTCGGCTTTAAAATCATTTTTATTTAATGCAAAGTTGATATAGATTTACGACTATATCGAGGAACGTTACACATGCGGCATTTATAGTAAAATTGCTAATACCATATGCCGTTTGTTGTCGATAGTCTATGTTCTATTTTATTTTTAAATCTGCGCGATAAATTTTGCGAAAATTTTTGATTTTCTGTGTGAATATTAAGTAGACAATTTATGCGTGAAATTTATAAATTATTTAATAATTAAATTACCGAATAAATTTAATTAACAAAATAATGAAAATAAATTGAATAGTTTCATTAATTAGCGAAGATTAATAAACAATTTTTTATTATTATTATTTGTAATCTTTTCTTCTTTTCTCATATATATTATGGATGAGTCATATAAAATTATGTATTGATTAGAATAACAGTTTCAATGTCAATAAGCGGCTTATGTAAAGTACATAAAAATCTTTTAACGTATAGGCTTTTAGTTGAATTTATTATCGAAAAAGATTTAAAAAATTTCCGCATATCGTTCAAGGATTTTATTTCCAAGAAACTCTAATAACTTAAGAAATATTTACAATATAAATAAGATATCAGCAATTGTTAAAATTTTAATTTTTAAAAATAAGAATGCAAAAGAATATTTTAAATTCATGATTAGTTTTTTAAAAAACATTTCTGATATCAAAAAGCGAAATAAACTAATAAACTTTAAACTGGTTTTAAAGCAAATTTTTTTTCTCTCTTTCATATTATTCAACGTCAACTTTTTTGCGCTCATACGTTATCCAAAGTTCATAAAGGTCCAAACTACCCGAACAGTGCGACGCGAGATAAACTCATGTGGTATATGTGTACACGTAAAATAAATTTTATTTAGCAAACATACTATACATAGTATGCGTTATTTAATCGAGGTTAGAATTTGATATTAACTTCGTGTATGTCGTCCTGCGAGTTAAGTATTTGCATCTAATATTTTAAAACGAATATTTCGGTACAAAAATTTTAAAGTTTTCTTTGCGTTTGTTAATTCGTCGAATATAATCGGAAATATTATTTCGAAAATAAATAAACTGCGGACAGTAAAACTAAAACGACTTAATGAAAGATAATATTTCTCTGTTTTCGGAGATTATTTTTATTCGAAAAATACAACTATTAAAATAACAACAAAAGTAAACATGGAAAAGTTAAAACGTTTAATTTTAATAACGGATATGTATTTTTAATCTTATATTCAGAGAAGAAGTTGCTGTTTTTTTGGGGTTGAGAAGTTTAGGGTTTTTTTCCAGGTTGGTAATTATGCGAACGCGGAGAGTTAAAACTTTAAAATTTTAAATAGCGCGCGTTATCGCGCGTTTGTTAAAAGGGACGAAAATTAAAACCTTTATCTTTGTGAAAAAAAGCCAAAAAGGTATAACGCGTTTCGTGATAAATATTGTAAAAAATACTTGTAATACTCGTACATGGTTTGTCCGACGTACCGGTTTACTTAAGTATTAGGTTGCTGCAGATGAAATGGCCGATTTAGCAATGACATAAAGTTGGCTGCAATTTTAGTGTATTATGTTGGCACAAGGCGGCGCAAATGATATGGCATATCAAACTATAAATACTGCTACTTTGGTTTATGGAGTCATTTCTGTTTTGCACTTCATAGTGATCGTAAAAACAAAAAGAGAAAGTGAACATGGAAGTGAATCAAAAACGGCTACTTTTACTATACGAATTTAAATTAGAGCACAACGCAACGGAAGCAACGAGGAATATCAACAGCGCATTTGGGCCTGATACAGTTAGCGAACGAACCACTCGGCGGTGGTTCGAAAAATTTCGATCCGGAGATATGGACCTTGGAAATGAGCCACGTGGACACCCCGGACCATCGATCGATAACGACGAGCTGCGTGCATTAGTGGAGTCTGACCCCCGCCAAACCATAAGGGATCTTGCCGAGAAATTAGGCGTTCACAATTCGACAGTTTGCCGCCACTTGCAACAACTTGGAAAAGTGAAAAAGCTTGACAAATGGGTTACGCATGATCTTACCGAGCGAAACATGACGTGTCGAATGGAGATTTCAAGTTCTCTTCTCTCCCGCAACAAAAAGGAACCGTTCTTGCACCGAATTGTGACCTGCGATGAAAAGTGGATTTTATACGATAATCGTCGCAATCGATCGGCCCAATGGCTATGAAATGCCGATGAAGCGCCAAGACACATGCCGAAACCAAGCCTTCATCCAAAGAAAATAATGGTAACTGTTTGGTGGTTTGTAGCTGGAGTTATCCACTATTTGTTAGTCACTATTCACTAAACCATCAATGCTGAGAAATACTGTGCTCAACTGGATGAAATGCATCAGAAATTGGTAGTCCAACGAGCTAGGCTTGTCAACAGGGATGGAGTGATACTGCTTCATGATAACGACCTCACGACCTCATGCATCGAGAACAACGGTCCAAAAATTAAACGAGTTGTGCTATGAGACTCTTCCTCACCCTTCATATTCACCAGACCTCTCACCAACAGATTACCATTTCTTTAAACATTTGGATCACCTTTTGACAGGAAAAAGATTTAATAATGAAGCTGTTGTCAAAAATGCTTTCGAGGAGTTTCTTCGAACCAGAAACTCGGACTTCTACAAAAGTGGAATAAATGTACTTGTGTCTCGTTGGGAAAAGTGTGTTGCATCTATTGGTAACTATTTTGATTAAATAAATTGTCTTTATAAAAAGTTACAACTGTTTAAAAATTTATTACTAAATCGGCCATTTCATCTGCAGCAACCTAATATATTATGTATAATTTAAAAATCTGGATTTTTGTTTTACATTAAAGTAAGTTTTACGGTATGTATCAAAATATATTGTATAAATAATTGGAATTAAATATTCGTGAATTATTTGTGATTTTTTACGAAAATTAAAACCGAATTTCCACGATTCAGAAACGGTGAAAGAAATTTCGTAGATAAAGTTCATAAATTCAAAATTAAAATCGCATTGGAATTGATAATATTTTCCAAACTATTATTCAAAGCTCGCATTCAACGTAATAAATCATTCGAACAAAACTGTCATGACTCGTAATTTTCTTATTATGATTTAAACGCAAATCTTCGAATAAGTAAGTATATTGTCGAGAGACCAAAAAACTAACTAACACATTCACACACGCATCTTACATCCATCAAAATAATAAAGAATATTTCGATATATCCCACTCTTGGGAAAATAAAGGGTATGCAAGTCCTTTTTCCCACCGCATATGAAATAAAAGAAAAAGCTCGGCGTGCGCCCGAAATTTATCATTCGTAGCTCTCGGGTGTATAAGAAGCAGTCGCATTCCCGTGAAACACTATGTATATACATGTAGCGTCGTGGGTCCTCAACAGGTGGCCACTATCATTGCCATAGTTGCGCGCGCGATTTCTCTCCGTCCTTTCCTACATTCGCTCTCTCTCCCTCTATCTTTCTCTAACCCTCTGTACGCTCGATTTTCCCTTTTCGAAAATTTCATGCGTATGTACGCGGACTTGGATTATCTGGTGAGAATCGGCTTTTAAATATATTTGCGCGTGGATGGAATGTTGATTAATGACGATGGTGTTGGAAGCCCTTTTTTTTTCTGTTTTTTTTTTTTTTTGTTTTTTGTTTTTTTGTTCTTGGTTTTATAAAATAAAGAGCTTGATTTTTTTGTTTTAACACTTTAGGAAATTGAATAGAAAAATTATCGATACTTTCATGGAAGATAAATATTTAAACGTGTTTATTTTTATGAAGGATTAAGCGTTTATTTCTGCCGATTTTCTTTTATACGATACCTAAAATTTACATTTTATTACGAGAAACATTTCATGAAATTCAAATATTCAGATAGGCTTGTTCTCATATTATATTTAAACCTACTAAGTTCCACAAGTAAAATAAGTCATTATAAACTTCACCAATTGAGCTGCATAAAAAATAAAAAAAAAAAAAAAAAAAAAAAAATTGTTCACACTGCAAACAGTGCATTATTAAAAAGTATACGTTTAGACTCATTCGTAAAATTCATTTGGAGATAACACGAGATTCATTATTCATCGTTTTTTTTTTTTTTTGTTTTTCCCTACTACTACTGAAAGTAAGATTTAGATTGAACGTGAATAATTTATCGATCGTATAATTCGAAATCGATCATAATTTTCAATGTAAAATTGAATTTTTCCGTTGACATATATTACCGCGTATGCATCGACACTTTTATTTTTATTTCTTTCCGAGACTCTTTCATAATACATTCATTTTATTGCTCGAGGGTACAATTGTCTTCGAGTGCATAGCAAATGAACCTGAATCTGGTGAAACAAGAAACTTGATCACTTTATTTACTTCAACTTTATTAAGTTGTTCGTTTGTTTATTTTTTTTTTCTCCATTTTATTCACATAGCTCATCTCGCAATCCGCAAAATGAAATATTTTAATAAAATAACTTTTTTATAAACCATAAGAGGAATGATTAAGTTTTTTTTAAATTGTTGACTCGTGATAAATATTGTGTACTGTTTATATTAAAAAATAATTATTATAGAATATTCAATAACCTTTTATAAAGTGCAAAAAATAAATAAAAATAATATTCACTTTATGATTTTATGATATTTTTTGAAAGCAGTTTGAAAAATAACACATAAAACTAATTATTTTACGGTCCACATAAGTTAAAATATCCAATTATTATATTTTAAAAAGTTATAATTAAAGTTATTTTCTTTAAAAACCTAATTCCATTCTGAGCTTCTCAACCACACTCTAAGCACATTTTTTCACAATAATCTATTCTTCCAAGCTAACACAATATTGTTTCAAACATTTCATTGATTTCTAGATCATTCAAAACTCGAGCGTACAAAATAAAATAAAAAAAAAATAATTTCCATTTAATTAACCACACATGTCAAAAGTTCACAATACTTCATTAAATATGCGAAAAACATTTCAAAAGAGTTAGTGTACCGAAACTGTTCTAAAGAATTAAATATACCAAAGCACATATAAAAAACACAATAGTTTAACTTTCGTGTACATTATTCTCAACCAAAATAACTATATATACGTATGCATGTATATATCCTTTGTCTCTTTTGACCGACGTACACCTCAAACAGATTCGATCGTCTTTCCGCAAGTAAAAGCAAAAAGGCTTGGTCTTGCACTCCAGGAATCTCTGCCATAGCTGACGAAGTAGTCCGACACTGGAATCTTCCTCCGATCCCTTTGTAAGTTTCTTTACCATCTGAGCTAAGAGGGACAAATTTATTTCTTCCTTTCCGAATAACCGAAAAAATGGTACACGAGAAAAGGGAGTCAAGACACTCACTCGAGCTACGCGGAATTTTTCTCTTTCTTTTGTTTCGAAATAGACTTAATTTTGTTTTTTTGTACCTACATATATACATAGGTCCAAGAGTCGGATAAATTACCGAGTCCATTAGCAAGGAATTTACGCGTGTGTATACAACGACGATATAGAATTTACAAATATCGTATACATATGAATAAAAAAATGGAACGAGGGTTTTCTCTTTAACGAACGACGCGATCCTGACGTTAAACACGCACACACACACACACACACACACACACACACATATATCGGTATATAATCCTCTTTTTGCCTCTCGCGGTCTCTCGAGCTGCGAGGATGATTGATGGTCGGGGGATTTTAGTGTCGGCGATGTCTCTGTGATTCTTTACCACTGTACGGCGGTTTCTTTTTCTCTTCTTTTTTTTATTTTCTGTTTAATGGATCTGTTTGAACAAGAGTGTGATGTTGCGGTAGGTTAAAATCACGGATAAAACGATTGGGAATTATTTATAATAATCTAGTATGTGGTTGTTGGTAGTTTATGACTTTCTAATAAAAGGATATTGCTGTTTTTTTATTTTTTTCTTTACTTATTACGAGGATTATTGGCGACTGAAATTTCAAATGTTATGTTGATCGGAAAAAATATTTGTATGAAAAATTATTATTAACTGTTGAAAATATGTGTTAAATTTGTAGTTCTTTATTTTATTTTAAATTCTTTTGAAAAGTATTTTCATCATGAGTTCTTATAACCGCGAGTTTCAATTTAAAGGAACGAGTGTATCATTAGTTATATATAGTATAAAAAAAAAGAATAAATGGATTATTTTTTTAAATAAATTTCTATTTGCTCCTAAAAAATATATTTGAATAGAGTTTAAAAAGTAATTGAAATAATTACTGCTAATTGGCAGAGCAATTTTCTTGTTCACAGGTACTAGCATTACCCTGTATTTATATATTTATCACCTTTAATTTCCACCGAATTACGATTTGTTTATTTATAATAAAGCTTTAACCATACCATATGATAATGTTTATGTTATTATTAATAGGAAATGATTAATAGCAAAATGCTAATGAGAACAAACGTTAAATTCTTTTTTAATTCGAAGTGTTTAATACACAAAATACATTATGGTATTAATCAAGATAACAATTTGATTTACAATCATTTTTACGATATTTGAAAATTTTTAAAATATAAATAAATAATATTTATATATAAATATAAATATAACGGTCAAAATTTTAATCATCAAAATTAAAATAGTATACAATTTTTTTATGGCAACGTGTCGGACAATGTCCATATATAATTATTGATATTTGCGAATTATAATATCGGTAATACGCATATAAAATACATCAATTTGTTTCACAAATGAATAATTTATACCGCATCGTCAACTGATTACCATAATTCGATTATGTACGAATGACAAAATCGCACAAGTAGAACTCATTCATCGTACGCTTGTCGCTTTATACGATTTACTATTTTAATATTATTTCATTTGATAATTTAATAACTTGATACATTAAATACATATAAGTACAGTCGGTGATAATTCGACTTATGATGTAATCCACTGGTAATATTTACCAGCGTTATCTTAAAAGAATTAAGCTGGCTCAGTCACGGAGATCCAATTTTTAAGTTTCTGACATAATGGACTGATTTTCGAAGTTAAATTAAAGAGCTTTCTTTTTAAAGTCACTATTAGCATTAAGATTAAGCAGCTTTTAAACTTAACCATTATCAGTAGATTTATTTTAGAATCTCCACAATTAAAGTACTTTTCTTAACACTTCTTATTTGTCTAGTTAAAGCTTTGTTATTAACTCGGTACGTTTCTTTTGTATTGTTCGAATATTTGTATAAATAAAAGATGTTTATAAAATACAGATAATTAAATAAAATAAAAATTATTAATGTATTCCATTTTTGTTCGAAACTGTATATGATTAAAATATTATACAAAAGGTAAAAAGTGTACATAATTTTTATAACTCGTCAAAGAACACAGTATCATGTATATTTGAAAATATAATAACACACGATAAATAATATATTCTCTAAACATGAATATTCTTTTGTAGTAAATAATTATGTTTTATCACGAATAACGTATAATAGCATTTTATTTATAAACTACGTAATACATTGAAATGTATTTTCGTAAATATTAATAATACGAAATTAATAATACGAAATATACTTTCGTAAATATTTTTAAGTACAAAAGTGCATTACATCGTTTAAAGTACATCATAAAAAAAAAAAAAAAAAAAAAAAACAAATATGCTGAAAATAACGACAATTTTCTAAATTATCGTTCTAAAATTTTTTGCTTCAGATATCAACCGCTCGAGTCAAAGCGCCAATTAATATTCTAATCCATTAAAATTCAATGAAATGTCGTCGCATCATCTCACAATGGAGGAGATAATGTTCACCTTCGACGATGAAAACTGCACGCAGGTTAATTGTTCGGAAAACGGGACGCTTTTACTGGGCGATGATTTTACCTCGAACCTTACCTTCAAATTGCTGATCGGTACATTTTACACGAGCATTTTTCTTCTGGGTGTCTTCGGTAACGCGCTCGTCTGTTTCGTCGTCGCGCGCAATCGCCAGATGCAAACGGTCACGAACCTCTTCATCACCAATCTTGCCCTGAGCGACATTCTCCTCTGCGTACTCGCGGTACCCTTCACCCCGCTTTACACCTTCTTGGGCAGTTGGGTATTCGGCGATACTCTGTGCCATCTGGTACCTTACGCGCAAGGTGTCAGTATTTACATAAGCACGCTTACCCTGACCGGTATCGCGATCGATCGGTTTCTGGTGATCCTCTATCCGTTCAGGCCTCGAATGAAGATCGGCACCTGCGTGACTGTCATCATTGCCATCTGGGTCGTTGCACTTTTATTGACTCTACCCTATGGCCTTTACATGAAACCTCAATCCTTGGTGGACAATGGAAATCGGTATTGCGAGGAGGCCTGGCCCGAGGAACCCTTCCGTAAAACCTTTGGCTCGTTCACCTCGATCCTTCAATTCGTCTTGCCGTTCATGATAATCGCCTTCTGCTACATTTGTGTCTCGCTCAGATTGAACGATCGGGCGAGGATGAAACCGGGAAGTAAAACCAGCAGGCGAGAGGAAGTCGATCGCGAGAGAAAGAAAAGGACCAATCGGATGCTCATAGCGATGGTAGCGATCTTTGGAGTCAGCTGGCTCCCGTTGAATATTGTCAACGTTGTGGAAGATTTTTATCCACCTTCGAAAGATTGGAAATATCACAAAGTGTTGTTCTTCATGGCTCACTGCTTGGCTATGAGCAGTACTTGTTACAATCCGTTTCTCTACGCTTGGCTCAATGATAACTTCAGGAAGGAATTCAAACAGGTATGTACCTTTTCGTCCTTTTTTTATTTTGTTGTTTTTCTTTTTTTTTTTTTTTTTTTTTTTGTTTTATTGACTCTCGTCAATTGTTAATTTTTCAACTATGTGGTTTTACTGAATCGAAATTTGGTGAAAATTTTCAGGGAGGAATTCTTCTTAATTTCTAAGGTATCTAAAAATTTATTACATAAAGTAAATAGTAAAAAGTTCAAATGTTAAATCACTCGATTTTATCATAGTTAATAATCCATAAAATCATCAGGTAAAACCATAAAGTTTTTTTCCTCAAATACATATTTTTTGATTTCGTAAACTAAATACAAATTTTTAAGTTGTTATTGAAACTGTAAAAAATTTAAAACTAAAATATAATTAACGCTTGTAACTATAAAAGAATTTTTTTTTAAACTGTGAAATTTTGCTGGTAACTATCTTCTTTTTGCGAACAAATTTTTTACAGTGTGATTTATTTACGATTGAGCATAGAACATTCCTTTACACATCACATCCTGTACCTTAATTCAAAATTGAAAGCTTATTTTGAATATTTTTCCGTATTAACATTTCCTATACATAAAGGAAATTAAAATAACTCATAAAAAGAGTTTGCATGAAGAATATTTTGCAAATAAACGTGCAAAAAGATGTTATGGTTTAATTATATTTTAAATTAGAAGTTTTTGTTGATAATAATTTTATTAGAAATTATCGTTATTTATCTTGTTCAAATAGAATCTATGAGAAAAGAAAATTGGTGCGTAAATGGAAAATCAGTTTTCATTAAAATTGTTAAAATCCTTTTATTTTTCGAGTTACTCGAGTATTTCAATTTATTCGTAACTAATCCTATAAGAATTCGTGAAATTTTCAATCAAATAGTTTGTCATTTCTTTAATTATAATACTCGATAAAAATAATTCAATTAAAACGTCCCACCAATCGGTTTCAATTTCCTGAAACGACAGCTTAAGACACGAAATACAAATGAGGTTAAAACTTGCACGACGATCAAGCCTTTCTGCTTATTTCGCTCCTATAACAATGCGCTCCGTTAAAATCTATATTTTTTCATGCCATTATCGTCGTAGACTGCCTTTGAAATTGGAAATGGCTTAAAATAAAATAAAATAAAACTCGCGAATACTTTTAGCAGTTATTTATTAGAACTGCTTGTTATTAAGGTTAATGAGAAAAGCTTCGAGTAATAAGGAGTGTTTATTACAAAAATTTACTTTCACCCTTCTTAGACTTTAAAACTTATTTAAAGAACGTAAGTAATATTCTATCCAACAATTTAATTAATATAAATTTCCACTTAAAACTAAAATCTTATTAAGAAGCATCATGGAGTCATTTTTTTTTTTTTTTTTTTTTTTAATTTTGACAGTCAAATAAAAAAGTTGAAATATTTTTAATTTGTAATTTTTAAAGTAATGCTTGCGATAAAATATAAATAAATTATTTAATTTTTTACGCATTTATTTTGCATAATAATATTTTTTAACTAACTCCATCCAAAACCAAGTTATTACAAAAAAAAAATATCCTTCCAGAAGACTTTTACAATAAACCTTGAATTAAAATTTTCAAAAAAAAAAAAAAGAAAACTTAAAAATCTTTTTTAAAGGATAACGCGAATTATTCGCAAAAATAGAAAAATGAATAAAATAAAATAAAATAAAAAATAAAAATATCACATCGTTGCCGCGTCTAATAACATTGTTACAGTTTCTGGCTGGATTATGCCAATCTGTCCTTCAATTATTTTTCACCCAATTTCTCTCCATCTCTCTGCGCTTGCTGCAACCATCGTTTTCCTCCTCCTGATCGCTATATAATCAAACATTCGTTACCGCGCCGTTGGCCAACTACTCACTCGCTCTCTTCTTTCTCTCATTCTCTCTCTCTCTCTCTCTCTCTCTCTCTCCCTCTCTCTTTCTATCTCTCCCTTAAGGGGAGGAAAGCGGAAAAGCGGGCCGCAAACAGGTCGCACGTCTGCAGTGAAACGTCGTCGATCAATTTTCCACGCGCGCGTGCTTATGTCCATACGTTCTCGCATATGTATATGTGTGTATGTGTGTATGTGTTCGTGAATCTATCAATACGCGCTTCATTTTTCCACCCTAACTTGGCTGTTTCCTTTCTCTTTTGTGCATTGGCTCGAGATTTTTGTATGCCTGGTTTTGATTTGTTTACTTACCTCCTAATTCCGCAAGCTCCTCGCGCGCCTTTTATTTGTATATGGTGTCGGGGGGTTTTTTTTTTCTTTTCTTTTTATACGCACACATATTTAAACGTATATTAAAGTTTGTGTTGAATGTTAATGACTAAATTGTAAAATTTTACATTGAGTATTTCGATTATGCAATTTAAATCGATGCGCTTTTTTGTTTTTTTTTTTTTTGTTTTGGAATACGATATCTAAATTTAAGCTTTCGCGTTGTGTATACTCATTACGTAAGTGTTTCATTATTGTTTGAGATTTTAATACACGGCTTTTATTTTATTTTAATTTTAGATTCATGCTTTGTATATTATATATTAAGGGGAGGTTCTTATCTAGCGACCCAAAAATTACGTGATTTTCGCGATTTTTTTTCTCATGGAAGGAAAAAAATAAAGTAGTCAAGTTTTTTGGTACTTATTAAGTATGTTATTAACTACTTTTACAAATTTTTTTGAACAAAAATACCAAATAGTTTATTAGTTATATGCATTGAAAAATAGTCATCGAAAAAAAAGACACCTCCACGGGCGGCAAGGTAACTCATCCAATTTTTGTCTGAAATCAAAAAATCAAAGTTTGTTATAAACTAGAAGACATTGGGATCTTGAACTAAAATCACCAAGAAAAGTTAAAAATTAACAAAATGGCGGACTTGCAAAAAAAAAATATTTTTTTGCATTTTTTTTTGCTCTAAAAAGTACAATAACAATAAAAATAATCATTGTAAAATTATGATTTTAAGTCAAGATCTAGCAAATTTAATTACCTTTAAAATAGAAAATTCATCTCGATATCTATAATAGTTTTTGAGATATCTTGCCGCCCGTCTCAAAAAACATGGTTTCGAGAAAAATGCGTTTAAAGTTTTAGTACGCGATTTAATTTAATAAAAGACGACTTCGGTTTTTTGACTATAACTTTAAAAATAAATTGAATTCGGCAAAACGGGTTTCACGAGCGTATTCTACGAGACATTTGCCAACTTTTTAAGCAAAAAAAAAAAAATCGATTTTTTGGTCGTGCTTGATGAGAACCTTCCCTTAATGTAAAAAGATATAAGCTGCAATTGAATAAAAATACAATTTTCTTTTAAATTAACAGTATTATTATCTTGTATTACCATTACATCTGCTTGTAATTAGTGATTAATTTTCATTGCGAATGACACTAAATAACAATTTCAAATTAATTATTATTAAAATTTTATGAGAAATAATAACCATTGTTGCATTTTATTTACTTTCTTTCTTCGTTTTATTCTCATTAATCAAAATAATGAAACATTATACACAAAACATTAGAAATGATAAACTGCTATCGATTTAATGAAATATGTTTGACATTAATATGGTAACATTTAATTTTTCGAAAGTAGCATCATATACGTTTATAAATATCGATTGCATTATGTATGTATGTAAAACGATAATTTATTTAAAAGTTTATTAAAATTGCTTCTCTACTCTGTAAGTCGTTAAAATTTTACGATAGAAATGAATTTATTAAAAGAAAAAAATTACTATTTATTAATGAAAAAAAAATTTACAAATATGACGAATTTACAAACATTGGTAAAATTACCCGAGTTAGCGAGAATAAATGTGATTTTTTTTTTTTTTTTCAACCAAAAATTATTCCACGCTAAATAAGTTTGATAATAATTTTAGACTTCGAGTTGAAATTACCAAAATTAGTGTAAAAACTTTTTGAAATTCTCTCATTACCCAGAATTTCGATTAGACAATAGTATTCTACGCCGATAGAATTTGTAACCGCTGATCAATAATTTTTTAACCCTAATTTTACCGAAAAGTAATATTTTCAAGCCCGACAATTGACTCTTCGCGAGCGTATAACTTTTTGAATCGATGTAGTTATTCTTACGAAAATAAAATTTGATATCGCAGTCGGAAATGATAATTGGATTTTTGTCAATTTATTTTCAATGCATTGAGATAAATTGAGAAACGTTGATTTGGATTTCTGTTGGTTGTAATGCATAATTTATAAAAATTTTGCACTAAAACATGTATTTTTAGTACATCAAGAGCTATTCATATTTTCTTGTTATTTTATAACTTATGATAATAAAAATAAAAAATTTTCACATAAAATTCACATCAATATTCATTAAAAGGTCAATTTTACAAAATTTACACCAATTTATCGATTTGATTAAAATGCAAAAAAATATATAAGGAAGAATCGAAACCGAGACCGTAAAAATATGACCGAATAAACACGCGAGCGTAATTTTATTTATTTCAATAATCACGATACCATTAAAATTCCTATGAATTTTTATAAATTATATATAGAAAAATTCCATTATCCGAAAATAAAAGGCCAAGAACCATCTCACCTTACGCTCACCTTACGCACACTCTAGCAACGTATATTCCATTCGAATCTCATTTCTCACGCTCTTTAATCGGCTGTCTTTTTTTCTCCTCCTGCGGTATACTCACTTTCGTTACCCCTAGAGCAATCCTCATTAGGACCTTCTTTCCCCTCGGCAAAAGATGAAAACTCAATACACCGCTTCTCTCCCTCTATCCATTGAATTACTTTCTAGTATATAAGACGTTTTTCTTCCTCTCCTCGACTTCATCCCCTTATTCGACGCGGTCATCCAGTGTCCGTCGTTAATGGGCCTATTAGCCGCGAGGGTAGTTCATGGCCGCGCGATTAATTAAGCAATCTGTCGGGTACGGTTAATTACAATTAATATCACCAGCGACAACGGCTTCCGTTGACGGATCGATAACTCGGGACGCGCTGATGAAAGGAAACTCTCTCTCTCTCTCTCCCTCTCTCTCTCTCTCCCTCCCTCTCTCTCTCTCTCTCTCTCTCTCATGTTGGGATTTTGTGTGTGTGTGTGTGTGTGCTCGCGGTCGGAATGGTAAATTTATTTTCTTCGGTCTTTCTATTTCTCTCGTGTGGAATGCCTTTTTTCGAGTTAGCGAATACACAAACGCGTTCTTCTTTTGGTATTGCTAATAAATGAAAGTAGCATTTCGATCGATATTGCATTTTTGTTTTTTTTTTTTTTTTTTATTAAAATAATAGTATCGAGAACATTTTTTGATTATTTTGCGAAAAGTGATGGAAAATAACATTGGACATTGGGAAAATAGACAATCTGAAGTTGGAACGAAAAGCTTATAAAATAATACTTTGACGATTGTGTAGTACCAGACTGTTCAATAAGTTTTGCGGTTCGATAAGAAAAACACAATTTTATGGTTTGAAATACACTTTATTATTCAGTATAGTCTCCCTGGACATCAATACACTTGTTCCAACGAGATTCCAATTTATGAATTCCATCCCTGAAGTGAGAATCTGGAAGGGCTGCAAAATACGCTTCCACATCTGTTATGACCTCATCATTTGATGAAAAACGCTTTCCACGCATGAATTTTTTTAGGTCTGGAAACAGATGGAAGTCGCTAGGGGCCAAATCTGGTGAATACGGTGGATGCTCCAACAATTCGATCTTTAATTCATGGATTTTAGCCATTGTCAAAATGCTCTTATGACACGGTGCATTGTCCTGATGAAAAAGGATTTTTTTCTTCTGCAAACCGGGTCTTTTTTCGCGAATTTTTTCAGCTTCAGCTGGTCTAAAAGGTTACAATAATATTCAGAATTTATTGTTTTACCAGTTTGCAAGTAATCCACAAACAAAATTCCTTTCGCATTCCAAAAAACTGATGCTAACACCTTCTTGGCCGATTTCTGGACACGAACTCGTTTCGGAGCCGAAGAACCAGGTTCACAGCACTCTTTAGCCTCTTGTTTTGATCAATTTCTGGATCATGGTGATAGACCCAAGTCTCATCCATAGTGATGAATCGATGCACAAAATCCACTTTATCCTTTCGAAAACGCTCTAAATGTTGCTGAGAAAGTCGCATTCGAATGTGTTTTTGTTCCATTGTTACCGAATGCGGCACCCATTGTGCACACAGCTTTCTGAAACCCAATATTTCAGTCAAAATATTGCTTACACTGCCCAATGAGATGCCTAGGGCTTCTACTAAATCTCTTTCAGTCACTCGACGATTTTCCAATACGATATCCTGTATTTTTTCTACGATTTCTGGTGTTGTTGCTGTTTTTGGACGTCCTTGACGTGGATCGTCTTCAAGGCTTGTACGACCACGTTTAAATTCAGCAACCCATCTTTCTACTTTACTAATTGAAGGCGAAGAGTCCTTATACACTTTCAACATTCGTTCATAAATTTCATTTGCTTTTAAACCTTCTAAAAATAAAAATTCAATCACTGCACGATACTTGATTTTTTCCATTGTAAAAAAATACTGTGACACGTCGATACTAAATGGCTTGTAAACAAAGAATGAATTGACAGATTGAAATGAAACTTCACATACGTTCATATGAAGAGTGTACCAACATAACAAAAAAAAATTTAGGCTAGTAGCAACACCCTCTCTTATCGAACCGCAAAACTTATTGAACAGCCTGGTATATCTAAGAGATAACCGTTACACGTTTCATTATTTTAAACGTTAAATATTTAATCTTACCATACATCGTACTGATTTGATATCGTTGGTGTTGATTTTACGAAATAAAATATTCAAACAACGGCAACAAATTCATTTCTCGTATCGTTTACATAATTACTCAATAATGCAAAAAAAGATAAATGTATAATTTCCATTTTTGCATGTAAAACAATCTTTATAAATAATTTACAATTAAACGGCATTCAGCGTTTATCAATCAAAACTTTCCATCTATTCTCATCAGATAGTGAATAAAAGAACAAAAAAAAAAAAAAAAAATAAATAAACGAAACAAATAAAAGCGCTCAGAAAACGGTCACGAGTATTGATTTCGTATACACTGTGTAAGGTCGGCGCATATGCATTACCGCGACATTTGTATTTAGTTCGTTCTTAAAATAACATATCGTCGACTGCCATTAATTTGCGATGCGAGTATTTTTTTTTTTTATGTTATCAATTGCGTTCACTTTTAAATTTTTTCATTCCAAGGTCATAGGATACTTCGATGTTATAAATTTGAAATAATTTTCAAGCAACAGGTTTTTATGTCGAGGTACTTTTCATTGGGTTTTTAATGTTATCCCACAAGTCAATTTTTTTATTGGATAATTTTAAACTTCATAGATAACGAGAGATCCGTAAGTTTTAGAAAGTACATAAAATACCCGAGATATGAGCGTTTACTTTCAGTTTTTTAAGAAAAGACTTGGACTATTTTTCATCTGCGGCAAATGTCGGTAATTGGGTAACCCAATGTAGCGTGTACGTATATATATATATATATATATATATATATATACATATATATAGAGTGCAGCGCAAGGGAAGCGAGAAAATTGCTGATCGTTCAAGTACTCCGGTATATAAGCGATTATTATAAATTGTCTGGCTCCGTTCGTACGTTTAATCGCCAATTTGTCGCTGACCTTTCTTTCGATCCTTTCTACTTTGTCTTTGTCGTTTCTTTTATACTTTACGTTCTTTCTTCCTTCTCTCTTCCTTTCTTTCTTTAATTCGCGGCTTTGTTTTTATTTTTGTTTTCACTGTCAGGTAATAATTATGCATAGCGTCTATTGTTAGTTTGACGGAGCTTGATATCAATTATTTTAGTAACGAAAAGCTATGCTTTAAATTTAATTTATATAGCGGTTATTGAGAATATGTGGATTAATGATAATCTAAAATTCGATATTTTAATAAGATTATAATATCGTTAATAATATTCGATAAAAGAGATAATTGAATTATTTAATTTTATAAAAACTGAATTAAAAAAAAATAAAAAAAAAATATAGACGTATGAAAAAAAGTCGTAAAAATGCAAAAGTCATGTAAAAAAAAAAATATATATATATATATATATATAGAACAAACGGCGATTTATTTTTTAACATGGACACTTGTGGTTGTTAATCGATAGTAAAATCGGAAAGATTTCCCTGCGCTCGGGTTCGAAGGATTATACGACACCGAATGTATTTAAATCTTTATTTAATGGTATTTTATGCCGGCATTTATTAGTTTTTTTGTCATTTGTTATTTTATTTATTTAGTTATTTTTTTTTTTATCGATTTCGCGTATAAGCTGATTATTTGTTAATTTACTTGATTAATCATTCGTGCAGAAATTAATAATTAGAAATTTAAAATGTCGTTAAATTTTGTTGAAAGAGTGAAATTATGCTGATATAGTTTGAGAAAATATTGGTTCGTTGATACGCAGTTATTGAGGTTGAAAGAATAGTAAACAAATTCTTTGATAAAGAGAAATCGTACATTTCTAAAAAGGTATTAAGCAAATAAAAATTATAATGATGAGAAAAAATTTTATTTAGACAATTTTTTTCTTTTTTATCCATAAAGATTTTCTTTTTTAAAAACTTTTATAACGAGTTTAAATTATTAATAAAAAAATTCAAATTATTTACAAACAAATAAAAAAGAAAACCCGTTAATTACATTTATTAAAAACAAGAACCGTTACAGCATAACAATAAATTAATTTAAAAAAAAAAAAAAAATCAATAAATAAAATTAAACCCCAACATCTTCTAAACATCACTGATTAAAAAAAAGCTTCGTTGCAAAATATTCCCCCTCGTCCATTTATCAAATCTCAAATCCACTCCTTCCCCCGTCTCTCTCTCTCTCACTCCTCCCAAAAAAAAAAAAAAAAAAAAAAACACGTGGTTTGGACAGTTGGATAGTGTATGTCTTGTCCGAAGGTCCTGCCGTGCTTCAGCCGGGACTCGGAACGCGGAGGTCCTGGCGGTCTCGAGGCTTGCCGAAGCGAGCGGACTTGCAACGGGAACGAGCAGACCGTCCAGGAGAGCTTACTGCCCAGCCAATTGGCGAAACGTTACTCCGGCTGCGAGATGATATCCCTCGAGCCTACGACCAACGTCACCAAGGATCTCGACTGAATTTTTTTCATCTATACCTTTTTTTTTTTTTTTTTTTTTTTTTTTTTTTTTTTTTTTTTTTTTTTTTTTAATATACATTTCTTCTCGTTCGCTTTCGTTGTTCTTTTGCGCGGCTTTCAGCTATTTTTTGCAAGTATGTACGCGTTTATTTGTGTATAAGCGAACCTTTCTTTATTTTTATTTTTTTTTTATTTTTAGTACGAATCTAACGCTATCGTTCCAATTTTTCGCGAAGTTAAAGAATATTGTACTTACGGAATGATATACTTATTCACCCGATCTGAATAATCATATGCATATACGCGAGGATTTTTCTTTTTTGATCTTTCGCGCAAAACATTAGTTAAAATTATTTGAGATCGTCGTAGAGTGGAAATAAAATTCTTGATATCCACATTAACAAACATACACGTATACACAAATATTAGATTCGCTCGTACGTGTATACAAAAACCAACTGAAATAAAACGTACGCTTAATTTAGACTTTTAAGGAGCGTCGAAGTTTATATCGACGAATGACTTTTCGTTGCGAATAAATTTTTTTTTTTCTTTTTAATCTTCCAGAAAAATGTGAAAATCAAAGAAAAGATTTTGCGCAGAAAATTTATGCAAAGTCAGAAAAATAGTATAGATCAAAAGAAAATAAGTTGTAAACGTAAGATGTAGTGTATAATAAAAACGCGCGTATTATATACATATGCATATATATATATATATATAAATACATATAAGTATGCTTAATTATAATTAAACGAGAGAAAAAATAAGTCGTGTTTACTTAGATTCTTCAGAATCATTAGTTCAAGTTGTCAACTCGAGCGAGTTAATTATTCGTAAGTTTTTTTTTTTTTTTTTCTTTTAGTTTTTTGTTATTACGATTGCGCTTAATTGGATGTATTCATGTGAAAGACCTTTTTCCTTCATCGTCGAATTCAGACCGAGAAAGTTGGGCTTTATATGATAAAATAGGATACACATATAAGAGGGCGTATGTGAGTAAGCGTGTGTTGATTTAAATTGTGCGTTCGTTAAGCTTTCAATCGAAAAAAAAGAGAATTTGTTAATTTTTTTTTTTTTTTTTTTTCTTTTTTTTTTGCACTAGCGTTTGCGTTTCCAGCTAAGTTACTTGTACGTGATAAATTGCAACTGTTTTGAAGAATGCGTTAATTGTCTTGATAATTACTTCATATTGATTTGTCCTTCTCGTGAAATTTTTTAATCGTGAAACATTTGTGTATTTTTGATAATTTTTAAATATTTTAATTTGAAAAATATTTTAATTTTCTGGACTTATAAACCGTATAATTATTATTTCCGATACAAAAGCTAAAATTAAAAATTATCGATAAATAAATTTAAAAAACTTGTGGTTTTTTTTTTTTTTTGTTAATTTGTTAAAAATCTCTTTAAAATAAATAATTTACAACTTGTAATAAACTTTAATACGGCGTAAATAAGTGTGTGATATCGCCTAAGCAAATTGAGAACAAAAAATCATCATCAATTTTATTGCGTTACAAACATATAACAAAACGATAATATTTACGTGAATCGAATTAATTGTTAAAAATTAAATTTGTTATCGACGTATTATTGAAATTTTATATAACAAAAAAATATTATAAACATATATATATATATATTATAATCCCTTGTTATGTAAGTATAGTTATTACGAGAAATGTTACACTTAAAAGAACATCGTAATTGTAAAATGTTTCTATAAGCTCGTATATATATAGATATATATATATATATATATATATATATATATATATATATATATATATACACATATAAAAAATAGAAATTTCGAGAGGGAAACGTCAAAATGTAATAATTACGCCTTCCATCGAAGGTACACATAAATAGTCGTGAAAAATTAAAAAAGAATATATATATATATATATATATATATATATATATATAAATCTAATATATCGTAATTGGCAGTGATATAGCGAAAAAATAAATCGAACTTTTTTTGGGATCTAATAATTGTGTCCAAATGCAATTTATCGATGTAGAAACCAGAAAAAAAACAGCTCTATATGACGATGTTTTTTATACTTGAATGAAATAAAAACTTTTTTATGAATATTTGAGAAAAAGCGAGAGAGAGGGAGATAGAGAGGAAGAGAGAGAGAGAGAGAGAGAGAGAGAAAGTGTGTGCTAGTGAGAAAAAAATTGACATACGAATTTGAAGGAATAAAACTATTTTACAAAACACTTCGTTGATAATACATTTATTTATTATCCGTGAAAATAATCCACAAAACGTTACGTTTTCCTTCCTCTTTTTCTTTTTCACCTTCGATTTTAAATCTATAAGAAGTTAAAATAATCTTTTCCAGCCCTATATTATTTATAACATTTAAGTTTTCCCAATCGCAAAGGTATTTATTATTACATCGAGCTTTTTTTTTGACATCCTCCAGCTCTTTTTGAATGTCCTGATGAATATCTAAAAGTTGTTTATAGGAGCCATAATGCGACAATTGGTAAGGACGAATGCTAACGTAAATCCATCTTCTAAGATATCGAAATTCTTCAAATGAAAAGTCAAGAAAGTATATTCAAATTTTTTTCTTTAAGAATAATTGAAAATGTTACTCGATAATCGTCTCGTTTAATTTTCACTCTCGTGCCAAATGATCGGAAGAAAATATAAGGTAACATTGGTTAAAGTAAATCGAATACATAAATTCAAAACTAAGTCGAATCGGATGCGCATTATTATGCATACACAAACGAGATATATCCAAGACAATGTATGATAAATCAATTTTGGAACGCGTATATGTACATGCACTTTGCTTCCTGAATTTTAAATCTTTCGAATCGTCATGCCGAATATGTATACCATACATGCGGGGTGCAGGCCGTCTTTGATGTTAAAAATAGAGTTTGCACGTAAAAGGAAACTACGTTTTGCTTCTTCGACGTACTCGCAATGATGTTACTGAATAATTCAAAAGCTATGGTAAGCGTACGGTATTTTCAAATATTCGATTTCAAATTTTAAAATCCGATAGTTTCATAATTTGTTTATTTAATTTATTGTAAACCTCGAACGTTAATTACGTTAATGGCATCGAAGAAATTTTAACTTTTAATGCCGTATATTTACTATAGTATATATCTTATCGATAAATATTGACTGTCGCATAATTAATGCCAATAAAGTAAATCAATATTTTCGCGTGCATAAATTACTTTGAAATAGCTTGTTAAGTATATGAATACTCTATCAAGAATATAAATTTATCGAATATATAGCGTTAACGTGATCGAAATATCTTAAACGAATATCCTTATACGAATACATTACACATTTCATCGAAAAGTTACAGTTTTTCGTAACCGAAATAAATTAAAACATAAGTTGTACAAAAAATTCATCGAAACATCTTTATACATCAACGAAATTAAACGCTATTCTTACTCGTTCTGCAATGGATTTTTTTTTTTTGAAATAAGATCACGTATACGTCGCGAATTTTTCTTCCATTTCAATGGACCCAACGTAAAGGGAGTGAAATAATCGAGACGCGAAATGCAATCCAAGTATCGAACACGAACACCCGTATGCATTTCGCACAGATACGTACATATGCCGCGTACAAATCAGTAAGAGTAAAAACGTCGCGTAGGAGAGAAGTGGTAAAAAAAGTTAGGATAGAAATAAAGGGAATGGGATACGAAAATTTCAATCGTATATCTACGTTCGAGCTTTTTGTACGGAAAAGAGAAAAAAGGAGGGGGAGGGAGAGAAAGAGAGAGAGAGAGAAAGAGAGAGGAAGAGACGAGTAGCGATGTGTAAGAACGTATTCGTATTCGAAACGCTGGTATATAAAGAAAAGGAGAATTGATGATATGCGACTCGAGTTTTTACACTGGCGATGCGTGCGTGCGCGCGTGCGCGCGATTATTACTTTTGTTCAATGGATGAAGAAAAGCTTTCGCGAGACGTTTTTTTTTTTTTTTTTATCGCGAGAATATAGCTTGATGAAATTTTCTCTGGACACTGTTATATCTTACCGGATTATTTAAGGGGTTGGATCGAAGGTCTGGTTTTTAATATATATATATATAATGCATATTACGTTTATTTTGAATTATTGTGCTACGAGAATGCGATATATTTTACTCTTTTGAGTTATTACGCGTTTATTTGCTGCGTTAATAAAGAATTTTTCGATAACGAAATTATAATGAATTTAGTGATTGAATTTTTTATTGAAAATGATTAATTTGTTTGTGGAGAATATTTTATCGACAAAATTGATTTCTTTTTTTTTTTTCGAATTCTAAAGAATGTAATTCGAGTAATTATTCAAAAAAATTTATCTAAGTTTTTTTGATGCGATAAAAGATTATTTTTCTAATATCGGTAATTTCTAAATTGCTTTTTATTTTTACTCGTTAAATTTACCGTTATTTTCAAATACAAAATGATTTTTCCATTAAAGTGGTTGCTTTTATTCGTAAATTAAAAAATAAAAATGACGTTTTAATAAGTTTAATAAAACAATCTAATTTAATCAAACAATTGAATCGAATGTTATATCAGACAAACACAGTTTATATAATTATTGTTTTTGTAACATTGCAACGTACTAGTATTTCAAAGTAATCCTTTCACGTAAATTTTATGCCTCATTAGTTTCTCTAATTTTTGCGACATAAGTTATATTTGAAAAGTTTTAAATGAAAATGAACTAGTCATTTTCAACTTGAGCGCTATTCAAACTTTTAATGAAAATTTTGAATAATGAATAAAACGCAAATTTTGAATAACGAATCAAATTAAAATTATCATTGAGTTTTGTAATTAATTTTGATTAGCATTTCAAAGGGAATCGAGTCTCGTCAACGTGATTTTAAAGTGTAAGTACTTTATGTTATTACCTCCCATCCCAATTTTCCAAAATATCTTAATTTATTAATATACGTAATATCTTAATATTTTTAATTTTAAATCTTTATTTTATCAACGACAATTTGATTTGAATTTTGAGATCTAAAAGCACTTAAACTTAAACTCGACGCTTTAATTAATTAATCCTTTAAAAAATCACGATCGAGTTTAAACAATATTAAAAAGAAAAAAGGATAATCACAACCATACGAAAAAATAACTCGATTCTCCGTCCCTTTAATCAACGATTCAAGCAAACTTCGCGCCTTAGAAGTTCAAAGTCTTTGGTACAGCCAAAGAAAGTGCGAGAAGAAAATAATAAAGTGCTTGAGGGGTAGGGGTGTGAAAGGGGCAGGGAGGGAGTATACAATAGAACGGGGGAGGGAGAGAAGAGAACGACGAGAAAAGGTGGAAGAAGAACGATCGGGCCGATTAAGCGCAATCAAGACGCGTGCACCTGACGTGTCGCATAATTAAGAGTGCTCAAGGGAAGCCCAAGGGAATATCCGCGTAAAGCAAGGGTCGAGAAACAAAGGTTAAGATATGTCGATACGACTCGGCTTTTGCTTCATAATTTTTATTTCCTTTTTGCTTCTCTTTTCTTGTTTTCCCTTTCTCTCTCTCTCTCTCTCTCTCTCTCTCTCTTTCTCTCTCTCTTTCTGTCTCTTTGCGTTTTCACGCGATTCTCGCTGCTTAAATTTTGACAGTTTTTCTTTTTAGCTTAAAGCGAGCCTGACATAAAATTTGATGAAAAGTTACTCGTTGACATTGTTGGTGTCATTTTATTTACAACGGTAGTTAGAATTTATGGCAATTTATAAACATTAAGATTAAAAATTTTATAAATTTTTTTTGAAAGTTAATTAATTACAGAGATAATTTTGACAGTGTTATTAATTAAAGTGAATATTTTATTATAATTAATTAAAGGAAATTAAATTTTATACGCATAATAAAGCAAAGGCACATTAACAATCATAAGAATTTCTTGTAGTTATAAAATTGCATTATTTTCATGTGAAGGGATTTTGATTTTAAATCAAATACAGGTACAATTATTATAAAAATAAATTTTAATAATACCGCACACAACTGTATCATCCATACTTCATTTTCAATACAAAACGCTTATCATTAAATTTTCACGCTAACAAAAGTTTGTTTTCCGTTTTAACCACAAATTTGAGAGAAAAAAAAAATTTCTTCCATTGAAAGAAAACGTTTTATTTCTCAGCTTTGAATAATAATATTTTGAGTATGTTCCTAAAACGCAATAAAAAGTACAAATTGTCTTTTAACGTTTTCTTTGTACTAAGCAAACTTTTTCTAGTAAAACGTTTGCTATACAAAAGTTAAATGAATATTACTATTAATGTATAATATAACGTAATTTAACAAAATCTTAATATCGTGCGTTTGAAAGTATTTCAAAATTTAAACGTCGATCAAGCTGTTATCGCTTTTGAGTTTAATTTTCATGTGATTGAAAAAACAAAACCTGTTAATCAGCGTTAACAACTGAATTACTGTTCACTTCAAAATATATTTCAAAAGTTTATTAAAAAAAAAAAAAAAAAAAAGAAATTATAACCCTCCATAAAAAGAAATTTCGCTTCTTGACGAAAGAAAAAAAGAAAAGCAAAGAGCTTACGGAAAACAATTAAAAACTTTAAAACATAATTATCATGTTAATGTAGAAGATAATTTACAGACCACATAATAGCGGAAAACTTTTCTCGCATTGAAATAATTCGGTCTTCTTCCCCCTTGTGCATGCACACCTAAACACGTACACATCGAAGTTTCGATTGTCAACCGCCTTTTTGTTGAACTTTCCCATCCATTCGTTACTCGTGAACGGAAAATAGACAGTGCGTCCAAGACAGAGCATCACTTTGATCCAGTTTCGTTATTTTGATGCTTCGTGAACTTAGCGCGCGATTTTTCGTCGATAAGGAAAATTATTTCATTTATTTTTATGCTTATGTTTTTTTTTTGTTTTTTGTTACTTTTTTTTTTTAGTATATACATTGGAGACGTATAAACGTTTTCGAGATTTGTTGTTTGATTTTAATAATAATAATAAAAAAAAAAGTGATTAAAATTGATTTTTATCGCGTTAACGCAGATAAAACTTAACGATCGATTACGGAAAAAAAAATATATGTATATATACTTTGGAAAATAAATTATTCCTTCGTTAAATTACGCGTTCTTACGATTTCAAAGTGAAATTCGAAAAGTTCGTATTTTTTCATGCGTATACACGTTTTATTTCTCGCGATACTCGTCCATGGATAGGCGTAACGGTAAAAATTGATGAAAAATAAAAAAGAAAGTGAAATAGCAGCAAGATGTAAAAACGAAGGGATAAGAAAGGAGTGAAACGGTTAAAAATGAAAAGTTGGATTGATTTGAAATTCAAACTCGAAAAATGAAAAAAAAAAAAGGAAAACATGGTGTACACTCAGGTCAACTGTGTGACGGAAAGTCGAAAAATGAAAAATCAAATGACACATCTGTACTCGGTAAAAAAAGCGATGTCAAAAAGAGGAAAGAGAGAGAGAGAGAGAGAGAGAGAGAGAGATAGAGAGGTAGAGAAATAAACAAAGAGTCGTTCGTTATATCGCACAAGTGAGGAACAGATAGACGAGAAATGCAATCGCAAAAAAAAAGGTAGAGAAGAAGAGAAAAAACTATGGTGCGATTGTCTCCCTCGTGACATTTTGTTAAACTTTCTAAAAGGGAGAGAATATTTTGACGGTCGAAAGTTTAATTTTCGTGCTGTGCGCTAAAATTTACGGTATATCGGAAATACCCTCGCTCGGCGAATTTTTTCTGCTCTTTAGCGAAGATTGCAATATTAGAACGTGTTTGTTTTTTCAAAAAACGTCTGGGTTTAGACACGTATAGGTTTGCTAAAATTTTCCGGCGATTTTATATATAGAAGCTAGAATCGTAATAATTGAGAATAAATCATTTTTTTAATATGATTTGCAAAATTTAATATAAATTTTGATGGAAAATTTATATTGAAAAGAAAAAAATGAGGTAAATTTATTTTTACACGTTGTTAAGGGAAGGTTTACCTTTTTATTGACCAAAACAACAGTTTTTTTTGGAATTTTTTTTATGACAAAATATCGTGACGGTAATTAATGGCACACCCCGTAAAGTGACCATCTCCAAAAAAGGTGGCCCGCTGTTGGCCACTCTAGCACCTGCAAAAATGAACGAAAATTAAAAATCGAAAAAGTTTTATAAAATATATGAGTGTAGTCGGCATCTGATCTACAATCATCGCTAAAAATCAAAAATTAACCAAATGGCGGGCATTTGAATTTTTTTTTTTCATTATTGAGTTTTTTTTCACTCTTTAAAGTACTCTAAAAATAATTATAATGCATATATCATCTTGATTGTAGTCCACTTTCCGATAAATACTTTAACAATTAAAAAAAAAAAAAAAAAGGCGATCCATCGAGTAGTTTTTTAGTAATCGTGGTCAACAGTTCGAAAAACGTGGTTTCGAGAAAAACGCGTTTAAAGATTTGATTAACGATTAATCTGTGTTAAAGTTCCACGTGTTTTGTTCCATAGCTTAAAAAAAATATATATATATACGACCAAACGATTTTGGGAATATATTCTACACCTAATTAACTAAAAAAAAATGTAAAAAAAGAAAAATCGATTTTTTGGTTCAGAAAAAGGTAAACCTCCCCTTAAAATATTGCACAGAAATTTTTTTCCGTATATACGTTTTACGAATAGTATTTTATAAATATGAGATTTATTATTTTATATTTATTTCTTCAATACTGTCATTTATATAAATAACCTTAGTTGACAATAAAAGGATGTATAAATTTATTGAACCATTGGTAACATTTTTCAGAAAAATATTTTAAAATTTAAGGGTCGTATAGTAATTAAAATACAAGCTGCGTTATTTTTTAATACTGCAAAATATATTGCAACTTACGTAAAGTTCTATTTATCAGTCATTATAAACATGATAAAATAATAAAAAGAAGGATAACAAATTGTTGAGCAAAATCAATTAAAATTCTCTAAATCTTTTTTATTTTTACAAAATAAACATTTGTAAAGAACATTTCTTTTATTATAAATTTTTTTTTCGTAATTAAGATAATTAATTTGTTGTCGGATTCATGAAAATAATGAATAAAAGGTATATTGCATATAGTTGCAATGTATTCAAATGAAAATAATTAATTAAAATGTTATATTAATTGTATGTTTTAATTAAATTTACATCTTAGTTCAACTACTATAGTTTTAATCATAGAATATAGAAGCAGTAACATAAACTTAATTATTCACATTATAATAAAATCATTTACATTCGTTTGCAGATTTATAGATTTTAAATCTGTATCGATTGGATATAATAATTCATACTAATGAGATACAATTATAATTTTAAATCTCGTTATTAATAAATTTATTACAATTATAATTCACATAATAACAAAATTCAATGAATTGTTCATTATAATATCACACACATATATATATATATATATATATATATATATATATATGTTATTTTTAAGATTGATTAAAATTTGATGTTGATAATTTCAAATAATGATGGATGTACTCTACTATTAAACACAATTTATTATCGTCATTATAAAGATAATAAGATAAGATACATAAATATATACTTTGGAGATTTCAGGGAATTAAAAAGTTAACATTAATAGTTTTTTTTATGAAGATTTCTTTATTAATTTGTACTCGAAGTTATGGATTTCCATGAAAATGTAACATTTTACATTTGCAATACATAGCATTTATAATCTTTATTGCATTAAATATTTCATTCATATATTTCCAAAAATAGTATACTCGTCTTTGTATCGATAAAGATATATTAATTTACTTTTATATTCGATAGTTAATTTAAAATAAATTAGACGATTATAACAAATTAAAATAATAAATAATAAAAAAATAAAATATATTTAAAATTATATGCTGATTCCATTATGCACAGGTATGTCATTTTTTACTTGATTCACATTATATCAGTAAAATTATCAACTTAAAAAATATAACAAATATATTCATATAACGAATTATTAATATAATCAAAAACTAATTTTTAACGCACTTTTTCTTCCGCGTAATGTTTTAATGCAAACAACTATTCAACAAAAACTAGTAATGAAAATAATAAAATTAAACCTTTAGATTGAAGATTTGTTAATAAAAACTAATGTGTAAATTTAATTTATTAAATATAATTTTTTTTTAATAATTTATATTATTGCCTATATTCAAGCAGCTAAACTTGTGAATTTTGAAAAATAATCTAACTTAAACAAGATATATGTTTGCATTTTTACACATCATTTATGTAATGTATAAAGTTTATAACAAATTTCATAAATGTTACTTTTAATTGATTTTAACGCTGCGATCGGCGTGTATGGTCGTGGCTATGGAAAGATTTCTCAGATCGTTGGTTCTCAAATAAATAAAGATATTTTCCGTGCAGGAATCCGGAAGCCCGTAACCTGTCAAAATGTTAATGGCGTCTTTTGCTTTGTTCAGCACGTATTCTCTCATTACCGCCTTTTTCATATTGTCTATCAAGTTTCCGTATATCGGATATCGTCTTCTGTATTCCACGAATTCCAGATTTATATTCGCGTTCTCCTCTCTTGTGTACCTCACGACCTTCCTCACGTTTCTCATAAGAACGTCGTGGATGGATACGTAGCTATTGAGACTATAATTCCTTATCTCGTACAATTCCTTTTTACATTTAAGCTTGAAATCCTTTTGATCTTCCGTTAAATACTTTCTATTATTTTCGCTAAGATGCAAATTAGCAACGCCTAGCTTGACGACGTGCTGCTGGAATAGCTTGGCGGCTTCGTTTACCTCGGCTTCAAAAATCAAAGCCGCTTCGTCGACGTATTGTCCAGGTTCTCTTAGAGGTACGTTTTTTTTTAAGCTGAAACTCACATCAACTGGTGTCATACCTAAATTGTCTTCGATATTGATATTGGCTCCAGCGTCGATTAGAATACCGACAATTTTCGAGTGAGCTCTAGCCGATGCCAGATGTAACGGTGTATTTCCACAGAGATCCTTTGCGTCGATGTCAGGATCGAATCTTAAAAGCGTCTTGACAATATCTACGCTGTCGTTTCTCGCCGCTGCCATGTGTAGTGCCGTCGATCCTTGATTGGTCGTCGCGTTCACGTTTGCTCCTTTACGCAATAGCAAGTCCGCCAATTCCACGTCGCACTTCATCGCTTCTTGACAAATTAGATGTAGAGCGGTGACACCGCCTAAATCCTCGTCTCGTTGGTTAACGTCCGCTCCGTTTTTTAAAATCAATTCGAGCAGTCTGCGCGATTTGTCTTTTTTTATTTGAATAACGGTATGCAAGAGAAGGGGATAATTTTTGGCACCTTTGCCCTCGGTTATGAACGTTTTAACGATATTCTCGTCGTTATTTTCAATGGCGTAAAAAATTGGCGTGTTGCCATCGTTGTTCGATGCCTGAACATCGGTTTTTTTGCTTATCAACAATCGAACGATGTCGTGCTGTCTACACTTTGTTGCGGTGTGCAACAATGTATCGCCGGCTTCGTTTCTTTCTTCCAATAAAACGATATCGTTCATACTTTTGGTAAAGTCCAACAGAGTTTCTACTATATGAAAGTATCCTTTTTTAACAGCTGTAAAACTAACCTCGCTTATTTCCTCTCGACTGAGTTCAAAGCCGTGTCTCAGAAAGCATTTAAAGATCTCGCTTTTTAGTCCATTCTCCAATAAAGCCTTTTTAAAAGCCCGACGGTTATTCTCATTATTGACGTCGTGGTTTCGCGCTTGTAGACAATCGACTATTTTCGTATGACGTTCTTCTACGGCTAGCTGTAGAGGAATTTTTCCGTCTTTATCTTGGCACTCGGTGTTCGCACCGTTGGTCAAGAGTAATTCAACGATTTTGCCGTTGCCGTTTCTAACTGCGATATGAAGCGGCGTCGTGTTGTCTTTGGATCTGACGTTGATTTTAGCTTTCTTATTTATAAGTAATCGTACTATTTCTTCGTCGTTTTCACGGCAAGCCAAATGCAAACTAGTTTCTCTGTTCTCGTTAGCATGATTTACATCGGCGTGACGGTCTAACAGCATGCTTATCGAATCTAAATTTTTTTGAGTAATAGCTATATGCAGAGGCGACGATTTTTTTGGACAGATGAGATTATCGGGATGTTCGAAAATTTCGTTAACGTTACAGCCGTGGTTTAAAAATGATTCAAGTATTTGATATTTGGCACTGTTACAGGCGTGTTGGAAGGGTGTGAAACGAAATACGTGATCGGTAACCTCATCGGCACTCGCGCCATTATCTAGCAATATTTCAACGCTTTCCGAGTTATCTAAAATTACAGCGCAATGCAAAGGTGTAATGTCGTGTTCGTCGATAGCGTTGACGTCTGCTCCTTTCTTTAACAATCGCTTAACCATTTCGACTTTGTTATCGGTAGCTGCATAATGTAAGGGAGTTCGTTCGGGTCGCTCGCTTTCGTTGTTCACTTGGGTAACCTTGTCTAAAAGAATACCGGCGATTTCGTATTTTTTGTAAGCAAGAGCTAAGTTCAGAAATTTGTAGCCACTTTTCCATTCTTTTTCCGATGGTAAAATATTGGAAGAAACGCATGATTTGACAAGTTCCGTGTTACTTTCGCGAATTGCATCTAGCAGCTCCTCGGAACTTATATTTCGCTGAATAATCATTACGATTTAATAATAATATGTATAGAATCGCGGCTGTAACAAAAAATTAAAATATAAAAAATAAAATTGCTTGTATATTGTGTAAGAACATAGCGAAAAAGATAAGATAGCGACTTAATAAATAATGTTCTACGATAAGCATTAATTTAAAAAATGTAGATTTTATTTATACTTGTGTACATTACATTTAATAAACAAAAAATATAGATTATTTTACAGTATAAATTTCGAATGGTGCAAATGAAAATTTTATTAAATAACAAGTAAACATAAAAAGAAACAATACATATTGAATTACACTGAATGATATATAGGTATTTTGGTTCAGAGGCTAATCTTAATAGGGCTTAACTGATAGTTGTTTGGTTTGATCACTATATATATTACATATACTTTTACAATAAAAAATGAAATTTTAAGATAAATGCTAAAATATTAAATATAAATAAAATATTCTATATTATTAAGTAAAAATATTTAAAATTGATGCATTAACATTTTTTTATTTTATTATTTATAAATTTCATTATTTTTAAAGAAAGCAGTACAGAATTTATGAAAGATGACAAATTAAGTTTAACATTGTTTAAAAATATTTAAGCTATACATGTATAAAAACTCAGTATGAAAGAAAAGTAAGTGTAAAAACATTGAAACCGGAATTTTCTAAAGTTACTTATTGAATAACTTAGACGCTTAGAAAATTAAAAATCCTTGAATCTATTTAGCTTAAGAGCAGTTGAAGGTCAATAATGATTAGCGTAAAAAAATTCAAATATTATTTAAATTTATTTACATGAATTACAAATTAATATTGTACATTTTTTAATATTCATAATTTTTATAAATTGTAAAACTTTTATTTTTTATTATTTAGTTACATAAGAAGAATAAGATTTAACTATTTATACCACAAAATTAAATTTAGAAAAATTGATTTTTTCACCCCTTTTGAATAAAATAAAATTTTGTTTTCATAATACTCGGTCGATAAGACAGAAATTTTCGAACTTATATATTGCTAAATCTTCATTTATTACATATTCAAAAACATTTTATTAAGCCTTTCGAATGCTTACCATCAAAATTAGTTTATTTCTCCTTAAATCTTTGAAATTTTCCATCAACATCAACGGACGAATGAAAAATTCTTGACACGTCCATTACTGTTTATCAATTAAATATTGATAATCGTTCCGGTAACTTTCCGTCGATCTCAAAAATTCAAATGTTTTTTCACATAAAACATTAAATTAAAGCCTTAGAAATATCCGTTCCGAAATAAAATGAAGGCACGACGAAGATCAGCCAGAGACAGCTGAGCTAAAACTGCAGTGGAGCAGCTCATGAAAACGACGCGTTAGGCGCATGCGCGTAAACGCGAGGAGCTAAATTGGAGCTGCAGACAGCTGGTGACTGTGTACATATATACTTATGGAAGAAAGTATCGGCAACTCTAAGTATATTTTCCACGAACGCGGCTGCAACGGTAGTTATATGTATATAGTTCGTTCTCCCTTCTGACCAAGGTTGCTGTTATATCTACTATTTGTAAGTAAAATTATTTTGATTGTTCTGTAGAAAGTAAATTTAAATAGTTTTAAGTAATTTATTATGTAATATGTGATTGTACGTTAATCTATTTTACATAAATAATTCATAAAACTCCATTCCATATAAATAATGAATAATTAATAATAGTTTATAATATTAAATTGCAATGAAGTATAAGATACTTATAATTATTATAAATAAATTATGTACATTAAAACTTATTGAATATTTATTACTTTGATTATTAATAAAGTTTTTGAGAATTTATCATAGAATCATATGAACATATTATATGTAATATAATCGTGTATTCCTTTTTAGTACGAATTAAGCACAAAATTTTATATATTTTACGTATGGGTTTAATTAATTTCCGTACTTTTAGCTATTCACGATTTTACAGTACAGTAGTAACAGCAATTAATGTGTAATTTATGAAAGAAAAGTTACCGCATTTACAGATGAATAATTTCGATATGCATTTATCCTTTTGAAAAAGTACGCGCGTGTGTATAACATTGCGCTAAATATTCAGTAATTAATATAAACGGTTCGTTTATGCAACGATTTAAATTGCAATATCGATCGGTTGCTACAAACAAGATAGCCTTTACACTCTGCTGAACTCGATAAATGTCGTTCAGGTAAAAGGTTATGTAATACAAACTCGCAACGGTTACGGACGATGCGCGCATTATAAAAATGATATTTTCCCTTAATACTTGTCGCTTTTACTTAAAAATCGAAAGATTGAATCATTTTACCGATAGATTGTTAGATTTATGATTTTATGAAATATTTTTTGCAATATTTAGTATCGCGTTTGATTCCGATAAATTTGCAGGTAAAAGTTTTATTGAAATTTATATAAAGTGTAACAAAGACTCAGGCTTAAATAAAAAAAAATTTTGCTGATTATCTGGTGAATATTAATTAAAATTTTTATTTTTTATGATCTTCACATAATTTCTTGAAATAATCCTTTTTTAGTTTTTAATTTTAATATTTTAACAATTCGCTCATATACCCAAACTGAAAAGCATTTCGATCGTTTAAAAAACTAACACACGCACTCACAAGAAAACTCAAAGGAATAAAATTTTTACCAGAAAAATAAAAGATCTAAACGCAAGTCCAATTTATTCGCAAATAACAATACATGCACATCAAGGATAAATATCTCCAGTCGATTAATACGGGCGATCGAGAAAGGCAATAAGCCTAAGGATAAACTTGTCGATGAGGTTTTCTACGAGTTTTCATTGAAACAAGCAACCCTTTGAGGGCTTTTCCGTACGCGTCGCTGTTGGTATAACAAAAATTGCATTGTGCGTGCGTGTGCGTGTGTTGTGTGTATGAGATCGCGCGTTGTTTTGGTATACCGTAGAAGGGGAGTTTGCTTTTGATCCTTGCGTATAAATTGAGAATTTTACGGATTTTCATTTTGCAGCTGGAATAGTTTGTGCTTTTTTTTAAAACATTTTTCACGAGTTTATATTAGCCGGATGTTTTATTTATAGGAAAAAGAAAAAACATTCTATAAATAGAAAAGAGCGTTTCGATACTTTGAAAAATTACGCTACATTTACTTATTGCTCAATATTTTTTTTTCTCTTGCTTAAATGTTTCAAAACGAGCTAAGATCAGAAATGATTCAAGCTGTTTTCATTGATCGAGCAAAAATATTCGCTTCGTGTATTTCACGCCATAAAAATGTTTTATAAAATTTACAACACGACGACAAAGTTCATCAATTAAAAACATTGAATCGAATAACTTTGAAAATAAAACACGCGCGCTGTAACTTTTCTCGAAAGAGCAAATGTAAAATTGTCCAGAAACAGACGCATGAAATATTATATTATAGTTTGATTGTTTCATTTTAAAGCGCAACTTGTTCCAATCGGCCGAGAACTGCGTATACAATCACGGGACTCATTAAACTTCCTTAACGAATGATCACTTGAGTGGGCGATGTAGAAAAATCGGTGAACAATTCTAAAATTAATTACTTTCTTTTTTTTTTTTTTTTTTTTTATTCCTAAAATTTTAATAACTTTTGGCAATTATTTTCCTTCGTCGTAGTAGTTTATAGATATTTTTAAAAAATAATGTTTATATTATTATTTAGTGAAATAATTTACAGTTTTAATAAATATAAGAATCTTTAAAAAAAAAAAAAGAAAACGTGAATTTTGTTACGTAATCCAGATTATAAATAAAAATAAAAATTCCTATTTATGTCGTAATTAAGTTGCTGTTTGCACTTAGCTAGTATGCTATCGAGTTTACGTAGATAATATATAACTTTCTTCTATCCCTTACTCATACACGTTCTTGCATTAGTGTACTTGTATTTCTCTTTTATGTATATATCGAGGATAGAAGAAAGTCAAGTTCGCTTACAGCATTATTATTTCGATAGATACACAGATATACGTGTTTATCAGTTTATCATTAAAATTTTTTGCGTGAATATGTAAAAAAATAATTTAACGTTTAATGAAGTTGAAAAAAAAGAGCAGTTAATAATTTTAACAATTTATATGCAAGCAAAATTTAATATTTAATGTATTTTCGTTTATCAAATTTTAAACCGTTTTATAATGTTTATGAAAACAGATTAAAATGCAATTTCGCATTAAATTTAAATTAATCCAATGATACGGGGTGATTTCTATTAAAAAATAAAATTAATTTTGTTTGCACAAAATGAAGCAGCAACAATTTTTTCCGGAATTTACATTTTATAAAGAATTTTTCATAAGCATGGAAATTTTCAAATATAATGAATATAAAATTATGATTAAATTGTTTTTGTAGTTAATCAAGTTATTCTATTTTATTTAAAAAAAAAAAAAAAAATAAAATACACTTGCTATTAAAATCCTTATAAATTGTCGATTTAAAAGAATTCAATTTTTTCTCAGAAAGTTTAGTTATTTCATTCAGTAACTGCTTGGTAATTGCTTTATGTCTAACAATTATAAAAAGATTAAGGAACTTCTTAAAATGTACAATATTATTTTTATAACTGAAATCGAATTCACTTAAGTGTTCACAAGTTAAGAGTTCACAAGTTTTAAACTTTTCTGTAAATAAAAATCAATTCGAAACATTATTATTCAACCAAAGATTTTAAATTATTAATCAACGATTTACCGTTTAGATGAACAAGAAAAATATTACCAAAGTTTGTTTTCATTTTGAGCTTAGTATATTGTTACATACTAGTAAATGCAGTCTTATGTTTTCATTAGTTAAAATCTTATCTATTTTAATGTATTCGCTTTAATGCACTCTTATTTTAAAATCTTGACCAAGTAGACGAGGAGTTCTTTGATGTCGAATTTAAAAGCGAAATATTATTCTAATTTAGATGCTAAGATTTTCGTCAGCAATATGTTGTTCGAGTATTTGTGTTGTCTGAAGAAAAAAAACAAAAATATTAATTATTTTTTAAAGTAATCCTTTAATACTTTGTTGCTTACTGCATTAAAAATTTATTTTCTGAGCTTGAAATTTTATTCTTTTTAATTTTAAATTATCTTTATTAAAAATTACTTTGCATTATATTATCCTTTTATTTTTCTTTAACCTAAGATGACAATATTTAATTTTAGAGCGAATAGATAAGAAACTAAGTGCATTTAAAAATATTCTGCATCAGACATCGGACTAACTCACGCGGAAGTATTACCTTAAACTAAACGCCATTAGTTTAGAAACTACAAATGAGTGCGTTCGAAACTCTCTTATCCATTTTCTTTTAAAAGCCAGATATACGAAAACGCGTATATTTGCCGTTTTTCGAATGTTCTTAACAAATAAAAAAAAGTTATATTCGTCTTTAACGCAGTATAAATGTCTTTAACGATTGATTAAACTCCCAGCGATCTTTGTAATGTGGAAAGGGAGAGAGAATTTGAAACGCGTCTCTATGCGATGTGTTGCATTAGAATCGGTACGAACGGTTGACCTACTCTCTCTCTCTCTCTCTCTCTCTCTTTCTCCGATTGACCTGGAATTTTTCACAAAAGAACGTCTAAAAAGTTGGTTCCTTGCGCTGTGACGAATAGTTGACGAATAGTTTACACGAGTGTGTAGGAAATTGACTTCGAAATGGTTTAACGGATTTGTGAAAATTTTCCGTTAGTTTACATACAAGTGTTGAGAATTTTGTTAATGAAATTGTCGCTATTCTTATTATGCATTTTCTTTCATGGATTAATCGTTCATTTGCATGAGTTCATTTGTTTGAGTTCAAAATTATTTTGCCTATATGTAAGTTATATTTTAATTAAATTCAAGCAAATATTTAAACTTTACGTAGAAATTAAAAAAAAAGAAAAATAATATTTTAAGTGTGCTCACGTTAAAATTTATAAGCTAATATTTTTTTTACACATGTTTACATAAAAGTAACGCGCAACGAGTAGTAGTTTGGAGTGTTTACATAAAAATAGTGCCTGCATATTTTGTGTGTATGTATTTTTTCTTAAAAATAGAATTCAATGTTTAAAGCGTAAAATGTTAAAGCAATACGAGAGTTATATTTAAAATATGATTTTGTGCTCAGAAACTCGTATTTTAAGTAAATAAAACACTCATTACAATCTACGATATGTTTTATTCATATAAAATTGTGAAAAAAAAAATGGCAACATACATCCGATATATCAAGAAGTCTACATTCTCAATCACAAAAATCGATCAATTCTCACCTTACGCGACAAACCGTCTAAGATAAACGCGCGGACTTTAATGATTTTTTCAAATCGAATACGATATACCTAAACTCGATATATCGAGATAATCAATGACCGGTTACAAGTTATAACTCGAACTATTTTGAAAGTCGCGAAAAGAGAGTGAAAATTGGTTGGCACAGGATAGAAAGATTTTCCGGCTGACTAACTTAAATTGAGTTCGTCGAGACTCCCGCGATGCTTGCTTTCTTCTCTTCGATACCTTACCCTCTTTCTCGCTTTATCGTCTGCTTGTTATTAACTTTTTTCTTATTGCCCTTGTGGCTTCTTCCTATAATTATCTTATGCGTTTGACATTAATGATGAATCCTTGTAATTGCCGATGAATTTTCGTGCGTTAATTGATGTTGCTTTTCTTTTGCGCGTATATAATAAAGTGAAGGTTATAACGGTTGTGCGCATTCACCGATTGAAAATTTTTCGTGGTTAATCTTACGTGACAATGTCGATGGCAATATTAATTAGTTTTTCTTAATAAACTTCATAACAATCAACAATATTCATAGGTTAATATGTTGTATTGTCATTGAGTGCTGCGTGCTTATATATATATAAAGCTACTCAGTATTTTACTAACTCTTCCTCTCTCTCTTGTTTTATATTTTTCTTCGATATTTTCACTGCTATCTTTTATGTTTTTTTGCCAGAAATTAAAAGTACTAATTTTTTTATAACCAAATTACGATTCTTTTAATCCTAAAATTTGTCTTAAAGTACAAACAATCGACACAATTACAAATAATAAAATATAATTCTCATTCATTGACACTTCCTAATTGCCATCAATGATTTTCAGTAATCTAAACTTTTTTATAAACCATAGTCACGAACGCAAAAAATCAGCATTGTAAATAGCATTTTAAGCCTGACAAATATTTTTTCAGCATCTTCCAAAAAACGGATTAAGGATTAATCGTTCAGAAACTCGCACCCGTTAATCCTAATTGTTATATATGCGAGCTATCGTTATGTTTTTGATAGATTGTCTTTAATCACGAGGAAGAAAAAAATTAACCTTCGCAGAATAGCTGCACGGCACATAAGTTGTCGTGCACGGCTCGTTTCAACGGTTGCCAACTCGAGCCATTCTCGAGGATACATCTTTTCCTGGTCTCGATCAAGTTTATCGGAAGTTCTTTATTATTAAATGTTCTTTCGACATTTTTGTTAATTTTTTGAACGCGCGCGTGCGCTCAAAATTTTATTTAAAAATATCATTCTGTTTTGAAATACTAACGTTGAAATGAATTTTGAATTTAAAATCATCTTTATTATTTGTTTGACATTGACATGCATATTATTGTCTTATTGTTGAATTTTTCGTTTGATTTAATGCAAAGAACATACGATTATTAATAAAGATAATTAAAAGTATTTAAACACGAATCATTTTGTATTCGTTTTTTTTTTTTTTTTTTTTTTTTTTTTTTTTTTTGAAATTTTATTCAAGAACTATCGATACGATAGCAATAAAATTGTTTTTTCGATATTACAAAACTTTGAATTATGATGATAAGGTTTCCAATTGATCTTGAATAACTTTATAATGAGAAAAGTCGGAATAATATTTGTCAGGGTTGATTCGAAAGTAAATTAGTAATTTCTATTATAACTATAAGAAATTTGAAAAATTTGTTATCGCTTTCCGGTATTGGATGAATAATTTTTTTTTTATTTTTTCAAATTTTTCCGGAATTATCATCGAGAGGAGACTACAAAATTTATTCATTAAGTTATTTCAATATATTTGAAATGATTTCACGAATGGAAATATCGAAACCGTTACTCATCGTATTATTTGATAAAATTAAAATCCGACGATAAATTTTTATAAAATTTTTACAACTTCTAAATATTAAAACTTCGAAATTAAATTTCCGAAATGGTTAGAGGAATCAACTTAAACAGTCCGCGCACGATTCACGAGTAAAATTAATCCAATTTTTCGAGCCTTGGTACACATTGCCGTAGCAAACACAACGGTTAACATTAAAGTAAGGAAAAAGTATTGAAAATCCCATCGTTCGAGAGCTCGTAAAATTGCTATCGTGCGAATTGTTTATCCGTTCAATACGTGTACACATACACACAAATATATATATATATATATATATATATATATATATATATATATATATATATATATATATTGCAATGAATGTTCTACTAAGAAAAATAAAAACGAGAGAGTGAGAAGAAAAAAAAAGGGTAAACAATAAAGAAGGACTTCGCTTGGTATTTTACAACATCTTCTTGGGCTGTATTCGCGTAAACGGTAATCGAGATTTCGATCGGAAAATCGAATATTTTTTTTTTCTAATGTAAGATGATGTATGTATTATAAATTTTTTTTATTTTTTTGATAATTTTCTGTTATAAATAGCATCACAATGAATTAAGAAGTGTGTCGTTGAAAACGTTACTTGTCGCTTTACGACTTAATCAAGATAATTAGCAACGTAGAATGACACAGCAACAATTTTATTATCGAAATAAAAAAATTTTAAATTCCGTGTTTAAGTAAAATAAAAAATACAGGAAAAAAGAATACCAAAAAAAAAAAGCAAAAATCCCAATCTTATCATACCCAAGGCAGTACGATTATCACCGTTACGTAATAATCGTACCGTACTTTCACCCTCCCCCCCCCCCCCCCCCTTATCAGCCGCGTGCACATAATACACGCCGTTAAAGCGCATATAGTGACTCCACAAGAAAATTCGACACCGATGCTTACACATATACGCATATATACAGGCATAGTCGAAATGGCCTTTATACGAAAGGGTAAACTGCATTCGTGGAGGTAAGAGGGAAAGAGAGGGAAGATTATTAAACGAGGAAGAACGAGCCGATAAGGTTAACAAGCCTCGTCGTAAGGACGAGGCGATGCCGTTATGAGGCCGTTTTGTGGATCGAATGTTGACGGTTTGAGAGAGACGAAGTGGTAAGCCGACGGTGTGAAGATTTTACTTGTTTTTCTTCCGGCGACGGTGAGATTTTTTTTAAAGGTTTTCTTTTTCGGTTTACTCGCTTTGATTTGACTAAATGTTTTATACGAAGTTTTTTCTTATTTTTTTTTTGGAGAAGATGTGCGAGCGTAAAATTGGAAGTGTTGCAGAAACGAAATATGATTTAATCTTTTCAACAATTTTTTATTTGATAAAGAATTCGAATAACAATAATAACAATGAAAAAAGTTTAATTTCATTTCATATTTTCTCGCTATAAAGTATTTCACAGCAAATGTACCTATAGGAAAAAAAAAAAAAAAAAAAAATCAATCGACATTTTTCGAAAACTATGTTAACTTTTTATGTTATATGAATATATAGTAGATTCAAATGAACTTATAGATTTTAAAATACGTCGAAATAAGTTATTCTTTTCATTTTCTTTCGAAATATTTCCTATCAAATGTTAAACAATATAGAACGGATATTAAATTGATAATTAGTTATTTAATATTTAGCTTTAATTGGAATTTCAACGAAAGAATTGAATAGTTGAAATAACTCGTATGAAAAAATAAAACAAATTACATATTCAACTATTTATCGAAAGAAATTCTCAGTTCGTTGAATAAAAAACATTCATAAAGGGTTGGTTTAATCTAACTTTATAGAATACGGAATGCCGAATAAAATTAATGAAAACGAGAGGAATTTGTAGTAAACGGATAGACAAAAAAAGAAAGAAAGAAAGAGAGAGAGAGAGAGAGAGAGAAAGAGAGAGAGAAAGAGAGAGAGAAAGAGAGAGCGAGAGAGGACAAAATAAAAAGAAAGTTGAGCTAGAAAGTAGAGAAAAAGAAGGAGGAAACGGTCGCATAAAGAAGCGAAGTGAATAGTAGATTGATTAGGTTTCATTATGTGTACCGGAACGAGAGAGTAGTAATGACATTTATACTGCATACTCAGAAAAATAATTGAACAATTGGAATGTCGGAAGAGTACCGACATCAAATGCCTTACGTTTTATGTAACTAGCCCGAGTCAAAAGTTATTGACGGCGAGCTATTTTTAACCTTTACCTCTGATTTTATATATCGATATTACGTTGGGACATTTTAATTTTTTATTGAAATTGAATTTTTAAAAAAAAGTATATAATTAATCATTGAAGCTTTAAACACTTGAAAAACTGTAAAAAAATGGCGTTGAAAAAAATTTTAAATAGAAAATTTACATAATTTTTCCCGTGTTCTATCATTTAAAGTTAATAAAATCACCGAACTTAAATTTTTATAAACAACGGTAGTAAAAACAAGTCCAACTTACATCGTGTAATAAACTTAACACTTCAACCTTAACGCAAGTACCCGAGCAAAAAAAAGTTCGCGAGAATAGAGAGAGAGAGAGAGAGAGAGAGAGAAAAAAGAAAACTTGCTCGATACGAAAAAAAAAGTAAGGGAAGAATGTTACACGGAAACGCGATTAAAAAAAATGTAAAGAAAATAGAATCCGCGAAGCAAAGGAAAAAGGAAAGAATATAATTGAGAAAAGAGGTTGAAAGTTGGCTGAATTAGATGAAAGCTGGTTTATACGTAACTCAGATGATAAACAAGTAAACTTTTCAACGATTCGCAACGAGTGTTTCTCTCTCTCTCTCTCTCTCTCTTTTGTCCACGTAGCGAATCAATTTTCCATTGAAATATGTCGATTAGTGTATCACGAATATGGATTTTGATTTTTTATTTAGTTCGACGAAAATTTACGTTTCAGTTTTTTCCGATTTTTTTTATCGTTTGATTACGAGGTTTTTATAAATAATTTTATTAAAAATTAAACAAAATATTTAAATAAAAGTAATTCATTTTTTTTTAATATTTATATAGTTATTTTATCATGGATGCAAAAAATTACAGTAAAAATTAATTTTATGCCGTCACGTTTGCAGATAAACTACGAGGAACTGCCATAGCTTATAATTTTTAAATTTTTATTCGTGTCTGTCTTGGCGGGAAGGTGAAAATTTTGCTCTCCTTTTTTAACATACTTTGAATTAAAGTTTTGTACATATGTAAATCTGATATCTAACAATTCAAAATAGAACTATTGTCTATTGGGAAATAAATTATTTTTACACATATATTAAACTTTTGTTGTAACCTCTATTATCTATTTTTAAAAAATATTTTTATCAATAATGTAATAATTAAGAATGTGTGCTAATCCAGTAAGTTAAATTAAAAAATAATATTTCTTCTTTCGATTGAAATAAAATTTCGAAATAAATTTTCTTTAATTTCGATTTTTATTCGGTAAAATTTTAATGGTTACAGATAAAAGTGTCCTTTAAAAACTTTTAACCGCGACCGTTTTGACTGCATGTTATTTTTTATTTGAAAGCAACGATCTTCAATTAAATCAATGTTTTTTTTTTTTTTTTTCCTCGGTCACAAAAAATTTAATCTACTTTAACGCTTATTCAATACATTATATATAATCATACATAAAAATATCACATTAATCAACGATCATTGAAACATTTCTCAAATATCTCATAAAAAGTACTCGAACAACTAACAAAATCTTCGATACACGAAGTGACTTTGGTGTGCCGTTCAGTTTCGTTAAGTAGCGAAAGCTTTCGTTATATAGGTGAAGTAGAAGCGAAGACGAATACGATAAATCGAGATTAGCGCAATAAAGGGGAGGGATTAAGAGGTAACGGCGGCTCTCTCCTACTCGATTACAAAGACAAAGGCGCAGATTGAGAGTATAACGGCTTCATTATGCACCGGTGAATCGATACTTCGAGTCAAGCGAATTTATATACGTGTATTATATAGTTTATTAGGGTAGAAAATATTATTTCGAGCGAAAAAATTCACCAAATAAATTTTAATCCTTGAAAGCTGGAAATGAAAAGCTTCGGATAAAAAGAATGAGACAGCGGTTGTCGTCGTGTAAAATTAGAAAAACTTTATGCTTACTTAGCGGGCTTCATTATGAGAATATTTGTTTTTTTTTTCTTTTGTCTGGCACAGCTTTAGAAAAATATATATCTTCTTTTTACGATTAGTCGTTATAATCTAGAGATAAAAAAGAAAAATTTTATAAAAAGTTGTGTGCAATTATTTGAATGCGAATTAACAAACAACTTTTAATTTCAAAATTTTATTACATAAAGTTTGAATATGCTTAAAAAATTATTATTAAGATTTAATATCGGATCGATAAAAAAAGTTTGATGATTCTTCAAAATAATGACTGCTCAAATTCATTTTTTATTTCATTCGATTGAATAATCTTTCCGCGAAATCGTCAAGAAATATCAACTTAAGCGAATCACCTCATCATCCAAAAATAATCACGAAACCGATTATAATCGTTAAATCGATCAAAGATCAAAGCTAGACCCTGATATATATATATATATATATTTTCCGTCCAGAATCGACCTAATTCAAATAGTAGGAGTGAGTCCATTAATGGCCGAAGTCCATAAAACAAAGCTCAAGGATCGCGACCCTAACGCAGTTAAAGTCGCAAATAAAGCTTTGCTTATCATATATATATAGATAAATCCTTGCGCCAACGTACGAGGAAGGCAGGTTTATTAAGTAAAACGGAAGGACACAACGATAGCGCGGTAGTATCCTCGACCCCTGTATACATACACGTAGGAAGTGTCGGTTAATCCGCGACGTAATCGTTGGTTCGTCCATTGTGAACGGTGTCGTTAAAACCTGGATCTTACTAAACTGTGTGGGTGTGTATGTGTGCGTTGAGGTGATCGGCCAATCGCTTGACGGATTATTTTCTTATAAGGTTTAACGTGCTCGAGCGAGTTTATTTCTTTCCTGGAAGTGAAAGCTTTGTACTCCGGTGAAAATGTATTGCGTTTGGTTGCTGGAGACACGTGAATTGTTAGATGTTGTTAAATATGGGGATACGAATTTGATAATCTTATTTTTTAGAATAAAGAAGCTGTATAATTAATTTTTTTTTTTTTTTTTTTTTTTTTTTTTTTTTAACAACATTTTCAGATTTAGTATCAACAATTTGACGAAAACGTTATTGAAATTCAAATAAAAGAAAGGTTTTTTTCACTTCGGTCGAATTGGAGACGTTTAACACAAGTTGCATTATCGACCAGTTCGATGCTGTCGATAACAGTGATGTTTATTTTGGATACAAAATACTGTCAGTAGGTGAAAGTATTACAACGATTTTATTTGTAATTTGACAGAGAACTTTCAAGTTAATTTCTTAACTTTCGAGTTAATTCATGTGATACTTATTTATGGACTTAAATTATCGATACGTTCATGAATACTGTATTGACACAGAATAATTATATAAATCGGAATATATAATCTTTTATTTTACGATGTGAAACAATGCAATATAGAAATTAAATTAATTTTCAAACTATAAACTGCTATAATTTGAAGACTTCCTCGCGTTTATAAATTGCAGAAGTTAATAAAATTTTTTATCGATTTATAAGCATTTACTTCATGTTTTTGTAAAACAGTTTCTGCAAAGATTGAAATATTTACAATCATATAAATTTGTTACGATATTGTAAACCGTTACTCCAGTTATTGTTTCAAAAATGTTAAAATAACAAAATTTATACTTTAACGATTGAATGAAAATTTAAGGATGAAAGTAAAATTTTCTGAAAACAACGCGATAAAAAAATTTTAATTAAAAGCGAACTCTGTCATATCCCCGCGAGCACAAAATATTTCTCGTGTATGTATTACCTATGCAAAGTAAGAGAGAGAGAGAGAGAGAGTAAAGTAATGGATTTGCTAAACCTTTCTCAACACTGTGGAAAATAACATGTGCCCGTAACAGACAGAGAGAGAGAGAGAGAGAGAGAGAGAGGGAGAGCGAGAATGAAAGAATTTTAATTACACGTTGGATTGTTCGGTGAATTATTTCAAATATAATCCCAGATTTGTTATATCAGTGCTTTTTGAATTTCAAAAATGTTTAAATTGACGACAACGTTTATTAACGATCCATACAATCAACGATCCGCCAAACCTTTTCATTAAGCTTCAGAAATTTCGACACATTTACTATTATTATTATCAATCCCGTATACGCACAATAAAACAATCACATCGCCATCTGAAAACGATGTTAATCCTAACTCGCTAAGCGGATTTCGAAATTCAAATTTCCAAAAACGAAAAACAAAACGAAAAATTGGCATCGACGACGTGGCTATCGTTAAAAGCCACGACCGCAACATCAATCGTCCTGTCTCGCTCATTCTCTCTTTCTCATTCACTCAACGCGGGAATAATCGCAAACTGTAAAATAATCGCTCTAATCAAATGCTAAACCAAAGGTATGCCCGTATGATGTATATATAAAGCTTAACGAACAAAACTTCGATGATTCGAAATTAAATCGGTGATTTCCGGTCTCCCAAGCGTTATTGGATTCGAGAGACATTACAGCTTTTCGTGTCGTAAAATTTTCAAAATTCGTCCAGCTAAAGTAAAGTATAACGTTTTTCGTATCGTTCGAGCGGAAATTACGTTAAGTTAAGTTACGTAAGAACGAAGGAAAAGAAAGTTTTTTATCTTATCGATGATTCAGCGATAGTATTAAGAGACGATAAGATCTATTTTTAAATAAGTGTATACTTACAGGCTCGGTGCTTTATATTTTGATCGTGCTCGCGTTTATTTACATTTAGATGTATATATATAGATAGATAGATAGCATATATACACATATTACTGGCTCTCGCGAAGACGTTACTCCTTACCGTAAGACATTTACTCGTAAAGCTTTAGAAGCGAGAGTCTCGCACTATTTGGTTTGTATAATGTAGTATAATAGAAAAAGGATTTCTTCGAGCTTTTTGTCTTATTGGTATGAATATAACTCAAACGGCTACGTGAATTTATCAAGCTAGAAAATTTTTGTAAAGAGTGAGTAGTAAAACGGAAATTTTTTTTTTTTTCGAAAGGAAAATTTTTTCTTTTTTATTTAAAATTTTTTTTAATTTTAGCTTCACAAAATGAGAAATGTATTTCAATGATTTGATTATAAAATGAGTCATCGACTAAGCAAAGTTAATCGATTTGATTTAAAGAATCGATGTAAGTTTCGAAAGCTCATTAAACAAAAAATGTAGGATAAATTTTTTTACAGATACACAAAAGTATAAGTGTAACATTAACAAGCGACTTTTCACGAAACGTTCTAAAAGAAGAAAGAAAAGAGAGCCTCGTTGAAAGGGAACCGCTAATGAGTAACAAAAAAAAAAGAACGAGTACGTGAATCGTTTCTACCGTCTAATAATTCGTTATTTTTCTTTTGACTCCTCGGTTTTATGCACGCATACACACACACACACACACACACACGCGCGTGCGCACGCACGCACGAACGTTTATATGACATTGTTAAATATGGAAAATTTTAAAAATAAAGTTCGTCGCTGGAGTATTGCGCTTTTGATCTTCGATTTTATTTCCGAAACGTATCATTACATTCTTTCTTAGAATTGTTATAAATATGAGAAAGAAAAAATTTTGCTTTTTAATACAAAAATATGTTTTGTAAATTCGTAAAACTCAAAACTACATTGCAATTAAAATTATCAAAGAAAAGTGAACATTTTCTACGATTTAACGATACGCTGAATAAGCGTGATGATAACGAAAAACAAAAGAAAGATGTCCCGCTTGATTCTTTTATTATAAAAGAGGGTAAAAATTACAGGTTACAAATGACGTAAAAAAGTTTCGCTCAGCAGGCGTTTTCCTCAACGTGATACTTCGTTTTCCACGACAGAAAAAGATTTGCTGCCCATTCGCTGTGTGTAGATAACTCGTACAGTTCGAGGTGTCATTTCACTCGAGAACTTTAACCGATAAATAAAAAACTTATCGGAACTTCTCGGTCGTAATGAGAGATCGATAAATTTTCTAAATATCATTCGTTTTCTGCTTTATTATTTTAGCGTGATATCCATATGCACTTGTAAATTTAAATATCGACTTTTTAAAAATATAAAGTAAATATTTTGTAATGAAAGCCGCAAACATATTTTTCGCCATTATTTTTTATTTTAAATATTATTTTGAATTGCAAATTCGAGGAAAATATTTTCTCACAACTATATCATCGAGTTAGATAATATTAGAATATCGAGAAAACTCGCGAACGTGTTTTTTTATGTATTTGCAAAATAGTGAATCTTAACAAGTGTAAAGTAAATATTTTAGCATAATTTTGAATAACACTCGACACGTATGAAGCATGAGTAAGCGAAACAGAGAAAGGAAATCGATACTCTCGCTCATATCAATTTTTTCCCTCCCTTAAATTTTAACTTTGAATTTGAAGTGTTAAATTTTTTTTTGCTTTGAATTGTGTGTTTACCTTTAAGAATATGTGAAATATTAGTATTAGAAGAAGCGATAAATTATGCAGTATCAAAAAAAATATTTAGCGGAACAACTTTGAATAAGAAAATGTTAAAAAAACAACAAAAAAAAAAAACTTATAAAGTTTGTATAAATATGGTTACACAGAAAATACATTTACGGTAAGTAATTACACGACACGTTTTTATAAAACGTTAAAAATTATTCAACTGCATTTGTTCCAAGTTTATACAATAAAAAATATTATAATAATTCTTTGATAAATCTCAAATATTTATTAACATGATCGACTGCTTTTAATTTTAACAGAACATTTAAACTGATTCTCTAATATAATTCTATTATCTACGTAAAAACATTTCTTACATATGTTCCTACGAATTTCAAAAAAAAAAAAGAAAAAAAAAAAAAACAATTATCAAAATGTTTGCATTTGCAACGTATCTAATGTACCGCGCATGGGTAAATTTGCTTGACGAAGAAAATGTCTTCATCAAAGCATAAAGAGAGAGAGAGAGAGAGAGAGAGAGAGAGAGAACAATTCAAAATTAAATAATACGCAAAAAAACTATACAGCGATGTTCGCTCAAAGTAAAAAATCATTTTTCCTCGTTCAACGTATCCGCATTTCTCGCTTTTCTATTTTTCTCCCTTCTATCTCTTTTCTCTTCTTTTTCTTTTTCATTCTTATTTCCCGTCTCCCATAGACCCGCTGGCTGCGAGTAAGTGTCCTATGAAACGTTTATTTTGTTACGCTCGGAAAAGCAAAAGAAGCGCACCAGCTGTGAGTTTTTTTTAATTTTTTAGCAAAAATGTGTCGGCGAGTTTTCCGCCGCGACCAAATGACGCGGGAGACCATAACAAACTTCCTTTTTTCCTTCTTTCTTTCTTTTGTTTATTTTTATTTATTTATTTATTTTTTTCTACTTTCCTTTCGCACTTTTTCTTTCTTCGTTTTTCTTCTTTCTTAGGAGGAGGAAAAGTATAATTGAACGGACGTTTTAAAAATCACAATCAATAAGTTTTATTTGATCTTGTCGAAGTTCTGCAATAAATGTTTCAAGTTTTTCGATGGTTTTTTCGTGTAATAAAAAAAAAAAAAAAAAAAAAAACAAAAGCATAAACAATTATTTATCAACCGTAGATTTGAAGATTACAGTTTTTCTACAGTGACGCAATGTATATTTTTCTTTTACAAAGTAATATCACGCAGATTTTTATTTCACGCTCAGTGAAAATTGGATTCTCCGTAATTAAGTATATTTTTTTTAAACATTTAATCTCGTCCTTTTGTTTACAAAGCAATATCCGACATCTTTTTTTTTCTGCGCAAAGAGAAAGAAAAAAAATGGACACAACCGAGTAAGTTTTATTTTAATTTATTTATTTATTTATTTATTTTTCGTATATTACAATCGTAATAACAAAAAGAAAGCGCGGAATAGTTGCGAGTCGCATTTACGAGTATAAATTTACATGTAAATTGCATACGAGAATAAAGAGAAGATAGTCACATGATATGATTTTAATATGACGTACAAAATCCAATTTTGTTCTTTTACCTTTGTATAGTCAAGAATTTTTTCATTATAATCTTTGTATTACGTTATGACTGGACATCCTTGTGTGTGAGACTGAGTTTTTGTTACCTTCGAATACTGCAAATGTGTCCTTATCGTTGGATAAGATTCTACAATTCGCTTCCTCGGAAATGTAATACCTCGTGTATATGCGTGCGTATAATTTATTTACGCATATTTAAATATTAATTCACACGAATCTTCTTATTGTCATATTAATAATTGCATATGTCAACTTTAAAGTATATATACATTTTATTGAATTTATTATTCGTACGCCAATTATCCTTTTACTGTGTCAGATTAAAATTAATTTTAAAAGAACTTACCGAGAATATGTATATTCAAAAGCATCGTGTGCATTATGTAAATATCTTTTATAGAATTATCGTAAAAAAAAATGACAACCAAACGCGTCGCGGTAATTCAGTATAACCTTCGAGATCAATAATACGAGTAAGCTCGGAATTCGACGCTGTGCAGATGTGCGCTTAAACTTTATCGTCCCTATACCTATGTATATGTATACGGTTTTCAAGTGCGCGTCGTAAAAGTTATCGTGGAAAACCAACTCGTCACCCGTTGAGCCCTTTATTAAATTATAATAAATTCTAATCAAAATCAACGACTCAGCGTTACGTCTACCTGCACACGATAAAAAAAATTATCCCATCGCGTGTTCGTATTTTTTTTTTTTTTTTTTTTTTTTTGTCCTTTTTTATTAGTTCTTGCTCTTTCCTTGTTCCGTATGTTCATTCAAATGCGTTTTACTTGTTACGCCTTACTTTGTTTTTCTTTCGTCTGCGTTAGGAAATCGCGACAGCGTCGCTGGAGATAGATCGGGTACGTAAAAGTTTATATTTTTATTACCGAGAGATTTCAATTTAGCACTTTTAAACGGATTCACGCGGAACTACGTTATCGAATAGATCAAATTTTAGAAAAACTTTTTTTTTTAACTTTGTAAGCTTTATCGGTACAACGATTTCTCGCTTTTAATGCGTGATATTAATCGAAGAAAACGCACCTCTAGCCTATAATGAAAAAGTTTTTTTAATTTTAAGACTTTGCTTTTTCTTTTTTCTTTTTTTTTTTTTTTTTTTTTTATCTTCCCGAAAACTTTTTAATCGGCGGATCTGAATTTTATTCGCCCGAATAGTGCGTGCGAGATATCTCGTTGACTTTGATCGGTGCGATGTTAAAAAATTAAAATTTTTTTTTGTAAATTTTCAGAGTTAATTTGGTACTTGCCGATATACCGATTAATAAATTTTAAATTAAACAAATTTTTCTAGTAATTAGATCATCGAATCATACCTGATGGATAATTTCTTTTTTAATGTTCCGATGTAATTTGATTTTTTTTTATAATGCGAAAGTAATATTTTTAAGTTCATTTTGGAAATGTTATTTCACCGTCAACCTAATTAAATTGAGTTGCTGCAATTGAGAAAATTTCGTTGATATTTTATTAAATGTTTAAACTCATGACAAACGAAAACGCGAAAAGTGCAACAATTTCGCGGTGCACTTTTTTTTTTAATCATTTAACGATTCACTTGGAAATAAAGTAAACTTTACTAATTGCATTTTTCGAAGTGACTATACAATTATAAAAAAAATTATTATCATCGCGCAAACGAACGAAACATTTTGTAATTATTAGCAAAGCTTTTTTTTAAATATGCGCAAAGGCACGTCCAAGTCCACGCTCGTAATTCCTTTCTTCATAAAATAGAAACAGAGAAAAAAAAAGATAACGCGAGCGCGAAAGAAATTAACCGAACGTTAAATATTGCGCGAATATTTTTCCACAAAGCACTCGCGAGAGAGAGAGAGAGAGAGAGAGAGAGGGGAAAGAAGAGAGAGAGAAAGAAAGTCGACTCGGCCTCTCTTGAACCGCATTTTTTCCTCGCAAGCGTTTTTAAGTTTTGCTTTCGCACGCGCGCGAGGCGATAATTAGTCCGCTCGGAAAAGTTTACGCGTCGCGCTTTTCCTTTTTCGTTTTACCGACACTTATTTCCCGTGGAGTTTCAAGGGCTGCATTTTTAATGCCGAGTTTTCGAGCTTATCTTTTGGCTTTTCTTTATTTTTCTTCTTTTAAGCGCGTGGATGTAAGTATTGTACTATTTTTTTAATTAAATTACGCGCCGCGTCGTTATTCATCGTGTGTAAAAAGTACTAATTTCGAATACTGAAAAATTCGTTTTTGTGTGTGATTTTTCATTTGTTCTTTCTTTCGATGTATATTTGATATATAAAATTGTTGTTAGCATTAAATGTTTGTTTTTATAGCAGATAAAGTGAAAATTAAAAGATTTTGTTTACGAAAATTTTAAAATTTTATATTAAACGATATAAAATTTTTAATAGTTAAATAAAATGCATTTACTATGCGAAATAATATTTAATAATACATATTTATGTTTAAAAGATAATTATTTCGTGGTGTTAATTTAGTGTTAAAATAAAGAATTTTAATAATAGTTAAATTTTCTTTTGCTTTATATACATAATCAACAAAATTTGAATAAGAACAAAACTTTATTTAAGTTTTAATTAAAAACATCAAGAAATTTCTCGAGACAAAGTAAATTATTAATTTTTCTGATAATCGCGGAATTATTAACGAACATGATGCAAATTACAAGGAAATAAGTTAAATTATTAAATAATATTTTTCTCTTTTTTTTTGTCGCATGATAAAGAAAATCATATATTATAATATAATAGGCACCTTTTGAAACAAAAGTTTCGTTAAAAATTTTCTCAAGACGTGAGTTGAAAATTTATGTAAAGAAGATCCTATATATTTTTTACAAATACTTATAAGTGTATATTGTGTTGGTTATGAAGGCTGCATTGAATATAAACATTTATTTTTAAACTCGAAGAAAACAAAAGAGTTTCGTTCGTAAAATTCAAAGATCTCCTGCATTGTGTCTTAAATACATAAACTTTGCTGTTGATTATTTTCGCAAGAATAAATTTATTCGTAAATAATTGTATTATTTAAAAAGATCAATTAAGAATCTTAGCCTTAAATAATCTTTTCTCATTCTTTATCTTATTAATTAAAATCTTTAAAGTTTAAAAGCATACGGCCATCAAACCGTGTTAAAATCGCGAAAATCTTACTAATTTATTTGTTCTTACAATCAAAAAAAATAAGCTTTTAAAATCTTTCATCCATTCGCGATTACCAAAACGCGTGGTCCGCTTATTTTCACAACATCGCGAGAAAACAAATAAAACAATAAGAAAGCACTTCCATATATATATATATATATATATATATATATATATATATATATATATATATATATATATATAAGTTGTCTCTCGCATGCAATCCCGCAACGCAGTTTCCACATCGGGAGATCCTTTCGTGTTTTACGCGCTGTCGTGTCTTTATCTTTTGATTTCTTTCACGCTTTTCCATTCTTCGCAATGTAGCTCGACTTATACGTATAAGAAAAAAGAAAGATAAAAATATAGACGAGTTATCAAGTTTTTCTTTCTCGCATTTAGTTTTGTTTGTTTGTTTGTTTGTTTGTTTGTTTGTCACCTCGTGGGTTGATAATGAGTTGCCGGCAGTGATTATGTACCGTATTTCTTGATTTTTTCCACGGCGTACTTTGCGCGTATATATATAAGGACCTTGAATAAGTTCTCGTTGTTTTTTTTTTACCAAAATAAAAGCTTTATTTAAAATATAAGGCACAAGAACATTTCACTCAAAGTATTGCCTATCACTAGAGACCGCTTTCTCCCATCTTTCTGGCAATATATGAATTCCGCGTCAGAAAAACGATATGTCTTTTGAGGCTATCCAAGCATCGATCCATTCTTTAGTATCTTCGTAAGAATAGAAGCGCTGCTCAGCCATCGAACGGAATAGGTGAAAATAGGAAGGGGCTATGTCAGGTGAATACGGCGGGTGGGGTAGAACTTCCCATTGAAGCGTTTCCAGGTAGCAACTATAGGTTTTTCACTGATTTTGCAACATGAGGTCGAGCGTTGTCATGTAACAAAATCACTTTGCCGTATCTCTGCTCGTATAGCGGCCATTTTTCTTTTAGGGTTCGACTCAAACGCATCAATTGAAGTCGATAGCGATCTCCCGTGATAGTCTCATTCGGTTTGAGCAGCTCATAATAAATGACACCCTGCCGATCCCACCAAATGCAGAGACGAAGCTTCGAACCATGGATATTTGGTTTTGCGGACGATGTTGATGCATGGCCGGGCTTACCCCACGATTTTCTACGCTTTGGATTATCGAAGTGTCTCTTCTTTTCATCGCCAGTCACGATACGGTGCAAAAAACCTTTTCTTTTCTGCCGTTGAAGCAGTAGTTCACACGTGAGAAAACGCCGTTCGACACGTCGCTCGGCTTCAATTCATACGGCTCCCAATGCCCTTGATTCTAGATTATCCCTAAAACTTTTAAACGTTTTGAAACTGTTGACACATTTACTTGTAATATTTTTCCAAGTTCTGCCATTTCAAGTCTGACATCGGTCTTGATCAAGTAATTCCTCCAATTCTTTGTCTTAAAATTTTTTCGGTGCGCCAGAATGTTCTTTATCTTTATTTAAGTTCAAAATCATTATTTTTGAAGCGTCGAAACCAGTCTCTGTATGTCGTATCCGTCAGAGCATTGTCACCATAAGTCTCAAAAAGAATTCTGTGTGCTTCAGCTGTAGATTTCTTTTAAATAAAATAGTGTAATAAAATTCTCCCCAAATACTCTTCATTTGGTACAAAAGTAGACATTTTCAGAACCAATAAAAAATTACTTTGTTTATACTAAAGTAAACTATCATATACTGAAGTTTAAGGTTAGATACAGTACTTCCTTGCTGGTGCATCACCATTCGATATTCCATGCACGGAGTACTGCTACTCCCATCTTTGAAGAAACAGCGAGAACTTATTCAAGGTCCTAATATGTATTATATATATATATAGGTTAAATAATATATTCGTTCGCTCAGTGATTTATTTATTGTTGGGATTAGCCCGTGCGTTGTGTAAATATACGCGGTGGTATTTCGTTTGTATTTAGCCGCGAAATTTTTATGTTTGCATAGAGAATATTTAAAACAATTATTGCTGAATTCTTAAGTTTAGTATATAAAGCAGCGATAATTCTTTTCATTTTAGAATAACGAGCGATTTGAATAAAATGCAAAAAAATAAAGAAAAAAAAAGGATGAATGAAACATTTTTATTTTAAAAACTATTTGCACAAAGATCTTTTTTTTTCGATCCCTATGCTTGACTTGTTATTTTCTAAAAAAGCTTACGTAATTTGAATTATTCAAAATGTATATATAAAATATAATAAACAGAATCTCATTTATCTTTGCTCGAGCATGTACTCTTACGGAATGATATTCGGTTCTTTTAAAAAACAAATGTATACCGTTACTCTTAGGCTTGAATAAATTGCATGCTATAAAAGAGTCGAGAGAGAGAGAGAGAGAGAGAGAGAAAGAGAGAGAGAGAGAGAGTATTACTTTAAGAAATTGAAATAAAATCTTTTTCTTTTACCATAGATACATCCGAATTTCAATATTATTATTTCAAGAAAGGTAAGGTAAAATAAAATTCAAATGTTACACGATATTTATTCCGTTTATACAAATTTATTATGATTGTATAACAATATTATTATATAATGATAATCAGTAATATTTATATATAATCTCTTTACTAATCAATTCATTCACGTTTCCATTACGAAGTAACAATATTTTATCGCAATTTTACGAAGATTAATGTCGCGATTCATCCATATATGCATCATCCATTCGAAATTCATCTGCAGTAAGCAACGCAATCGAGCTATTAGGTTGCTGCAGATGAAATGGCCGATTTAGCAATGACATAAAGTTGGCTGCAATTTTAGTATATTATGTTGGCACAAGGCGGCGCAAATGATATGACATATTGAAGTATAAATACTGCTACCTTGGTTTATGGAGTCATTTCTGTTTTGCACTTCATAGTGATCGTAAAAACAAAAAGAGAAAGTGAACCTGGAAGTGAATCAAAAACGGCTACTTTTACTATACGAATTTAAATTAGAGCACAACGCAACGGAAGCAACGAGGAATATCAATAGCGCATTTGGGCCTGATACAGTTAGGGAACGAACCACTCGGCGGTGGTTCGACAAATTTCGATCCGGAGATATGGACCTTGGAAATGAGCCACGTGGACACCCAGGAGCATCGATCGATAACGACGAGCTGCGTGCATTAGTGGAGTCTGACCTCCGCCAAACCATAAGGAATCTTGCCGAGAAATTAGGCGTTCACAATTCGACAGTTTGCCGCCACTTGCAACAACTTGGAAAAGTGAAAAAGCTTGACAAATGGGTTCCGCATGAAGCGAAACTCCTTACCGAGCAAAACATGACGTGTCGAATGAAGATTTCAAGTTCTCTTCTCTCCCGCAACAAAAAGGAACCGTTCTTGCACCGAATTGTGACCTGCGATGAAAAGTGGATTTTATACGATAATCGACGCCGATCGGCCCAATGGCTATGAAATGCCGATGAAGCGCCAAGACATTATCCACTATTCATTCCTGCAACCTGGCGAAACCATCAATATCAAATCAGCTGAGAAATACTGTGCTCAACTGGATGAAATGCATCATAAATTGATAGTCCAACGAGCTAAGCTTGTCAACAGGGATGGAGTGATACTGCTTCATGATATCGCATGACCTCATGTATCGAGAACAACGGTTCAAAAATTAAACGAGTTGTGCTATGAGACTCTTCCTCACCCTTCATATTCACCAGACCTCTCATCAGCAGATTATCATTTCTTTAAACATTTGGATCACTTTTTGATAGGAAAAAGATTTAATAATGAAGCTGCTGTCAAAAATGTCTTCGAGGAGTTTCTTCGAACCAGAAACTCGGACTTCTACAAAACTGGAATAAATGTACTTGTATCTTGTTGGGAAAAGTGTGTTGCATCTATTGGTACCTATTTTGATGAAATAAATTGTCTTTATAAAAAGTTACAGCTGTTTAAAAATTTATTACTAAATCGGCCATTTCATCTGCAGTAACTTAATAATTCCTTACTAACTAAACCTGCCACTATCACAAGGACAATTTTCATATCTCTCTCTCTCTCTCTCTCTCTCTCTCTTGCATTCACATGCGTCTCTTCCGCGTATCCAAACACACGTTCTAACCAGACAGAAATTCAAGTGCAACTTCGTGCATACAGTGAAAGAGAGATCATACGTTTATTGTCGTCACGCGATCATCGAAATTATCAAGTGCAGGCTTTGTCAAGGTGCTTGGTTATATAATTTTGCTTATATGTGAGATGTGTGTGTGTGTGTATGTGTATGTGTGTGTGTGTGTGTGTGTGTGTGTCCGAAGAAAAATCTTAAATTAACCAAGTTCGATGAGCGTTCAGTTTTCGAATGCGTACGTATACCTATGTGTGTTTTGTTGATATTTGTTTTTAATATGATTATTGCATCGAGATTTTATGTATGAATAAACACTGAAAGTTCAAGATGTTGCTCTAAAGTTGTACTGAGTTACATTACGTCCGACGTATCGGTAAATTCATTTGTCGCGTTTAATTAAATAACGAAAGGAAATTAAACTTTTATTAACAGATTTGAATACAATAGTTTGATTGCATAATCGATAATGAATGTAATTGACATATAAATTTTCGACGCGTATTTGAAAGTGAATTTGAAATTCAAACCGGATAATATACTTATTTTAATTTTTTTAACTCTATTTTACTTAATACAAGCACAAAATTTTGTATATTTTTTTTCAGCACCGCATGGTTTTTATAAAGCTATTGTATAAAAGTATTAAGAAAAAAAACTTACGTTTAATCAAGAAAGTATCATCGTTCCATCTCGACTACAAATACGTATATCGAGATACCAAAAATACCTATACTTTACACGGTACTGAATATAAGAAAAAAAAACTAAAAAGAAGATGAAAAAAGAAGAGTAAAGCAGGCAAAAATTTTATATCGCATGAAGCGCTAAATTAGAAACGTTCCGTGTGGTGTATAAAAAAAAAGGAAGCGTCTAAAGGAAGAGGAATAAAAAAAGAATCTCGAGGTTCCGTACGGGAAAAAGCGTAAGACTTCCTCCGATAATAATGCGCCAGCTATATAATCTCCCTCTTTAATGTACCTTTATATATATATATATATATATATATATATATATATATATATATATATATATATATATATATATATATATATATATATATATATATATAAACACATACACACGCACACGTGGATACACATTCTTGTAGTTAGAGAGCGAATGAACGGCCTCGGTAGTATAAAAATTCTTTCAAACTTATGCGGGATTCGCCGTAAAACTTTTTTTATTTACTTTAAAAATAATACGCAGATAAATTTTTGAATGAAACGCGAGAATCTCGAATTAATTAATTTCGATGAGATCCGTATTTAATTTGATACTTAAATTCGTAAATTAATTGATAATTTTGAAAATTTTTCTTCTCTCTCTCTCTCTACTAAGTTTCGACTTTCAAAGGAGTGACTATTCAAGTTTATTTGATATACGGTAATTATACGGAGATGAAGAGTATAAATAATTGCACTTTTTTTAATGAGTTGAAAATGTTTAATCTTAAAATAGCTTCGTAATGCTCGGTATTTATTTAAATATTTATACAAATTTTTTGCCTTTGTTTTGTTATTATTGTTGAAGTGTTTAAATAAAATAAGGATAATAAAAATATAATATTATTTAAAAGACAATATACGAATAAATAAAAATAAAAATTGCACCGAATTCTGACAAAATTCATTTCCAATTTATTCTCCATGTAATTAACTTTTAACATCGTCCAAATTCGTGCCAAACTTTTCTCTTATTATTCTGTCCGATATTGCCCTAAGTAAAACTCGCGAAAAATAAACAAATTGAATGGAAAAAAAAAAATAAAAAAAAAAAAATGTAAGAAAATCACTCGCTTAAACCTTTAGAATCCAATCGTCTGCGAGTAAAGAAAAACACGGACGTACCCCTCGTACATTATTTTAAAAGAGTCACTTTTTAAGAGAGTTTAAAAAAAATGAAAAGATAGACTTTAAATTAACTCGGGAATACCGAAGGTCTTTTACCTAAGATTGTGTGTGTGTATGTGTATGTTTGTAAGTACGTGTATACACATCGCGCGTAACTCTCTCGGTACGTAATTGAAAAGTTTAATTTCGCGCCGAGTGGCGAATCGAATAGTCGACTCGAGTCCTCGAAGTTTGTCGCTTATTTATGCGTGGCTCTTCGACCTAGCCAAAAATATAATTATAAGTTGATCACAACGATGAGAATTCTATACTCCTTCAATTCCTCCTTTTTTTTTTTTTTTTTTTTTTTTTTTTTTATTTTTACGTTTGCCTTAGAGTTTCGTTCTGTTTTCGAATCGACGTATTCACGGAATAAAACTGAAATCGTTTAATTGCGTAACTGAGTAGTTAAGACGATATAATATTGGCGTGAAAGGATTTCATTTATTTATATTCATCAGAAATATTTAAGCATTAAATATGAAATAAAAGTCTTTGGAATAATTCGTTACTATTAATTAAGATATAATAATCACGAAACTTAATTTTCATCAAGTCGCGTTAAAACTAAAACCCATGACGTTCGTTTTTTCAAAATGCATTCTTTCAATATTTATAAAAATCGCTACACACACGCTTATAAAACAATAGCTCACTTCTCAAAATTCTTTCTACCATATCGCTGTACAAACGATTTCAAAGTCGTAACTTAAACTTTACGCCATTTACATTAATGTATGCGGTATCTCATCCCTTCAAACGATCCCTCAAAACATATTCACAGTATTTCGGGTGATACAGCTCGCGAGTTGGAGAATACAAGAGAGAGAGAGAGAGAGAGAGAGAGAGAAAGAGAGAGAGAGAAAAAGAGAATACAAAAATCGATCTTGCGTTTTGTCGCTTCCGTCGTCTTTATTTACACGAATTTAAGAACGATAATCTGTGTGTCGCACTGCACGAGCCGCGTGGCATGAATAATGTATCGCGAAATTGTATTTTAACTTTTTCTCTTCGTATATATCCATGATATTTATTTTACAAATTTATTTTCGATTTCTTTCTTCTCTTTTCTTTTCTTTCCTTTTCTTTTTTTATCTTTTATTCCAGGTGTCTTGTACAATCGAGTGAAAAAGATGATTCAAAATGTTATAGTTTTAACAACTGGGTGTACACACGCGCAAATTTATTTTATTTTCATCATCTACAATACAATATCTTGTATATTAAAGCATATTCCTATTATCCATGCCAATTACCGTTGATCAACTCAATACGCAAATCATCTTTTGTTTTATATTTATGCGTGTATACACACCAATTAATCACGTGACCGCGCTTTTGTTTATTTTCTATAGCGAAAAATAATCCCCATTCATAAAATGCCTATATGTTTTCTCCCGCGTTTTTCCCAATATTTCCACTTTTCTATACGCTATTTATCACGGCTATGTACAAACTATACACTTTTGTCCCTAACTCCGTTATTCGTTGGCGTTTCGCGTACGTATATATTCGTTACTTTTACCGAATCGGTGGAGGAAAGGTTTGCTTTATTGCAAAATCCGAGCAGCGTCCCCGGTAATTTTTGTCTTCTTTCGACGAAAATTTTCCATTCGAAATTTTCCGTATCTTTTCTCGTCGATGTTTATTGTTTATTATTATTATTATTTTTTTCGTTCGATTCGAGTTTATAATTTTGTTTTTAATAGACGAACTTCGATTTTTGTTGTTTATACGAATGTCGTTATTCGATATATTTTTTTTTATTTGCAAACACGAATAGACTTGTTGAAAGTTTGCAAATACGACGTTTGTAAAAATAAATATCGAAGAATTTTCAGTATTCGTGTTTGATAAAGAGACAACGTTGTTCTAAAAATTTATGATAAACATTTCAAAACTTAACATCACCTTACCAGAAAAAGAATTTTATCAAAGGATTTTGTAATCAAAAAAAAAAGAAAAAAAAAAATAGATACAGAAAGCTGAAAAGTCAGAGGATCACAAAAACTTTGTAAAATAAAACGCGACGCAAAGTTTAAAACTTCGGAATAAACATTCGTTTACAAAGCACACGCATATACCAGGCTGTTCAATAAGTTTTGCGCTTCGATAAGAGAGGGTGTTGCTACTAGCCTAAATTTTTTTTTATTATGTTGTACACTCTTCATATGAACGTATGTGAAGTTTCATTTCAATCTGTCAATTCATTCTTTGTTTACAAGCCTTTTAGTATCGACGTGTCACAGTATTTTTTTACAATGGAAAAAATCAAGTAACGTGCAGTGATTGAATTTTTATTTTTGGAAGGTTTAAAAGCAAAGGAAATTTATGAACGAATGTTGAAAGTGTATAAGGACTCTTCGCCTTCAATTAGTACAGTAAAAAGATGGGTTGCTGAATTTAAACGTGGTCGTACAAGCCTTGAAGACGATCTACGTCAAGGACGTCCAAAAACAGCAACAACACCAGAAATCGTAGAAAAAATACAGGATATCGTATTGGAAAATCGTCGAGTGACTGAACGAGATTTAGTAGAAGCCCTAGGCATCTCATTGGGCAGTGTAAGGAATATTTTGACTGAAGTATTGGGTTTCAGAAAGCTGTGTGCACAATAGGTGCCGCATTCGCTAATAATTGAACAAAAACACATTCGAATGCGACTTTCTCAGCAACATTTAGAGCGTTCTCGGGAGGATAAAGTGGATTTTATGCGTCGATTCATCACTATGGATGAGACTTGGGTCTATCACCATGATCCTGAATCAAAACAAGAGCTAAACAAGAGCTAAAGAGTGGTGTGAACCTGGTTCTTCGGCTTCGAAACGAGTTCGTGTCCAGAAATCGGCCAAGAAGGTGTTAGCATCAGTTTTTTGGGATGAAAAAGGAATTTTGTTTGTGGATTACTTGCAAACTGGTGAAACAATAAATTCTGAATATTATTGTAACCTTTTAGACCAGCTGAAGAAAAAAATTTATGAAAAAAGATCTGGTTTGCAGAAGAAAAAAATCCTTTTTCATCAGGACAATGCACCGTGTCACAAGAGCATTTTGACAATGGCTAAAATCCATGAATTAAAGTTCGAATTGTTGGAGCATCAACCGTATTCACCAGATTTGGCCCCTAGCGACTTTCATCTGTTTCCAGACCTAAAAAAATTCATGCGTGGAAAGCGTTTTTCATCAAATGATGAGGTCATAACAAATGTGGAAGCGTATTTTGCGGCCCTTCCAGATTCTCACTTCAGGGATGGAATTCATAAATTGGAATCTTGTTGGAACAAGTGTATTGATGTTCAGGGAGACTATACTGAATATTAAAGTGTATTTCAAACCATAAAATTGTGTTTTTCTTATCGAACCGAAAACTTATTAAATAGCCTGGTATATATACTTGTCTTTCCATACATCGAACTCGAATACAGATTCTCTCGCAAGGCACGAAAAAGAAAAAAAAATGAGATCCTCGACAAAGGAAGATAGTACGGTATTTATCCGGTCGACTTAGAAAAGCTCATGAATTTCCCTTTTCTCATGTTTGCCTTCGAGTTTACACGCGCGGCGGCCTTTAACACATTTTTATCCGCGCGTTTTCCGGCACGTAAAAAGGAAAATACTAGAATACGGGAAGATTCTTCGTACTTAAGCTCCGGTGATATTTGTATCGTTGCCGTTTCGATTCGATCGCGCGATAAGTTAAAGGTAAAGATGAAGAGTATGTATCGTGTGTGTTAGTGAATCTTTTGAATATTTTTAATTAATGAATGTATTTAAATGAGAAACGTTAAAAACCTATATTATAAATATTTAGGCGAATGCTCGAGTTGTGTTGATAAAGTAAACAAAAAATACGGTTTTAATATTGTAATTTAATACTTCAAAGGATTAAAATAAAAAGATATCAATATTACGAAGTTAAATACTTACACAAATTTCACGATACTTACAAAAATTTTAACGTTTTATTCTATAACATTCATACTAAAACTTTTAATCGCATTAACGATTATTTTATTCACACAAATGATCAGAAATATTTTTTTTAAAGTAATTATTCAGTTGCATATTTATGCGCGTACTTGTGAAAAGTTTCACATTTGAATACAATTTTAAATCTATGTATCATTAAGAAAGTCACATAACTATCTACGAGTATGCACACACACATACACACGCGCGCGCGCGCGCGCGAAGAGACATCGGCGCCTATCGAATTTCGCGGACGTGGGCAGGTCTAAATCTCTGGTAGGCTTATACGTCCTTACTCTTTTATTTCCCTCTCTATTCCTCTTTCTATTTGCCTATATCTCGATCTAACGAAAAACTTTTATCCAAGAAGAGAAAAAGATACCCGACGCTTTTGATCTCCTTTTTTACCGATTCCTCTTCTTTCTCTCTTTTCTTGTCTCTTCTTGCTTCTCCACTATTTTTCTTTACCTCGCGTTTCGCGCGATATACATATCCGTTCCTTCTTTTGTACATCTACCTACTATCTTCTTTTTTTTCATTTCTCGCGTTCGTTATACACTGGTGTTACCGAAAAGTTTTATCGAGAGAAACGAAAGTAAATAAAATGAAAAAGTAAAAAGAGGGTGAGAGGTAAGGGGAGGCTGGATAGAAACGCATGAGACGCAAAGATCGAACGTAAGGGTGAGAGATGTTTGGGAAAAGTTTTAATATAAATTCAGGAAATGACGATAACTTGCACGAGATACAAGCGCGTTTGCTTGCCTTTGGATGTATATTGAGCTTAAAGTAAATCGATATGGAGTATAATCTATAAAATTCTAATTATATCTGATTATCCTTTGTTCGACGTGCATATATGAAAATTATTTTATCAGTTGAATTATCAAACAATTTTGCATTCATTAAAGTTTGTATTAGGTTGCTGCAGATGAAATGGCCGATTTAGCAATGACATAAAGTTGGCTGCAATTTTAGTGTATTATGTTGGCACAAGGCGGCGCAAATGATATGACATATTGAAGTATAAATACTGCTACCTTGGTTTATGCAGTCATTTCTGTTTTGCACTTCATAGTGATCGTAAAAACAAAAAGAGAAAGTGAACATGGAAGTGAATCAAAAACGGCTACTTTTACTATACGAATTTAAATTAGAGCACAACGCAACGGAAGCAACGAGGAATATCAATAGCGCATTTGGGCCTGATACAGTTAGGGAACGAACCACTCGGCGGTGGTTCGACAAATTTCGATCCGGAGATATGGACCTTGGAAATGAGCCACGTGGACACCCAGGAGCATCGATCGATAACGACGAGCTGCGTGCATTAGTGGAGTCTGACCTCCGCCAAACCATAAGGAATCTTGCCGAGAAATTAGGCGTTCACAATTCGACAGTTTGCCGCCACTTGCAACAACTTGGAAAAGTGAAAAAGCTTGACAAATGGGTTCCGCATGAAGCGAAACTCCTTACCGAGCAAAACATGACGTGTCGAATGGAGATTTCAAGTTCTCTTCTCTCCCGCAACAAAAAGGAACCGTTCTTGCACCGAATTGTGACCTGCGATGAAAAGTGGATTTTATACGATAATCGTCGCAATCGATCGGCCCAATGGCTATGAAATGCCGATGAAGCGCCAAGACACATGCCGAAACCAAGCCTTCATCCAAAGAAAATAATGGTAACTGTTTGGTGGTTTGTAGCTGGAGTTATCCACTATTCGTTAGTCACTATCCACTAAACCATCAATGCTGAGAAATACTGTGCTCAACTGGATGAAATGCATCAGAAATTGATAGTCCAACGAGCTAGGCTTGTCAACAGGGATGGAGTGATACTGCTTCATGATAACGACCTCACGACCTCATGTATCAAGAACAACGGTCCAAAAATTAAACGAGTTGTGCTATGAGACTCTTCCTCACCCTCCATCCAGACCTCTCACCAACAAATTACCATTTCTTCAACATTTGGATCACTTTTTGACAGGAAAAAGATTTAATAATGAAGCTGCTGTCAAAAATGCCTTCGAGGAGTTTCTTCGAACCAGAAACTCGGACTTCTACAAAACTGGAATAAATGTACTTGTATCTCGTTGGGAAAAGTGTGTTGCATCTATTGGTACCTATTTTGATGAAATAAATTGTCTTTATAAAAAGTTACAGCTGTTTAAAAATTTATTACTAAATCGGCCATTTCATCTGCAGCAACCTTAACGAAAAATAATTTAAAACCAGATTCAGCGCGTCCCTCATAAATTTTCGCGCGATAGACCTTGCGATACCCATTTTTTTTTTTTACTTTATGTACTGAAGAAAGAAATATATCGACTCGGTGAGAAATAAAGCTAGAAATATACTCGCGTACAAACATTATATTATTAAACAACCGTGTACCAAGCTAAATGACATTTTACTTTACTTTCTGAGCTTTTTTCTTTCATACATAACTCAATCGCGATGTTAAATTGTTGCTCTCTTACAAAGCGACGAGCAAATGTAAAAAAAAAGCAACGAAATAAAACTAGCATTTCTATTTCCTGAAGGCAGTGCCTTATGATACAACGCAAAATAACAATATCTATGTAATACAAATCATAAAAAAAGGTTAAAATAATCTCATTCTAAAGAAAAATGCATCGAAGACGAAAAAAAGAGAAAGAAAAAAAAATTGATAGCACAGCGGAATGTAATTCTTTAGAAGAAAAGCAAGGACGAGGAGAAACCAGCGATCGGAAATGAAATTTATCGGCTTCCGTAAAGAGCCAAGGACGTGCGAGAGAGAGAGAGAGAGAAAGAAAGAAATAGCGACTCGCGAATTCGCATCTCTAAATCAGGACGTACGAGGCATGAAAACGACTCCACCAATGCTTGCGGTGCAAGCCTCGATGAATTTCCGATGGTAAAAAAATGCCATCGGGATCATGAAGAATTAGAAGTGCCGAATGATAGATTTTAAGCGAAGAATGAATGAATTCTTATTTTAACGAAAATAATGATAGTAATGTATATCGCAATTGCCTCGATTTATATCGAGATCTTTTGATGGGCAATTTATGTAGTCGAGGAAAGCAATGTTTATCGTTAGCAACGTGGTTAGCACATGTGGGTGTAACGCGTATCTCAAAGAAACTTTATTACGGCTTACTTTTTCACATGAAAAAAAAAAAAAGTATGTAAGACGTTTTCGCCATATGTTCACACTTTTCAAAGTGTCTCATGATGTCAGTCATATTTCTCTGAAATACGACTGAATCACGACTTATAAGAACAAGACGTGAAGAATATAAAAATGAAAAATTTTCGCAAACGATCCTGGAAAACGAGAACATCTAGAGTTATCTCGTGTCCTTTAAATTTTTTTTTTTTTTTTTTTTTTTTTATCTTTGCGAAAAAAAAGATGACGAAGACGTAAAGATAAGGAATAGAGAAAGAAGAAAGGAACGAAGAAAGTTTCGACGAAACGAAATTTCCTAAATTACAGAGAGTAAAAAGATAGCCTCGAGCCATTTTCTCCTCGCAGCTTCGACCTTTCGTCCATCCGAAGTCACTCTTCAATAGCGTCGATTTTAAAATAACGAGGAGTCGAATAAAAAAAAAAAAAAAAAATAGGGAGAGTTATGGGGATCGAAACTCGAGATGCAAATTCACTTGAAGAATCTTTCCTCTCGCCTTTATTACACACAAATATGATTTATCCCCCTATTTTTTTTTTTTTTTTTTTTTTATCTTGATTTTCACGAATGGATAAAATGGGAAAGATATTTGTTCTTTTGTACCGGTTTCAATTAAATTCCGATGAAAAGACACGTCGGCGTATAGTTGCCGCTTTGAGCTCTTTGGTATAATGCTGCTTCATCCGCAGAAATAATTGGGTCGAAGTCGGAGTTATTATTCGGTTCCGCGAGTTGCCGTTGTTACGACGATGTTTTGCTATGATGTACGTTGGTGCCGAGAAAATTGCAAGCTGTTATTGAAGTATCTTTGGCTTTGGCGATTAATGAATTTCGTCGATTTCGATTCACTCTTTGTGGTTTTTTTCTTTGGATTTTTCATTTGAAATGTATAGATTTGAATTGTTTGTGAATAAAAATTAAAATAAAATTTTTTATTTTTTTATGTCTGATAACAAAAATTTTTAATCGTTAATGTTATATAAAAAATATGGCATTTAAAATAATGTATATTTAATTTTCATAGTTTATATTACATCAACATTCCTTTTTTTTGTTACAGGTGAGAATCCTCATGTAAATATATATCTCTTGATGATTCATTGAAATGGTATGTACTATAATGATTTAAAATATTTTAAATAAATTACATACATTTTTTTTTCCTAATAAAAAGTAATTATTTAGTTGAAAATTTAAAAGCTAACTAATCCAGTTTATAAATAAAAACTTTATAATAAAATCTCAAATACCAAATAAAATGCATGTATTCAGTATACTATTAAAACAAAAGAAAAATAAATTAAATAAGATAAGCCAAAAATTTGCATCGTTCCCTGATCAATCTAGTTCTTAATCAACAAAACAAATGCACAACCGCGCCAATCGAAATCCCATCCAAATCGCTATTAAAAAAGAAAAAAAAAAAAAAAAAAGAAAAAAAAAAAACAAAGAAGAAAATACAGCGTTGGTCCGGATATTTTAAAAAACGTTCATCGTCCAATAAATCACGTAAGCTCGCGTGCGTTCAAAATTTTTTCTTTTTCTTTTTTTGTCTGACCGAAGCTCGATCGCTCGAATTTATAAAGTTTTGGTTTTGCCGGAGTTATTGCATTCGAATAACAACGAGTCTCCATTTGTTCGCTGGACATTCGATAACGCGACGCCAACTTTCGATTTCGGTCTTCTTTTTCTCTCACTCTCTCTCTCTCTTTCTCTTTGTCATTTATCTATATTTTTTTCCTCGTCGGTTATCGGTACGAGCTTCGCAAGCGTTGATAAAAGTTTATTTAAGAAACGTTTTTTTTTCTTCTCCCTTGTTTCACGCAATTTTTGTTCAGGTGCCAAATTCTTTATTTTATTTTTCCTTTTTTTTTGCGGAATGCCAATGCCAGCATTTAATAGCTTTGTCGCGATTGCAAAGAGAAATTTTCTATTAAAGCTATTCTATTAATTGAATACGCTGTTGAATTTCTGTATCGTTTGTTTAATTTTTTTTTTTTTTTTGCAGTTTTCATTGATAATACAATAAAGTTTTTGATAGTTCTGTTATTTTAATTTTCATTCAACGTTATTAAATTTTATTAATAAAATATTATTTATTTTGGATTAATGATATCAATATTTTAAATTGCTTTGTTAATTTTTACTATTTTTCAAATATAAAGCTTTTTATTTGATTTCTTTTTTTTTTTTTTATTGCTAAGAAACCATTGTAAATATGAAAAATATGAAATTTAAATACGATGAAGTAAAAAGAAAAAGTTTTAAAATCATCGTTTGTTATGTAAAGGTTAACTTCTTTTAAATCGATCTTGTAGAAGATACAAGAACAAGGTCTACGAGAAACCATCGAAGCTTTTTCGTATAACTCGGCCGACTAAACCAACCAAGATTGATTTCTCGCAATCTGCTAGAAAAATTCATTGAACTTTTTATTTTTCCTTCCTTCTTTTTTTCGATCTCAAACTGCAAGATACGTTCTTGTTTAGAAAAAAAAGCTGGTTTCCTCAAGACGACAAATTAGAAACATACGAGCTCCTTCTTTATAAAATAAACTTATTAAAATCAGTAATTCTATACAAAATAAAAAAAAAAGTAAAAAAAGATATACATTGCCAACTAGTAGATAAATTTACACATAAAAAAAAAGTCATTCTACTATCCAATCTCGAACAATATTTTTTATTTCTCTACACCGACGAGAAAACAAGCGAATTCACAGTTTAACCAAGAAAGTACCTCCGATCGTGTGAGTTTCTTGTAAGCTCTTTAGAGGAAGTTTCATGATACTTGTCTAGAAGAAGAAGAAAAAAAAATAGAAGAGAGTGAAACAGATCCGTTGCAGCGTCAGCTGCTCATCGTCTTTTCGTTCCTTGGTGTTCGGCCGCTTGTTCCTTATTTAACCAGCTATCGCTACTGCTATTTTTTATCGATATATATATATATATATATATATATATATATATATATATATATATATATATATATATATGAGCTCGAAAGTTAATTCGCTCTCCTTTTGGAAAACGCTGATTTTATGTGGGTGTCGGCGTCGCTTACTTTTAACGTCTTTATTATTATCGGCGCTTCTTAATTGTCTGCGATTGGGATGTCGCCGGAACGAGAAAAGATTCGGGGTGTAAGGTAAATTCTTTTGAGTAATCCAATTTTATTATAGCCACATTATTTAATGAGTTTAATAATAGGCGTAGATCATTGTTTTTAAAAATTAATAAAACTTTTAAATATTCGATTGATAACGGATTGTCTTTTAAACTAATTAACTGTGGTACACCATCGAAATAAAAGTATAGTAAAAGCATCGCTTTGATAATCTCCGATAATTCAAAGGAGCAATTCTTAAATTAAAGAAAAACAACAAGAGTAACAAGTTGACCAGTCGCTCTTGCTTTCTTCTCTTTTATTCGTTTACTTATTTATTTATTTTTTTTTTATTTTTTTATTTTTTTTTTATCGAAGAAGCTTTTTACCGAGATTAAAGACTAAGAGACGTTGTTTTAACTCCTTTTTCGGGGGGCTCGAATTATTCTCGAGTCTCTCGACCCAATGCACCGAGACAAAGAAAAGGATTTAGCTCTTCTCTTTCTCTCATTTTGCCTTTTGTTTGTAAGGTACCTTCCAACTGTAAATTCTCACGAGCGAAGGTTTTCTCTAGCACAGGGCGAACTGTTTGATATAAATCATTTCTCGTTGATTCTTTTTTGAGACTCTCTCTCTCTCTCTCTCTCTCTCTTTCTTCTTTTCTTTGATGTTTCGTGTTTGCCTGGCTTTACCGTAATTATAGTAAGAGACTTATCGTTCGCTTTATTGTTAAGAGAGGGTACTAATTACGGTAATTTAATTTATCTTCGTTTATTTGTATAGCTCACATAGTTGCGCGACGCAATATTCATTATCGGTTGTTAAAAAATATTTAAAGTCTTTTTTTTTTTAATTAAATATTCACTTAAATGAATTAAATTTAGGCAAACAAAAAACAATACCAATTTGTATACTTCTTAAATAATTAACACAAAAGATATTAATACCTCAAAGAGCTTTGCTTTACTTTCGGCTATTTCTGTTTACTATCACGAAGGTAGATAAAGAAAGTTAAGACTTTCGAATGAGAGACTAAGAGAGAGAAAGAAAGAGGGAGAAAGAGAAGACGCTGTTACGTTACTGTGGAATCGTTACGCGGCCAACTTTCCTTCTCTTATCTCTGGCCAACCTAGCTGAGCACTTTGTCCTTCTTCCTTCCTCTTCTATCACCTTTTTTTTCCTTCTTTTCTGCTTCGCGGCTTTATTTCTCGACGTATGAAAGTAAATATCGAAGGCTAACGTTTTCTTCTTCTTCTTTTTTTTTTGTCTTTTCTTGTTTTTCTTCGAAAGACGCGAAACTTCTAAACGAGTCCTTTCGAGTTGCGTTTGTTTTAAACGCGCGATAAATTAAACTTAATTAAACGATGGATTTTCCGAAAAATGATAACTTCAATGGTTATTTATATAAATGCGCCTTTTGCCGAGAATTCATACCCGTTAAAAATTTTCAAGCGCAAACTCATGTTTTAAGTGCTAGAGCTCGTTGGAATAATTAAGCGAGTGCTCGATCGAGGTAATGAATTTGGACGACTCGTTTTAATCGTGACACTAGAAAATTCATCGAGAAAAGAGATATTCTATCAAATTTAAGAATAAATTATTAATTTTTGCAATAGCGTTAAATTTTTAATCGATAAACATTAAAATTTATTAAGTCGATTAAAAAAAAAAAAAAAAAAAAAAAAAAAAAAAAAAATTTTAAATCAACACATCTAAGATTATTAAAGAAGACGGCTTCTTTTTTGTTTTAAGTAAAAAACGAAAACAGCACATATAGTAAATATATAATCGATCTTAATAAAATCTCAAACTAACAAAATTTTCATCGTTGCGCGCGTTAATTTTTAAAAAGCAAGTCTTTTACGCACGCGTGAAAACGTTGAATCTTGACAAACGTAATTCAAGCCTTAATACCATCACCGAGATTCCCACATACTCATTAATAACTTTTACACAATTATATCCGTCAAGATTATCCTTTTCGAATTTAATTTTTGTTAATTTAAAATTTTGTCATCCCTTTCTCCACTTATTCACAAAAAAAATTTTTTATTCACACCCTTTTTTTTTTTTATTTTTCCGTATCGCGATTGCGTTTTCATAATTTTTAATTATCGCTTAAATTTCTTTATTCATTAAAAAACAACATTGATTCATTGGCTAAATTTTCCGAATAATCTATCGATCGAATCCATAAACTTTATTCTCACACTCGATCGATATTTATTTCCGGTATCCACTTTCCTTCCCTATTACCGCTTACCGCGCTGCGAAAAAAAAATATGGTTCTATGGTAATCTTAGCACGATAGACGAAACCGTAAGATTATCCTTTCTCTTAGATGAGCGAAAGAAAGGAAACCTTATTCTCGCGATGTCATGTCGGACGGGGGGTATTATTCATGCTTCATTCACTCTTCATTCACGCGATCGTTTAATCATTTTGGGAGTTTGTTTGTTTATCTCGTTCTGGAATCGTATACTGGACGTTTGATACGACCGGTATTTTATTGTGGAAGTTATTTCACACGTTAGGTAATTAATTGTATATGAAATTTGTTGAATAAGATAGCGTTAGAATAAAAAATAATAAAAAAAACGGTTACACATATTTATCGCAATTAACGCTTAAATTTAACATTGAAAATTGAGCTTATTTCTATTTTAGTAACGCTAAGCGTTTTTTTGCATTTTATTCGTCGATTCGTAGAAAAAGTGCGCGTTAACATTTTTTTACGATTTTTTAGGTCGCTCGCACATATCTTGTCAGCTGCAGGAACATTGAATTTGCGATTCGCGTACTTTAAAAATTTCGTTTCCTTTTTTTTTTTTTTTTTCGCTCCTCGTGAAATATAATTTTTTCCAACGTGGGTTATTAAACTATGACAATTTCCGTCAGCGGTGAAACATCCATAGGGTAATATTTTAAAATTCATAAAAGTAGGAAAAAAAAGGCACACGTATTCGTAAAGCCATTTTTAATCGATAAATTCTCGATTCTTTGATAATAAAAAAAGTAGTTTAAATCGAGAAAGAAAAAAAAAAAAAAGTCACCAACGTTCTTCGCTCGATTTTTACGGTTAGTTAAACGCTCGGCGAGGCTTAGGGGCTCGAGTTACGGTTGTCTCGCGTAGGCAGATTTGCGCTAAAACGCAAACAACTTCGTCATCAATAACGTTCGTAGGTGTGTACATATTTACCATACGGAAATATACGTATGTGAATATACGGACTGCTTTGGGCTTGTGCGCATTGCACCGAGACTAATTTTCTATATCGCGGCGTTATTTCCGTATGATTCACTTTATCGATCGATATTAATAAATTAATCTTTTTTTTTTTCTTTCATAATCGCGCCGAGTTTAGAATGAACGAGTGTGACGAATTAAAGAAATAAAGTTTTAAATTAAATATAGGCTAATTATAATTCTTATAAATATATATATATATATATATATATATATATATATATATATATATATATATATATATATATATATATATATATATATATATATATATATATATACACAGTGTGTCCCATGAAAAACGGAACTTTTTCAAAATAAAGACAAAAACTCAATATTCCGGCAAATCTCATTTATTTTATTCAAAATAGTCTCCTTCCGCATCAATACAACGTTTTGCACGATCAATTAACATATCGAATGAGTTTTTGAAATCATTTTTATCCATCGACTTTAGTATGTCGGTCGTCGCTCTTTGGATGGCCTCTACGTTAGCATAACGTTTTCCTTTCATAGGCAAGTGCAATTTGGAGAACAAGTAGAAGTCGCACGGAGCCAAATCCGGCAAGTACGGTGAATGGTTGATGGTTAAAATGGAATTTTTGATCAAAAAATCCGTGATCAAGTTCGATCGATGAGACGGGGCATTATCATGCAACAAACGCCAGCTCCCTTTTTCACGGTATTGTGGCCGCCGCACACGACGAATACGGCTGAATAACACTGAACGCTTCATAACACCAAGATAAAACACAGCAGTAATCGTTTGACCAGGTGGAACGAATTCACGATGAATAATACCCTCCGAATCGTAGAAACAAATCAACATTGTCTTCACTTTTGACTTTTCAAGACGACTTTTTTTCGGATTGGGCTCGGTTGGGTGCTTCCATTCAGCACTTTGACGCTTGGTTTCGGGATCATATTAAAAACACCATGTCTCGTCACCAGTCACAATTGAATATTTCAAGTTTGGGCCCTTTTTTGACTCTTTAATCAAATGCTTACAATGTTGAATTCAGAGCAATTTTTCGTAGTCGGTCAATTTGTCTGGAACAAAGCGTGCACACACCTTCCGTAGATTTAAATGATCGGTCAAAATGCGATGAATTGAATTTTTGGACATATTCAATTCCATTTCCATGTATCGCAATGAAGATTTTGGCTCATTTTTTATAAATTCACGCACTTTTTCAATGTTACTTTGAGTAACCACGGTATAAGTCGAAGGACCTGGATGTTCGTCGTCCTGAATGTCTTCACGACCTTCCTGGAGCCGCTTATACCACTCATACACTCTGGTACGGGATAGACAATTATCGCCATAAACTTGTTTCAGCAAATTATGCGTCTCAGTAAAGGATTTACCGAGTTTAAAACAGAACTTAATATTTGCTCTTTGTTCGAAGTTCATTTTTCAACCGATGCCACAAACACACTGTCACTTTGAGCGCGATATTTTGGTTTCCATTGAACCAAATGTCATACAATTTTGACAGGATGTCAGTTAAGAATGGACCTTTCCATTGCTAACATCCACCAATAGGTGGCGCCAATATAAATCGATGTTTTGAAAAAGTTCCGTTTTCCATGGGACACACTGTATATATATATATTTGAAACACGAACAATTTGTTATTAAATAAAGCGAGATTGAATTTTCCTCGTTACAAATTTACTCATTTCAGCGGTTGTTCATTATATGTCAATTATTTCGATGATTTGCACAAAGTCTTGATTTAATTAATTACGCGAAGAAATAGAACTGAGAAACGTTTTATTGTTTTTCGCAAATGAAAATTTAAACGTCTGACAGTACGGAGGATAAATTAAATCGTTTGATGGTTAATGTAATATTCGAAAAATAAAAAAATTAATTTTCGACAATTGTTAATATAGAATATAAGGTACAGGATATTAAATTATGAATGTTTTGTTAGCTCGATAATGAGGAATTTTAAATGCGAAAGCTTATAACAAACTGACAATTGCGATAATTTTACAGGAATTGAGAACAAAATAATTTCAAAAGTTCAAAATTTATACAATATTGATACTTTTTTTAAAAGTTAATCGAGTAATCCAATTAATTATTTGTAAAATTTTTATAGCTAATTGCGAAAATAGCAATATATTCTATTCATGATGAATAACTGTAGCTTTATTAAAGGAATATAAACTTCTTTACCTATTAGTTTTATTATAATTTAAAAATTAACTATTATTATATTGTTATTATATTAGTAATTATATCATTTTGAATAGTTTTAAAAGATACCAATTGACTTTCAAAAAACTCGATATAGTGTAAAAAATTGATATTAAATTTTTTAATAAGTCAATCAATCGAAATAATAAATGTGCATAGTTTTGTACTAATTTTTAAAAAGATAAACTAGACATATTTTGATTGCATCATTTTATCGAAAAAAAAAAAAAAAAAAAAGAAAATAAGTCGAGCAAAAGCTTGACGAGAATAAATAATAAAAGAAAACATAATGTAATAAAAAAAAAATAGAAAAAAAAAAAAACACTTGAGAACTCTTTGCCGCGTCGTGCACGTTATTTCGCTGTCCAAATAAATCGAGTCCATAAAAATCAATCATTCGCTTATTCGCAAAACTCGATTCCGTTGCATTTATGCGACTTCCATACAAATTTTTTTTTTGTTATTTCTTTTTTTTTCCTTTTTTTTTTGCTTTTTTTTGTTTCTGTTTGTGTTTCAAGCACGCGTCATCATTTTTGTGCAATTTCGATGAAAAAAAAAAAAAAAAAAAAATATTAATAAAATATAAAAAGAAGGAAGGTAAGCAATTGATGAAGCTGTTTCATTTTGACAAGTTTGAAAAATATTTTTTTTAAATTAGATTTTATCGTTACATGAAGTTTCTTTTTCGGATTGCTCAAATTACTTTAAACGTATTCACAATGTTTTTGTTAATGTATTGGTATGAAATTTTATAAATATATTAAAAAATGCTGATTATAAATATAATAATATAAAAAAAAAAATAATTCTAATTATTACAATGATAAGATAATGTATGATTAGTAAACGTGTGTACGATTGATTAAATTAATTAAGTAGTTTATACAAAGTTTTGTCAGGCACATCATAAAGTCCTAAAATAAATTTACACTTTATATTTTTAAATAAGTTTTTAGGTAAAACATAAGCAATTGTTAAAGAAATAAAACATTATTCATGCAAATAAAATCTTTTAACAAGTTGACACTTTTCTCAACTTTACGTAAGATTTAAACTTTTAACAATATTTCAAAAAAGTTTTACGTCAAAGTATTTGTGATTGATGAACAATAGTACGTTAGTGCAGAAGTTAAATGTATGCGAAAAGTTAAATGCATTTTTCCGACAAACAGAACAAACATTCGAAATATCATTGGTTTCATTCGTAATCACCTTATTATCGTATTTACCTTACGATAACAAAAGTTTTTCACCTCGATCTATTTGTAACAAAACGATTTAAGTATATTACATTCGAACAATTTTTAAAAAACAAATTTTTTAAACCAATATAGTTTTATTTAAAAAAACATTCGATAAAATGCAACGTATAGATAACCACACGGATATTCATTTCTCACGTTTGTTTATTTTCAAATTCGTAAAACAACGAACGTCGATCGAAACATCGTCGAAGACGAAAAACAAAAGTCATCATCGCAGCATCAAACGATACGAACGATAAACAAAACGTCAAAAAAAAAAAAAAAAAAAAAAAAAAAAACAAACAACGAGTTTTTATTTACACGATACAACGTCGAACGGTAAACACACGTCTTGATTTAATTCGGTGGTGTACAACAGCAGCGACAGAAGCAACGACGATTGCTCCTATTCCATTTCCATCTCCACTCCGTGAAATTCACTTATAGGCTCCCTTACCGTCCCTCTTTTGTGCCTGTGCGTTCGCTCGAGCTTGAGATTTTTCCGGTGTAAAACCGTTAAGCTCATTGCAGCTGAATGAAAAAAAGTATAAAGAAAACCGAGGTAAAGAAGATTTCGAGAGATTTTATCTTTTTTTTTGCTTTCTTTATTCTTTTTTTTTTTTTTTTTTTTTAATTCCCGGTTTTCGCGAGTTGACGGTGTCACTTTATTTTTTTTATTTTCAGGACGAGGATTTAATGCTGAAAGTTTTTTTTTACTGATATCGGATGTTTTGAATGGTTTTTTGTTCGTTGTTCGCTTGACTTTTTACCGACGGACAAAATGTTTTGACGATAAATTTTGACGTGCGGTATAAGCTTTCATTAAAAAGCTTTATGCATAATTTCGAAGTGGAAGTTTCTTTTTTTGACGCGGATAAAAAAATTGTTACTGGTTAAAATGATATAATTGTAAGCGTGATTTTTTGATTAAAAATATAGCTTTAATTATCACTGTTAATTATACATAAATGATATATTCTATCTAAAATTTTGTTCATTACAAAAAAAAAAAAAAAAAAAAATGCAAAAGTATTAAAATCAACAACACCAAATATCGCAGTCGTACAAAACATCTTTTCAGATTTTAAATATCGCATCGCCATACGCGACACTATTTCGTCGGGTATAAGCGATACTTTCCTCGTCATAATCAAAGCACAAAAACGTCCGCTAATAATAATGGAAGAGGAAAGACTGAAGCATGAAAAAAATGAAATAAAAAATAACGGAAGGTCCGTTATTTTTCAGCTCAGCCGTCGCGCTAATTACATTTGACGTTTTAATGTCTCGCGATAATTACCCCGCTATGTTTCAGCTGGCACTTTTCTTGTTTTTTTTCTTTCTCTCTTTTCTTTTTATTGTCGAGCTCACATAAGCGCACGAAGAAATTCTAGAGTGTCATTCCTGCAACGAGAGAGAGAGAGAGAGAGAGAGAGAGAGAGTTTGTAATTCCAGCTCGAACAATTTCATTGTCTCTAATTTTGTTTGCTTGATGGCTTCTGCGATCGCTTGACGTTAAATTTGTTTGACTTTTGTTTTATTTTTTTTTATTTTATATTTTTTATTTGGTTAAAGTAATGATTTATATTTTTTTTTATCGTTTGAAAATTTGTTTTAAATTATTGATTCTAATAATATTATCAATTTGTTTTTCGTATAATGAAAATGAAAGATATTATCTTAACAATTTTTATAACACGTTCGATATCTATGATTGTTTATTAAAAAGTACCTCTTTTTAATGATAAATTAGAAAAAATGTCAAGAACATTAATGTGGCTACGAATAAAACATTTAATCTCGTTAATACAATTGATCGGTAAAGTTAAAAGAGAAAGAAAAAAAGAAACGTCTCGTCTCCATTCCAATGAATACTTCTCGTAAAAATTTTTCGCAACGGTTCTTACATCGAGTAGTTCGAAGCAGGGATAGAAAGAGAGAGAGAGAGAAAGAGAGAGAGAAGAAAAAATGTTAAAAATGAAAAATAAGAAAAAATTAAAGCGTAAAATCGCAAAGAAAAGCCGTTTCTCCGATAAGGTAAAGAAATTACGAAGAGATAATGTACGATCCTCATTTGTCATACGATGACGAAGGCAATGGAAACAGCGGAAAATCTAAGAGATCCATTCTCATTCCGTTGAATAAAGGCGATTGTCCTGTATGCGCATTAACGCCGATGTAGAATCGCCGAGCGATGTAAATTTTTCGTTGTCTTTCTACTAAGACGATGAATTATGGATTTTACTTTCTGTAATTTCCGTTGCATTGTATTCGACAATTAACATTTACATTACATTTCGTTAATTATATCGGGTTCGAATTTTCTTTAAAACTTGAAACATTCATCGTTATTTATATTGTTTATAATTAATCAAACGATGCACACGTAAGGAAAATTAGTTGCATCGATCTATTCGTTGTTTTTTTTTCATAACTCCTATGATATACAATTTCAACCGCGAGAGCTAATGCTTATTAGCTTTAAGCTCAAGTCAAGTGGTAACGGATATAATCCGTCAGACGTTGATGCGTTCAAAGTGCACGTACGCAAATGTCAGGTTACAGAGATAAAATCTTCAATTTCCAGAATGCACATATACTAAGGCTGAGACGAAGTGAAAGGAAGATATCTTTCGATTTAGCTAAGAAGCTTAGTTTGTTTATAAATTTCGTAAAATCGCGTATGAGTTAATCTTCTCGTCGAGTTCGTATGGATGTACAACGATGTAGAAATACGGCAAATGTAGTATAAGTAATTTTCATTACGTTTAAATGTTAAAACATATAAAATATTTTTCTTAACGTGGAAATATTGCATCTTCACCTGGACGTAATATTCGTATGCCTTACTTTTTTCATTTACAAAATATTCGTATTATTTCAAATATTAATAAAAAAAAAAAAATATATATATATATATACACAATAAAAATACACATAGATTTTGTGAAAATCATCTTGACATGTATATGCACAAGCATCGCACGTAGAACCGAAAGTTTTTCTACTTTCTTTCAAAGCGTGAAAAGCATCGGTCCATACTTTTTCCAAATATTAAGAAAAAGACGCGCGCGCGTACGTGTAAAACAAAAATGAAAAAGATGTGGTGTGTTCGAACCTTTTACGTGTATACATGTATACACTTATCCATGTGTATATATACCTAAATGATTCTGGGAAAGAAGAAAACAAAACAAAAAAAAAAAAACAAAAGGAAAGGAAAAGAAATAAGCAGACGTCATTCATTGTCGATGTTTACGAGGCATTCCAAGTCTCGAGCGCTAGGCGAAACCTTTTACCGTTGCACATTCGTACACATGTATGTATACGCAAACACACACACACACACACACACACACACACACACACACATAAGCACGGAAACGCATGTTAGTTTCATATTTCAATTCGACCTCCGGATGGCCGAAACGCGAGATGGAAAAATTTTACGATATCTCGAGTACCCGAGTCCTTCGACCTTTATTTTCCATCTATTACTCTAGCTTTTATTCTCTTCTCTTTTACTTATCATTCTTATTTTAATACTTGAAAATGCAAATATATAAACTAAAGGTGGTGAAAATTCGAAGAAAAAAAAGTTTCTACTTTTTAATGCTGCTTAGTGCGCGGGGATTACGTAATTGAAAATACTCGAGTCGTAAACATTATTACGGATGCTTTTTAACGTTTTATTGTTGCGTTGAATTTTTATACGATTTTATGTTTTACGATTATTCTGCACTCTTTATTCGATATATATATATATATATATATATATATATATTCATACATAATTTTACTCGTATGAGTATACTATATACGATAATTATATATATTAAACGCTTGTTTAATTCATATATAAATATATTCAATAATCTTCGTACGAGAAAAATTCGATCGAAAAAGTTGTTCGTCTAAATTTATGCAACATCGTATATCTAAGTAACAATAATTAAAAAAATTCGTTTTGGCAAATAAGCTTTTAAGAGCTTAATAAAAAGAAGATAACAGAGGATTTGACGGATCTTGAAAGAAAAAAAGAGGCTTAAAGTTAGTAATCTCTTCGGTCACATACGCATCCCAATCGAAACAATTTTTAAGGCTTAATAAATTCTACGCTAATTACGACTTTCGAATGAACAGAGAGAGTTATTTTTATTCGTTCTTTGTTTACTAGTAATCGCTGGTCTAATTAAATGAGTTAAAAGATGTAAAAATATTGTTCATCGTGTCGGTTAAGCCTAATTTTACTCGATAATTTGTGCTGTAACAATTTTTAATTATTTTATTGTTATTTTCATTAAAAACGTCGGATTAATTTTTTTATGTTTTACTTATAAAAATTCGTAAAAGTATCATTTTCATAGTTGAAATATACCAGTATTCGTTGATATATTATAATGGATAAATTTTTGTTATAATAAGGAAGTAAGTCATTGGCGATTCTCAACACTATAAATTACTCTCTCAATATTCCTAATATCTTTCTCTCTCTATCTTAATTACCAGCGTCGATTCTCTTTCGGCAAATAACAATATCAATCCATGTACGCAATGGCGCTAGAATATCAACCTTCTTCACGATAAAGGTCCCTTCTTTATACGCTATTTCTTTCTCTCCCATAATTATAATCAATTTTTTTTTTCTTCCTCCCTTTTTCGCAAGGAAAAATAGCGAGCCAAAGGAATTTAACGAAACGATTCGCAGGAAAAAGTTTGGATATCGGCCGTTGACAGAAGCATCGCAGACGAAGGAAAAACAAAAGGTTCTTGGCTATGACTTGGTTTATTCTTTTTTTTGCTTTTTTTTGCTTTTTTTTTTTTTTTTTTTTTTGTATATATTACGCGTTTGCGTAAATTTTCCCTCGAGCTAACGCAAACTCTCTGTTTAGGTCTATCACGCGCGAAGCTTTATTGCTTTGTGATTTGTATATGTATATTTATTCGATGCTTCTTTAGCGACTTTTTTTCTTGTTGTTGCTTTTGGATTTTTTTTTTTTTTTTTTTTTTTTCATGCCAAGTGTGAAATTTAATGTCGAAATAAAATAGTGTATTTCATTATTGAATAATTAGGTTACGCAGAATTTGTAAAGCCAACAACTTGACGAACAAATTTAATAGAATTCACCGCAATTGGCTCCTTATAACATTTTCAAAACTATATATACCGCTTTTTTTTTTTTTTTTTGTTACGCTGCACTTTTTTAATAAATCAAAATTTCTCTTAAAATTAGTTTTGAAAAGCCGAGCTTGTATTTTCAAACAAAATTTCTTTAAAATATATAATATGAAAAAAATTAACTTCGATAAGAATTGTAATTTTGTAACAGTTCCATCGCGACTAAACTTTATAAAATAAAAAGGGAGATTGTTATGAAATTCGTATGAAATTTAAATTCACTTCAGCGATTTTCATTGCTGCCACTTAACCCTTATTTCATATACGATCAAGAATAATTTTCCGCGATATGTTTGACCTGATTTCTCAAAATAAATTTTTATGATTAAGCTTAAAAATATATATTATTAAAGTTGAATGAAAAAAGAAATTTTTATTGTCAAATTATTGATTAGAGATTTTTATTCGAAAGTTTGCACAATACGTTTATTAAATTAGAAAATTAATAAAGTTTGTATTGCTTAATGTATCGAAGATAATTTTATCAAAACGAATATGAAACCTTTGGGTAAGTTTTTCAATCCAGTACGCGTAAATAATTAGGAAAGACGATATCGAAAAAAAGTAAAAAAAAAAAGTCAACAAACTAGAAGCAAGTAAACAAAGTAAGCAAGTAGCTCAACTTATCAATAAAACTTTTCGCAATTAAACAACAGAAGTAACTTCTATTCAAAACTATCCTTACACCCTTACCTCCTTAACAATTTTATTAAAACGCTTCCGAGATTTTCTTCGAGTATCTCTCTCTTTCTCTCTCTCTCTCTCTCTCTCTCTATCTATCTATCTATCTATCTCTTTCTCTCTCTCTCTTTGCCTATTACTCGTCACTGGTGCGCCGGCAACGAAAAGTTCATCCTTTACTTTCTCTCTCTCCCCCTCTCTCTCTATCTCTTTCTCTCTCTTTCTCTCTCTCTTTCTCTCTCTCTCTCTCTCTCTCTCTGTTTCAGCGTAACAAATGTATATGTACATTTGGCGAGAAAATGTTACGTAAAGTTTTTTGAAATGCCGAGTGAAATTTTTTTTATTCCCTTTGCGACGATACGTTTGATTTTTGGTTTTACTTTTGGTTGTGTGTTTGGCGAAATAACTTTCGAGAAATTATTTTTTTTTTTTTGAATAATTTATTTAATTTTAACTCGTCTTGAATAATACTGAGTTATGCAAATTTCTTCCTAAAATTAATCCAAGAAAATTAAAAGAAAAATGTAAAACAAAATTAACTTTGATAAGATTAGGAAACAGCCGACATTAAAAACGACACAAAAGTAAAATAAAAAATTTCAAATTCTCCGCATCTCGGTATAAATTCACATCGCCATCGTTGTCAGCTGCGTAAAACGCCCGCAATATATACTTTTCATTTCCTTTTTTTTTCTGACCTCAAACAAAAGCATTGCACCGAGATGAAAAGTCGCGTCGGGTGTTTTTTTCTTTCCCCGTCGTTCATCCTTGCCTCTTACACTCGGTCACTTTTTTCTCCTCCATCTCCTTGTTTATTGCTTCTCGGTAAGCTTAGCTCCTCGTTTTTCATTTCTTCTCTTCTCTCTCTCTCTTTCTCTCTCTCTCTCTCTCTTCCCCTCTCACTTTACGCTGGTTTGATTTTTATTCCCCCTCGCGGGGAATACTTTTTTGTTTACCGCGTTGCGTTTATGTACGCGTACGTAAATAGTACACGCGCTAAGCTTATTTTCTCGTCAGCGAAAATAGAGGCTCAGTCGTTTTTTAAGTTTGCATTTAATGAATTAACGATGTGCTCTTATTCATTATTTTTCTTTCTCTTTTGTTTTCGTATATAACACATCGTTCAATAAGTCCCGAGACTAACCCAGAGATGGCGCTAGTAGTACCAAACTGGCCACGTTTCCATAGAGTGCGAACCTTTACATGAAACGTGTAAAAATTTCACATCGATCGGATGACAGACAGCAGAGTTATCGAGGTTAGAGTAAAGTCACTTTGTAATTTGTTTGAAAAATGGAAAAAAGCGAGTTTCGCGTGTTGATAAAACATTGTTTTTTAATGGGTAAAAACACCGTAGAAGCCCAGCAATGGCTTGAAAAACATTACCCGGACTCCTCTCCATCCAAGCCAACGATGTGTCGTTAGTATGCTGAGTTTAAACGTGGTCGTACGGACACAAACGATGCGGAACGTTCGGGTAGGCCATTGGAAGCCGTTACACAGGAAAATGTGAGTGAAGTGTTAAAAATTGTAATGAAAAATCGCAAAGTGAAGGTCCGTCAGATTGCAGAAATGACACACAGATATCATCTGGAAGCGTATTTACAATCCTTCATGAAAAATTGAGCATGAAAAAGGTTTTTTCCAAGTGGGTGCCGCGATTGCACCAATGCACCATGCCACAAGTCCATGAAAACAATGGCAAAATTGAACGAATTCGGCTTTGATTTGCTTCCCCAACCCCCGCATTCGCCAGATTTAGCCCCCGGCGACTACTGGCTCTTTGCTGATCTCAAAAAAATGCTCCAGGGAAAAAAATTTGGGTCGAATGAAGAGGTCATTGCCGAAACTGAAGCCTATTTTGAAGCAAAGGATAAATCCTTCTATAAACATGGTATAGAAATGTTGGAAAGGCGTTGGAAAGATTGTATCACTCTAAAAAGAGATTATATTGATGATTAAAAATGATTTTTAAAAAAAAATGTTGTTTTCGTTGTTAGTCTCGGAACTTATTGAACGATGTGTTATATATATATATATATATACATAGTATGAAAAAAGTCTTGATTTATCGTAAAAACACCATAGAGATAATATACATAGAGTGAGCGAACGGGCTTCAATCCTGTCTTAGCCAAAGAAAGAGAAAGAAGATCGGAGATCCCTTTTTCTTTGTCTGTCTACTCGTTCCTGATTGGTGCTACAATTACGGGCGGAGCAATGACAAAGCATAGAGAGGGAAATTAAAATAATAAACTTTCGAGGGGTACAACTTATATATTACAATTCGTATTTATATTGCGACTTTTTACAATAGCTCAACCGGTAGAGGCATGAGGATAAAATATCCTAAATAATTAGTTAGGTTCAAATCCCAATAGTAATTTTTTTTTCGTTTGAAATATTTTTTTATACGTTTTGTTAGTTACATACATACAATAGTATGTTAGAAAGAAATAAAAGAAATTTTATTTTAAAAATTTCTTTCTAATTTCCACCTTTATTATCTTATATTGTAAAAGCGAAAATTTGAAAGGAATAAAATTTTTTTTGAACAACTATATAGAATTATGTAGAAGCCTCCACAATTCAAAATTTAAATATATTTGGTATTTTTTTAATTTCTGACGAAAATAATATTAAATTTTTTTGCTAAAATCCGTATAAATTTACAACAGGATAAGCAAAATCAATTTAAAAAATGAGTAACTAAATTTTTTATAGTATTATTAAATTTTTTATAGTATTGTCGTAAGCAATACGCTTTTTCTTGCATAAAATGCAATATATTATAATTTTCGTTTATTTGTTGTGTTTCTCTATGTTTAAAATAAATAGATATGTATATTATACATAAACTGATTGCAGAATGATCTTTGTAGCTCGCGGGATTTTCCCCCTTCACAGCAGTGCTAGTCGTCAGTAACCAATCAAAAGCGAGTAGACAGAGAAAGAAAAAGGGGTCTCCGATTCTCTTTCTCTTTCTTTGAGTAAGACATTTCCACTTACACGAGCTCCCATACCTCGCTCACTCTATGTATATTATCTGTATGAAAAAGACACGTTTTGCATGAAACTTTTTGTATTCATTAAATATATAGATATATATAAAGATTCAAACATGAATGGTATTAAAATATTTTAGCTTCAATATTAAAAAAAAAAAAAAAATAAGCGAGGTTATGAAAAAGTAAATGAGCTGTATATAAGGCGCTCGCACCCGTGCCGCGTATCATACTCCTATTTGCCAGCGGCGACGTTATCGCGCCCCTTGATTACATTAATTTGTTTATTCAAAACAAATTTGAATAAGTTAAATGTGTAAATGAAAATAAAGAAATATTTAAAAAACATTTAAATTATAAGAGAAAAGTGTGTCAAAGAGAAAAATAAAATAAAAATAAAACAATATTTTTCATTTTATTTTTATACGAGACGAGAAAGTTAAAATAAAATAAAAAAAAAAACTGTCTGTAAAAGATTTTAAACTCAAAGCCTCCGTTAAATCTCTAAATATACAACAAGAGCATAATTAGGTTATAAAAAAAAAATAAAAAAATAAAAAAAATAAAAAAATAACAGAGAAGCAACGAAATGCTTAAGATTTTAAAATGAAAAGGACACCATAATTTTTCATCAGTCCTGGCATACTCTAACTATTATGTAAAACAATACCCGCCAATTTACATAAAGGACGACCCACTCACACTCCACTCTCGGCTTCAAGTTGAATCGCTTAACAAACTTTATCGCGCGTGAGCGAATGAGCGCTTACACACCATAAACTCACTCCTTATATAACACATCGTTCAATAAGTCCCGAGACTAACAACGAAAACAACATTTTTTTTCAAAAATCATTTTTACTCATCAATATAATCTCCTTTTAGAGTGATACAATCTTTCCAACGCCTTTCCAACATTTCTATACCATGTTTATAGAAGGATTTATCCTTTGCTTCAAAAGAGGCTTCAGTTTCGGCAATGACCTCCTCATTCGAGCCAAATTTTTTTCCTTGGAGCATTTTTTTGAAATCAGCAAAGAGCCAGTAGTCGCTGGGGGCTAAATCTGGCAAATACGGGGGGTGGGGAAGCAAATCAAAGCCCAATTCGTTCAATTTTGCCATTGTTTTCATGGACTTGTGGCATGGTGCATTGTCTTGGTGAAAAAGGATTTTTTTCTTCTTCATGTGCGGTCGTTTTGCTGCGATCTCCTCCTTTAAACGTACCAACAAGTCAATATAATAATCACTGTTAATCGATTTACCTTTTTCCAGGTAGTCAATGAAAATCACGCCATGTGTATGCCAAAAAACAGACGCCATGACTTTGCCAGCAGACTGCTGCGTTTTTGGACGCTTTGGGCGGCTTTCGCCAGCCATGCGCCAATCAGATGATTGCTGATTCGACTCCAGAGTGAAATAATGTATCCATGTTTCATCCATGGTCACGTATCGACGCAGGAAATCCTTTTTATTGCGAGTTAATAGCGATAAACAGCTCTCTGAATCGTCGACTCGTTGCTGTTTTTGTTCCACTGAAAGCAATCGCGGCACCCAGTTGGAAAAAACCTTTTTCATGCTCAATTTTTCATGAAGGATTGTAAATACGCTTCCAGATGATATCTGTGTCATTTCTGCAATCTCACGGACATTCACTTTATGATTTTTCATTACAATTTTTAACACTTCACTCACATTTTCCTGTGTAACGGCTTCCAATGGCCTACCCGAACGTTCCGCATCGTTTGTGTCCGTACGACCACATTTAAACTCAGCATACCAACGACAAATCGTTGATTTGGATGGAGAGGAGTCCGGGTAATGTTTTTCAAGCCATTGCTGGGCTTCTACGGTGTTTTTACCCATTAAAAAACAATGTTTTGTCAACACGCGAAACTCGCTTTTTTCAATTTTTCAAACAACTTACAAAGTGACTTTACTCTAACCTCGATAACTCTGCTGTCTGTGATCCGATCGACGTGAAATTTTTACACGTTTCATGTAAAGGTTCGCACTCTATGGAAACGTGGCCAGTTTGGTACTACTAGCACCATCTCTGGGTTAGTCTCGGGACTTATTGAACGATGTGTTATATTCAGTTTTACTATCATTTATTACTAATTTATGCAAACAAACTAAAAAATATATATTAAATTTAGATTGTTAAACTGAGATACACATTCGATTAGGTGTATAATTAAATAATATATTCAAATATAAATTGTCGAAAATAAAAATATTTGAGTCATTAATAGTTTACACTTTTTTATTTTGTGAAACTGTGAATGTTTGACCAAAGGTTGATCATAAAAAATTTGAATTTTCTTTGCTTTTTACACTTTAATTTTAAAAAATATTCATTTTTATCTAAACTTAAATATATAATATATAATACAATTAACTATTACTAGTCTTATATTTACTTCCGACAACGTCGCAAAACATTTTTTTTTAATTAGTTAAACTTACCTGTAGTATTAGCCGAAGTGCATGAAAAAATTGCGGAGCAGATTGCAAACAAAAGGAAGTAAATTGAAAACATTTTTCTAATCGGTAAAAAAAAATTTTTTCAATATTCTATTATTTTACTTTTAATAAAAACTCAACATAAAAATTATGATCTAATTTAAACCATTACAAGAAAAAGAATTAAGAATTTTCGCTATAGGTCGGTTAACGAATTCTTTAAGACTGAGCTGAGAATATTTATATAACTATTTTCCTTATATACTGTTTATTTTAGATAATATAGATAAATTATATGCATGCGTTTCTTTAAAATATACCGTGAGTACCAAGTTTATGGCAGCGTAAAATTTTTGTAGAAGATAGTAATGTTATTTTCAAATTGAATTCGCTGACGCGTATAAAAACATGAATACAAATATCATAAAGCAAATATATTTGGATTATATAGGTTTAGAATGTTTTCTTACTATTGACTTATTTCGCGTTTCGTCAATATGAGATTATAAATCAAACTGATGAACATTCATGATTAATGGAACTTTCATGTTCCAAGAAATGACATGCTCTTGTTATTTTTGTGCCAACGGTATTAGGAAAGTTGTCAGATTTTTTTTTCGTAAATTTTGACTTTTCATCCCCCTGAAGGGCAAGTTTCGGAATGCTTTTTTCAACGCCAATTTTTTTATAGATTTCTTATGTTATAAGAAATCATATACGCGTTTATTTTTGTTCCAACGGTATTATGAAAGCTGTCAGATTTTTTTTTCGAGAATTTTGACTTTTCATCCCCCTCTAAAGTTATTTCCGGAAAGGTCGACAAATTTTTTTTGTTGTATACGGTTTCTGGGGCCTTGTAAATTTTTTATTATACTATTTTGTTTTTTTAAATTATAAAAAACGGTTGTAATACTTGATTTTTTTTCATTCTTTTCTAGGGGTATTTTAGGGGTTGAATTTGCTAAAATTAATGTTAATTATCAATTTTAATACATATTTGTTCATTTTATATCTATTTTATTGAGAAAAAACAAATATGAAAAATTTTGATTTTTCGTTGGAGTCCAACGTTGCAAACTTCAACATCATATAAATTTATATTTCAGAAATTTATTTTTTTAACACGCGGTTTCTTATTTGTCTAACACAACCTTGTTGAAATCTAACACAAAATGATTATTTACTCGGCAGGAAAAAATCGATAATTAACCGATTAAATTTTAATTTTTAAAATATACTATTTTAATACGGATATCAGAAAAATTAACATTACATTTAAAAATCATGCGTAATGGAAATTGCATTTTAAATGAAGCAAAATATAAAATTTATAATAAAATTTATAATATATTTATCAATGGATGTGAAACATGTATAGGTATATGCGGTCTTTAAACGTTTATTTCGACACGAGTTACTATTTCTCGTAGTGAATATTCAAGCTGATTAAATATTTTTAAAATCAAATGATGAGTAAAAATGTACTCCGAATATTGTAGTATTATTTTATTCTCAAAAAAAAAAAACCTTTTCAAAAAGGTAAATGTTGGCAAGTAGGAGTTTTTTTCATATCTTATTTCATATTTGCATACTTATTGCATATTTTTATTATTTCATTTTTTATTAATTAATTGTATATTTACAAACTTTATGTCATAACATTTCTTTTAAAAGGTTCATTTAATAAAATCTTAGTAATAAAGTTGTTGTTATTTTGACAGATGCAGTGTCACGGGTTATTCAAATTCTGAAAAACTGATATCTTACTTTTTTCTTCATTGTTGCTAAAGCTATGGCTGTTTAGTTATATTATTTTCATAGCTTTATGTGTTATCTGAATGGACTTACAGAAACTTGTTAAATAAAAAAAATATTGTCAAGTATTTCTTTTCTTGATGAGTTTTACATTTTTTACATTGAATCGTATTACATAATAATAATAATTAATTAATAATAAAGCTATGGCTGCTTAGCGCAATTATTTTCAGAGCTTTATGTATAATTTCACCTACAGAAAGTTGTGAAATCAAAAAAACTGTCAAGTATTTGTTTTCTTTATGAGTTTCACATTTTCGACATTGTATCGCATTACGTTACTTTATTTCAATTATCCGACTTCCGAATTTTCATTATAATTATTGTAATAAAATTATCTACTTACTATTTATATGCAATAATTTGTAATTTAAGTGAAACAAAATAATAACATTTTTCATTACCAACAGTCTAATTTCAGCTAAAGAAGGTTGTAAAATCTGTAAAACTATTGTCAAGTATTTTTATCAATTCGCTTTTACTTCGGATAGAAAAATTAACGTGTTTAATCAATTTACTAGATAAGCTATATTTCATTTACTAAAAACATATTTAGACAAAAAGTATATGCAACTTATCAATAATTATATCAATAGCTGATAAATAAACAATAGATACATGTAAGTATTGCTTTTGTATTAAAAAAAAAAAAAAAAAAACAATTAAGAATTTATGGTAGAATTCAAGAATTAATTCAAAATTCCGTTTTATATACATTACTATTTAAATATATACTTGACGGACCCGTCGTTGTGTAATTTATTGGTGCAAGAACCTAATTACAATTTTCTTTTTTATTTGCAAACTAAATGTTAGTTGATTAATAAAATTTTATATAGTTCAAATATTCAAAATGTTATAAAAATTAAATTTATCAAATATATTTACTTTTTTTTTTTAGTGACAAGGTATCAAAAAAATGAAAAAACAATTTTGTAATTTTTTCCTCATGTCCAATAACTATTCTAGTGAACATCAAACCATGAACAAAAGTGAAAAAACGTCTGAAGTTTCAGGAAAAATTTTTTTTACCAACTTTGATTACGTTTAACCGTCCCAAAATGGCGGTTGAATGCGTCTGCTGTCGACAATATGTCGTCAAAATCGATAAATCGTGAATTAATTAGAAATCTGACCTGAACTCTGGTTCTCGGGGGTTTTCGGGGTCGCTGATCACGAATCTAGTATCAGATTTGTGAAATTCCAAGATGGCGACCTAATTTTGCGCATGCGCAGTAGCAAAATCTATGAAATCTAATACAAAAAAACAACTGCTACCTTTAAACTTAATTAAATAATGTTTAATTTTAAAATAATACAGCCGCGCTTTTTTTTTGAAGTATGTATAATTACAAGCAGAAATAAAAAGGATTTTATAAAAAATATCTGCAATAATCTTTCGCAATAACAAATATTCTTTCAAACGGCCTGACTATGGTCTTTCACAATTGAAATATTAAATAAAATAACAAATATATGTAATTTTTCTATTTTTTCTCTCGAAATAAAAAGATTTAAAAAAACATGTAATAAATTTTCTTTGCATATTTTCTTATTTGTGAACAATAAGTTCCATTTATAAACATTTAATATAATTTTAAATTATGAATAAAATCGTTTTATCTTTTCTTAATCGAAACTAACCATTTAATATTAAATTAAAGTTTAATCTAATAAATACAAGCATTAGAATTTAAGCTTACTATTTTAATCTTTATACGTCGATATTTTATGAGTTATATGTTTTTTAATATCAATATTATACGCATTTTCTTTTTTTTTCAAATACGTTTATGCGAAAATTATATGTAATAAGCACTCTAGGATTTTAAGATTAATATAAAGATATCCTTTGTTATAACTAACATTACGAATAAGCACATAAATATTACTAACTAGCATTAATGAGACATTATATTAAATACTAATTTACCCTTAAAATTTCTGTTTTCCGCATTAGTTTTCAAGTGTGAATTTTCATATGAAAATAAAAAAATTAATTACATAATTAAAAGTTAAATCTCTTAGTAAGAATGATCTCATAAAAAAAACCTTTTACAAAAAGTAGAATGTTGGCAAGTAGAAATTATTTTTTATCTCATTTTAAAAACATTATTTTTCAATTTTTCAAACATACAATTTATAGATAAAAAATTTGTATAATTTTAATATGACCATATTTTTAAAACTGCTATTTATTTTTTACATATTTGTACTATTTCATCTTTCATTAATTAATTGTATATTTACAAACTTAATATCGTAACATTTTTTGTAAAAGATTGATTTCATAAAAAATTTTTAAATAATGCAGTTGTTCTTTTGACTAATACAGTTTCACAGATCACTTGGATTTATAAAAACTTATATTTTACATTTTTTCTTAATTGATGATAAAATTATGGCTGCTTAGTGAATTTATTTTTAGAGCTTTATGTATAATTTTATAATTTCACCTACCGAAAGCTGTGAAATCAAAAAAATTGTCAAGTATTTGTTTTCTTTGTTTCACATTTTGCACATGTACAATGTGCACCGTGTTACCGTGTATTACGTAACTTTATTTATACGATCCGGCTTCCGAATTTTAATTATAATTAATTAAATAATCTATTTACTATTTATCTGCAATAATTTCTAATGTAAGTGAAGCAGAGTAATGAAATTTTACCATTAACAAAATTCAAATTTCAGCTAAAGAAGGTTGTGAAATCTATAAAAAAAAATTGTCAAGTATTTTGATTTGCTTTTTTTTTCAGATCGAAAAATTGATGTATGTAATACATTTACTATAGATAAGCTATTTCATTAACTAAAAACATATTTAGACGAAAAGTCTACGCAACTTATCAATAATTATATCGATAGCTGATAAATAATTAATAGATATATGGTATGTAGATGTTGAGTTTGCATTAAAAAAATATACAATAAAGAGTATTGATATTAAAAAAAAAGAATGATATTTAAAAAAATTTTAAAAATCATATTTTAAAATTTTACTAAAAATTAATATAAGTTTAAAAAATATTTAAAATCAATATAATTGTTCCGAATATATGATAAATGCTTGACTATTAAAAACTGTTGGTAAACTAGCGTGACAAAATGTGTTCAAAACGTGGGTTTTCAATACGTTTCAGATTAAAATGCAATAAAATATAATTAAACGTGGAAAATCATATCTCCGTTTTTTACGATTTCAACACGCAAGTATCCTACCATTTTCGAATAATTTTTTTAAAAATTTATGTTAGACATCTGATTTTCCACGTGTAAGAATATTTTTTAATAATTTTTAAAAAAGTTATTTGTAACTTCTGAACACTTCTCTCTATAGGAAGGATTCGTCTCAACGTTCAAACAGAAAATAAAGTGAATTTAAATTCAAAATATTGTATCTCTGTCTTCGCTATTCTATTATCCTCCCACAGAATTATTGGCCGAAAAGCGACCGACTATTCTGCTCCACAGTCACTTTTGTAGGACCTTGTCCAGAGTAGGGCTCGAACCTGATTCCGATTTAGGAACCGAGGCTCCTGCATCTACTCAATCCTGATTTTTACACATCTCCTAAAACTCTTACGATTATCCTCTGCCAACCCGAGCCCATAAGCTTGACTGCTTAGGCTCAAAACGGCAAAAATTGCAATTTAGCTGAAATTCAGCTAAAAAGTAGCGCAACCGACGCTACATATTAAAAACCTTTCAAATCTATGCATATTAAAAATTTTTATTAAAACGAGAAACGACGAGGTTATGAAAAAGTAAACTAGCAGTATGTTATACTTGATGCTATAGCAGTATACAAGGCGCGCGCGTTACGCGCAGGCGCGCTCGCCTTAACGCACTTATTAACACACATTATATTGGATAGTCTAAAAAGTATTGAGCCTTTTTTTGTCATTTTTCGATTGAATATTTCTTTTATTTAAAATGGATTTTATTTAAGTACGTATTGTCCATTATTATCTATGACCTTTTGCCATTTTTTGGGTAGAGCCATTATTCCATCTGTGTAGAACTTCTGTAGTTTATCGTCGAAAAACTTGGCCAAGTGATTTTCACAGTCCCTTTTTGAAGTGAATTTCTTTTCATTAAGGAAGTTTTGCAGAGACCGAAACAAATGGTAGTCTGATGGTGCAAGGTCTGGACTATATGGTGGATGCATCAAAACTTCCCAGCCAAGCTCTGTCAATTTTTGCCGGGTCATCAAAGATGTGTGTGGTCTGGCATTGTCATGATGAAAGACAGCGCCCTTTCTATTGATCAATTCTGGCCGGTTTTTTTGAATTCCTTGTTGCAATCTGGTTAATTGCTGACAGTACAGAGCCGAATTGAGTGTTTATCCAGGTTTTAGCACCTCATGATAAACAATTCCCTTCCAATCCCACCATACACACAGCATAACCTTATTTGGTGTCAATCCTGGCTTTGAAGTCGTTTGTGATGATTCACCTTTTTTTGACCATGATCTTTTTCGAACGACATTCTCGTATCTTACCCATTTTTCATTGCTCGAAATAATTTGCTTCAAAAATGGCTCGATTTCGTTGCGTTTTATTAGCATTTCGCAAATGGAAATTCGGTCAATCAAATTTTTTTGTGTTAATTCATGTGGCACCCAAACGTCGAGCTTCTTTGTGTATCCAGCCTTACGCAAATAGTTCAAAACTGTTTGGTGATGGATATTCAGTTCCTTAGCAATGTCATTGCTGCTTATGTGTCGGTCTTTTATTTTTTGTAAGATTTCATCGACTTTTTCAGTGATTGGTCGACCTGTGCGAGGTGTATCTTTGACATCAAAATTTCCCGAACGAAAGCGAGCGAACCATCTCTTGGCTGTGGCTTTTGATAAGGTATCTTGACCGTAGATACTACAAATTTTTTCACGAGCCTGCGATGCATTCTCACCTTGATCGTAGTGGTATTGTAAAATATAACAAATTTTTTCAGAAATTTCACTCATTTTTAAATGAATACAACTTTTGACACGAATAAGGAAATACAAAACTGTCCATATGAAAATTGTGGACTGGAATGTCACCTTTCAAACGCATGTCAGTTTGACTTAATCTGATTAGTATTGCTCGATATATGACAACGAACACCATCTAGTGACAAAAAAGCCTCAATACTTTTTAGACTATCTAATGTATATATATATATATAACGGATGCGACGTCATTAGGAAACAAACAGGAAGGAGAAGACGAAAAAAATTAAAGAAAATAGAGAACTTCATATATATAACACATCGTTCAATAAGTCCCGAGACTAACCCAGAGATGGTGCTAGTAGTACCAAACTGGCCACGTTTCCATAGAGTGCGAACCTTTACATGAAACGTGTAAAAATTTCACATCGATCGGATGACAGACAGCAGAGTTATCGAGGTTAGAGTAAAGTCACTTTGTAATTTGTTTGAAAAATGGGTTGGAAACACGAGTTTCGCGTGTTGATAAAACATTGTTTTTTAATGGGTAAAAACACCGTAGAAGCCGAGTAATGGCTTGAAAAACATTACCCGGACTCCTTTCCATCCAAACCAACGATTTGTCGTTGGTATGCTGAGTTTAAACGTGGTCGTACGGACACAAACGATGCGGAACGTTCGGGTAGGCCATTGGAAGCCGTTACACAGGAAAATGTGAGTGAAGTGTTAAAAATTGTAATAAAAAATCGCAAAGTGAAGGTCCGTGAGATTGCAGAAATGACACACAGATATCATCTGGAAGCGTATTTACAATCCTTCATGAAAAATTGAGCATGAAAAAGGTTTTTTCCAAGTGGGTGCCGCGATTGCACCAATGCACCATGCCACAAGTCCATGAAAACAATGGCAAAATTGAACAAATTGGGCTTTGATTTGCTTCCCCACTCCTTGTATTCGCCAGATTTAGCCCCCAGCGACTACTGGCTCTTTGCTGATCTCAAAAAAATGCTCCAGGGAAAAAAATTTGGCTCGAATGAGGAGGTCATTGCCGAAACTGAAGCCTATTTTGAAGCAAAGGATAAATCCTTCTATAAACATGGTATAGAAATGTTGGAAAGGCGTTGGAAAGATTATATCACTCTAAAAGGAGATTATATTGATGAATGAAAATGATTTTTGAAAAAAAATGTTGTTTCCGTTGTTAGTCTCGGGACTTATTGAACGATGTGTTATATATATACATAGTATGAAAAAAGTCATGATTTATCGTAAAAAGACCATAGAGATAATATACATAGAGTGAGCGAACGGGCTTCAATCCTGTCTTAGCCAAAGAAAGTGACGAAAACGAGGCTCGCGTGCGCGCGCTACTGAAGCAGGATTGCCACATGTTTCTCAGAATGTTGGCAGACGAACTGAACATGAGCAAGGATAGCGTCGCGTTGATTTTGAAAGAAAAAATGAACCGCAGGAAGGTCTGCTCTTGATTTGTTCCGCACTTTCTCACACCAAAGCAGAAAGAAACTGGCATCCAATCGCGTTATCTCGCCGAAAATCAGATCCCACGCATCAATCACGCCCCATACTCGCCAGATCTGGCTCCAGCCGACTTTTTCCCATTTCCCAAGCTAAAAATGGCCTTGAAAGGACGATTTTTTGAAGATGTACCGAGCATTCAAGCGGCTTGCACCGAGCGTCTCACAGCGATAACTTCAGAGGAGTACCAGAGAGCCTTCGAATCACTCATGGAGCGCTCAAATGAGTGTATATCTAGGGAAGGGGACTATGTTGAAAGTTAACTGGAATAAATTTCTTTAGATGTAATTTTCGATTTTTTAGTTCAAAAGTTCGGGAACTTTTCCGACATACTGTGTATAATTAACGGTGTAGCGCAAAAATATAATTAGACCGGAGGATTTATCAAAATTCCTGGAACTCGTTCTTTCCGGATAAGTAATGGCACTTTCGGGTGAATTCGTGTACAAATAAACCAAAATCTTTAAATTCTTAACGTTAGTCTCATCTCTTGAATCATTGAAAATAACTTTTATAATTTAAATGTATACTTTTAAAAATCTTAATCAACTTCAACGAATTTATACTATACATCCAAAGTTTCGCAACTCGACGAGTAAGACTAATATTAAGATTGTCTCTTTTTCGTTTGGATTTCCAAAGGCTGATATAATTTATCGATTCTATCGTCCGGTAATATTTTAGATGTATATCAAAATCTATTTAAATTATATCGATGAATAAAGTGCCAATGTATGTATAATTTCATCAAATTGTTTTATCATTTAACGAAATTTATAATTTACAGACTCCAGCTAGAGTACCGGGCTATTATTTGCGCACCGAAATTATGAATATAGTATTCTTCGCTAGTATATCTGTAGACTACAGTAAAAACCCTTGCCGAATCAAGCTGCATGATTTTCAAGTATTCTTCAAAGGATGGGTTCATCGTGTATTTAAGGATGAGATTTTGACAAAAAAAAAACAGAATAATATTTTTTATGGAAACTATTTGGAATCGGCATACTCTTAATATAGTCACAAATAATGTTAGAGCTTCTTTAAAAAATTATATCGTTGAAGGAAATTTTCTTTGTGAAGATTGCAAGTCTAGTTCCAATTAAATAAATTAGATGATAAGTTGATGGATATGATTAAAAATTTATTTTCATAAAAGTAAAATTTATTTGTTATTATTTAGACTATCATTAAAATGTTTTTGTCAAAGAACTATTGTTTACTGTCTATATTATTTACAATCCCGAAATCTAAATCATGAGCATCGGTCAAATTGTTTTCCCTATGTTAAGTATCAGATCCTTCACCTCGGCTAAATTTATCGACGATTCGACTTGCCGTAAGCCAAATTCAAACCATCACTGTAACACAAGTCATTCTTTATTCTTCCTTTTTCTTCTCTGCAGAATTTCAAAATGAATATGCAGTTAACCTATCTGTCTACGCATCAAGTCAACTTACGTCAGGCTCCAAGTGCGAAGAAGTCGAGCGCCAGAGATAAGGAGGAGGAAGAAGGAGTTTCCAGGGTACAACTTTGATCTCTTTTGTCGCTCTCTCCAGAAACTGTACAAGAGCAGCAGAGGCAACAAAAACATAATTTCGTCCTTGGCAATTATGTATCCACCGTCTATAGTTTCTTCTCTTAGTCTTCTTTTTGCTCTTCTCGGTCTATTACATATCTTTCTTACCACCAACTCGAGCGCAAGAGAGAGAGAGAGAAAGAGAGATTTTGGCATGTTCAAGACACACGGTGCATTAATTATAATAATGAAATCGCATTAAAAGTTTTTAATAAGCGCTTGCGCCTAGTGAATGAGATGTAGGGATAGAGGACAAGTCGTCTTGTTACCAAAGCCTCCAATGTTCCCTTGTTTAGTTCGTTAACTAAAAAGGGAGAGAGAGAGAGAGAGAGAGAATGCAATGAGAGAACTGCTACCTGGCAAACAGTTGAATTCCTTTGACCTGCGATGTGATTATATTCCGTTGAGCGTATAAGCGTTAAGAAGGTTGTAATGGATCGCTTTCAGTACTATTCATCAGGATGTATGAGACAAGCGTTAAGTGAATTGATATCAAGATGGTTGTTTAAAGCTCAGATTCTTTCCCTTTCAATTTTGATATTTTCTCTAATTGAGAAACATTATTTCGCGAATTAGATGTATTTTTAATTCGACATTATTATATTTGACAATAATTTTTATTTAACTCTACAAACACATTTGTTACAATAAAACGAAAAAAAAAAAAAAAAAACTTGTAACTCTGTTTTTTTGACTTAAATATTTGCTCTTCTAATTTTTAATCCAATTAAAACATATTTATAAGCTTTACAGTCACATTTAGCTCGACTAACAAAAATAAATAAATAAATAAATAAATAAAAAGAAAAAATTTTTTTGCACAATGTAAAATACAAAATACACGGATTTAGTTAAATAAAATTTACGTACCAAAACGTTGACAAAGTCAAAGTTAAATTTAACAATAATATGATAAAGCGTACGTGTACGTTACGTAGCGCGTAATTTTCGACGCATTAAGGATAAGTTTGATCGTAAAGTTTCAAGCGGAGAAAGAGAGAATACGGATGTATTCTTGTTTTATCAGCTTCCAACTTTGTACGCTTGAACTGGATTTCATAAATATTTTTATAATTTCTCTAGTATGAATGCCGCATCATTTTTCATGTGGATTAGACGAGGGATTATAACGATAAGTGCATTTATACGTTTATGTTTTCGTTAAATCATACATTTTTATTTTTAATTAATATTACGTTATTATTTTTTTGATTTTTCAGTTAATAACAACAGATGCTTTTATTATTATTATTATTATTTATTTATTTATTTATTTATTTTTTTTTTTAACGTAGTATTTTAATTATTATTTTGTTCGAATTAACAAACTAGAAAATATTTTTGAAAAGCTTTAGCTGAAAATACAAAATAGATTTTCTGAAAAACTCGTAATTATTCATGTGAATTACTTTTCGAAAAATTGTTATTATTATCTTTCGATGCATATTCAAGATCTGCATAATGAATAAATTGGTGTACAATAAACAACTTTTTTATTATATTTTTAATTTAAATTCAATCTCAAGTATTTAAAAAATTGTTAATTTCGTCTTCGTACTTCGTAACCTAGCAATAAAATATTTCGAAACGTTAGCACTAACGAGGCACTCGGCAATGAATTTCTTTAAACGATTAACTTACAAGCCTCAACGACGACGACGACGACGAAGCAAATCGAACATTTTCACGCAGCGCAGCGCAGTTACCTCGAGCTCAAACGGTAACCGTTTCTCGCTATTTCCAAAATTTCCCCCTCCTCCCTCTTTCCCTTCGAAAATTAACGTCGAAGCGCGTAGCCCAGATAACGACGCTTGCGGAATTGCGGTAATTGCGCGCGTTTTCCGTTAATAGAAGGCCACCGCCTCGATGACAATAACAACGAGGAGCGAAGAAAGGTGCGGAGAAGCAGTTTACAGATCTTACCTTCCTTGCAAACTTGACTTTCCGTCGTCTCCAGTTCTAATGATCTCCATCTCTCCCTCTCCTATCCTCATCGAGAGTTCAAAGGAGCAGAGACGCTGTAATCCCAACCGCGACTCCATTCTTATTAATTACAAGGGAGACTTCGACGGATCCAACGCGAGAGACTAGCTGCCCGCGAGGAGATAGCGGGACGCGAGACGACGGGGCTTTGCCTTCCTCTCGAGGTGTTAAGGTGACGTGACGTTCGGATCAAAATTTGCGCTCACCTCGTGTTTATGTTAACGCTAGCTTTATCGAAGCTTTATTGGCTGCGTTGAGTAAAATTGATTAATGTTGTTTTGTTGACATGATTTTTTTAGCGTGTTTGTTTGATCGTATAATTTTTTAATATATATTAAAGCGTATTGCGTATTCTTATCTTCTATAAATTAAGACAACACATAAGGTTTTCTCATGTAAAAGAATTTAGTGAAACTTATTACAAAGTTAAATAACATTTTAACGCTTACAACCTGCGACCTCGTGTCTGACATAAACTTGGTATTTTCTACTTATCTTCGTAAATTTGCGAATTTTAACGACTTTTCTCTCGCGCTATTTTCGCGACTAACGAGACAGATTATTTTTTTTTTTTTTTTTTTTTTGCCGATGTCTTCTTATCTTTTTATGTTCTTTCAGTCTCCCGATAACGATACTGGCAATAAAAATTACTAGTAGACTTAAAGTTTTTTTTTTCTTTTTTTTTAAAACGATAACGCTAATGTTACGTTAAACGACAAAAAAATTTTGACGTCGTACGATAAATAATATTTAAAAATCTAGGTGATTAAAAATAACCTAATTTAAAAAAAAAGAATGTCATTGATTTTGTTATTTATGTACGTGTTAACAAAGAAAAGTTATTTTAATAAAATTATTTGTCATTTACATTTATATTAAATAATTACTTTACGTAGATTTTAATTTAAATTTACTTCAAAGACTTTGCAAGTAAGTCAAGAATGACATAACCCATTAAAATTCAATTTAAAGTAACGTAAAACTCACTCAAACCCATACGACGTACTAAAATTTAAAAAATTCTTGCAATTCGATAAAGAAAGTACGCAGAGTATTAAAAGGGAAAAAAAAAAAAAACGGATGCTCGATCGAAAACTTTGAAAAATTGCATTATCTCAAACTAACGTTTCTATTTCCATTCACCACACCCCATAGGCACATAGTCCTTTTAAAAGCATTCGCGATATCAGGAACGCCAAGGATACATCGAAGGCTGTCTTTGAGCATTATGTATACATACATTCTCCGTTATCCGGTTGGGCTTGGCCTCGTAAAACATTTGCTTATCTGCAATATGTATTCGATCCTCTCTCGCTCCTCCCAAACTCTAAACTACGCAAGAGAGCGAGTCTTATACGGAAATCCTAACCTCCGAAAACTTCCGTTTATACGTGTGTGCGCGCGTCGAGGTAGCGGCTAACTTGAGATAGCCGTCTTGCAAAATCGTCCTCGTGTGCTCTTGGTTCATGGAAGGAGGAGAGTACGAGGAGAGAGCGCGAGCTTGTTGTACGAAAGTGTGGTTGTGTCACGTGGTCGGCGGCCCGTGTATATCAACTCCTAGTTCGGTGCTGGCTGGGGTAACGTATGACACGTGGTTAAAGCTTGTCGGCCGCCGGTACGAACTAATGTACAACCAGCGTAGGAGTCAAGTTTTTACTCGAGAATTGCGTGTTACCAGTAGATACGTGTATATACGCGTGTGGGTGTGTGCGTGTGTGTTTTTAACGATGGATATATATATATATATATATATATATATATATATATATATATATATATGTATATATATATGTATGCGCAATTGAAATAGGTCGAGTGAAATTTTTTTCGATGTAGGATTATTTTAATTGTTCCTTAATAATAAAAAAGAAATTTTTTATTTATTTTTGCGTTAACGAGATGCTTCTGTTTTTTTTTCTTTTTTTTTAAATTTTAATTAAAAAAAATATTGCAATAATGTATCTAATTCTGTTTTTCAATAAGTTTACAATAGTTCTCAATCTTAAAATTTTTGCTTTAAATTAACATAATAAATCAATGTTTAAAATTAATAATTAAAATTCAATACGATTAACAACGTGTACAAATAAAGTTGTTGAACCGTTTTCCACCTTCGGTTTTGATAAAATTATTAAAACCGTTGTAATTACCAGAAAACTGCAATATATTTACTTTGAGACGGAAGTAGCGTTGTAAGCATATGATTTATTAGCTTAAACATTCGCTAACTCTCACCCCCTAATTTTGTTTCAAACTCATGTACACCATATAATGAATTTTAGTGACCTAAATTTACCGCATGAAAGATTATACTATACGATCTACTACTCTGATGTTACCAATATTTATTAGCCTTTGATATTTAATCCAACTATCTATAAAGTCATTTTTATTATATCGAGAAAACGGAGAATCGAAATAAAACATTAAACCGATATTTATCGTGTACTAAATACGATTTATAATGCGGGAAACACATAAGATAAAACCTTTAAATTGCGAATTGAAATAAGACGTTTAAAAGTACGCTTATTTCGCTTAAGAAAATAAAATTATATCACCTGTAAAATTAGATTTGAAAGCCCACCATTTGAATATTAAAGTTTCTCGAATTTTATTTTAAAATAGTAAATGGGTTCAAGTGGATTAGAGTTAACAGCTGTTGAACAGTTCAAAATCAATTATTCAAATTATTACAAAGTTAGTAGTCGACTTTAACAAATCGAGCCATTCACCGGTACACCGATATAACCAAAATTTTCTCAATAGACCATCGGTGTGTCAAAAATTTTCGTCGCTATCTCGATCGAAAATTCACGCGGACGTGTACATTAAACTCTGATAAAACTTTATCGAGACTGACTGTCATCCTGCGGTTTTTCGCTTCTCTCTCTCTCTCTCTCTCTCTCTCTCTTTCTTTCTCTCTCGAAATAGATTTCTCAGATTTTCTCCAGAGGAGGCGTCGATCGATTATTATCTCCCTCCTCCGATTTAAAGTGATTAACTCAGGTAATGGACTTAAAAGCTACGCGTCTCCCAACGTTGATCAAATGAATGAAACCAATACATTGGCCGTACGGCACGCGATGTGTCTACCAGCTGATGCTTTTCACCGGTTTTCCGCGATTTTTGGAATCGGCCTAAATGGACCGATTGTTAATCGAGGTTTGAGAATGCGATATGATGATCGCGTGACCAAATTATTGTTTATCATTATTTTTCAGCGAGGTTTACGTTATTACGTTGTTGTCGTAAACGAAGCAGAATTTTTTAATTAGAATGGGGAAAAAGTGCCGAGTTTACTTAACCTTAATCGTGCGTATTGTTTGGACATGACTAGGCGCAAGTTTACTTAACAATCCATAATAATTTATAATCTAGTATCTACGGTTTTATAAATGCTAGTGTAAATAATAAAAATGGAAGGTTAAACGCGATGAAAAAAAAAAAAAAATAAATCTTTTATTGCAACACGTACAAAGTAAGGTAAAACAAAAAAAAAAATAGAGAGAGAGAGAGAGAGAGAGAGAGGAAGAATGAAAAGGAAAAAAAAAATTAGTTCGTAGAATATATTGACGTTTGATCAAGTTATTCCGGGTTAAAAATCTACTTTGGTAAAGTGATTAATTTGCTCATTCTCTCTCTCTCTCTCTTTCAGAATGTAATTCCATTTCGAATGAGTGGAATTTCTACTCTCGTAGAAATTGAGGGACCGTTTAACCGACCCTCTTTAAATGGATTCGCCACAAAACCGAATAACGTTTCTTTTCTACGAAAGTGACTAAATTCATCGAAGAGATCGGTTGAAGCCGATAAATTCCTTTGATCGTCTTTGTGTTATAAAATAAAAAAAAGGAAAATATATTTCTTTATTGTCGTCGCGTATTAATTTTATTCAATTTTAATGAATGATCGGTTATGTGAATAATTTCAATGACAACATAAAGTAATAGTTAAAAAGGAAAGGTAAAGCACAATACCATTACATAACTTTTTCTTTATCAAAGATCCTACATCATCAAGGCTTTTCACGTACGGTTCAGGTGCACTCGGATATTCCCTCATTTTGATTGCAGTTCTCTTTCTCTCTCTCTTTCTCACTCATGTATCTCTCATGGCATGCAATATACATAAATAAATAAATAAATATATATATACATATATATTGTGACCTCAGTATCTTGTTATAAGAAAAAATTAAAATAATAATTTTATATAAGTTAATAAATATAGAAAAATTTATATAAATAAAATCTACAATATTATAAACAAAGTTAGAAGTAAGAAACGATATAAAATATAGCGATAGGATTAAGAAATTGAAACAAATTAGGAAAAGCTAATATAAAATAAATTACGAATAAGTTCCATGCCGCGAAACAGCAAGGGCATTGAACTCAAAGGTCGTGACAATCGGCGTATATTCTATGTAATACGATGTATTGAAATAAGAAATCAATGTAGAGTTTAGACATAAAAAAGTAAAAGAAAAAAGGCGAGCACCGAAATAATATTATATAGAATAACAAATAACACATTTGACAAACAAATAGAAAAAAGAAAAAATATAAAATTTGCATTAGGAAAAAAGTTATTACAAATACACATAGAAGGTTATAGAAAGCCAGTAACTCGAGAAAGTCAAAATTCTATGATGTTCCATCAGGGTTACGGGATGAATAAAAAACAGAATAACAATTGATTTTATAAAAATACGTAGATAAAGAGAGTACGCAAATAGCGACTGGAAAAACAATCGACAAAATAAATTATTTGTACATAAAAAGCGAAAAAGAAAAATTAAAAAACTTGTAAACGATAAAACAGCTCGAAATATGCGAAAATCACGACATTGTTATACATGTAAAGACGTGACCACATCTCAGCTAAAAAATAAGAAAAAAACATTCTCGAAAATATTGTAAATTATTAAATAATTGTCAATAGAAGCCCATAGAACTTTGCCTCAATCAAGGATCGACGAGAGTATACAAAGCCGAGCTCGTCAAGGCAGAAGACACTTGATTTCAGACTTGCAAAGACGACAGTCATAGATTAATATTATCCAATGTAAGAATAATTATTAATAAATTTGCAATTTAAAATTTAAACTGATTTTCTTTTGTTATCCATGTGTGAAATCAAGGCAAAGTAAAATAAAATTACAAAACTTCCAATCGATGGCATTTTGCAAGTGATGCAGATGACTAAGTATTGGTAACGTTGTAATTTTTATACTCAAGGGTTCTATGCTTTTTTAAAAAAGAATAAAATCTTTGAGTAAACCGAAGACTTTCGGGCATATCGACACTGTGTTCGATTGCACTGGAGTCGGATGTTAAAATATAAAAAATAAAAACAAAATTGAAAAAGAATAAACCGCACACGATTTCTACTATCGAATGAGTGTGGCTGGTTAAATACCTATGTATTAGTCTGCTGAGATAATGCATTCTCTAGCAAGTACATTAGTATAGTCATCTTGAATGTTAAACTCTTCAAATGCCAAACATAAACATTGGCGGGTCAATGACCATAGTAGCATCTCTCTCTAAGACGTCACGCATTGGCGTATGATCTAAAATTTTTGTATTTACGTAAAATAAAATCTAATACTTCGAAACGAAACATTAGTCGAAATATAATTAATAAATTGAATATTTATTATAAAAACAAAAGTAGGATCTTGGTTGATCATAGATATAAATAAAACAGTAAACTTTTTAAATCAAATACACATGCACACACACGGTAAATTGTCGAATAAATCGCGGTTCAGCACTCGAACGTGCATACCAAAAAATTAGTAAAAATCTAATACAAATGACTTAGCATACGTTTATGTTAATTCGTTATAACGTGAAAATTCGACACGTTACAATATATATATATATATATATATATATATATATATATATATATATATAAGCATTGAAATTCAAACTATACAAAGACTTACAAATTCGCGTATGAAATATGGATGTGGTCTTAGCCGGGACATGAATGGCCTAGTTGGATACAAATTGATTCTGGGGTGTATATTGTGCCCTTGCCACACATTAAAATTTTGAGGAGTTCAATCGTATGTAAGTGCACGTGACATATATATAGATCTGTTCTATATTCGTTTCATTCTTTTGTATCGCGGAAGAAGAGTGGTGTATATGTAAATTGATACGTTCTTAAAGAAATGAGTAACGGGACTTCGGTAAGAGAAAACGAAATAATGTTGCTTCTTCACAGTGGCATGTTTAATTTTGACATTTACTTAATGATCGCGAACTGCAAATATTTTTTTTTTTTTTTTTTTTTTTTTTATTAATAAACAAAAAAATAAAATAAAAACGAAATTACCGCGCGGCATGAAAGAGAAAAAATCGTAATCAAGATTGAAACGTCGAATAAAGATATGCATCGGGGCTATAATTAAACTTTTCATACAATTTTAAAAATTGTACAACTTTAATAATGTATTATTAAGCTAGCAAAGGTTACATTATCTTTGTACTTTTATCAAATTAGACTCCATCCCAAAATTGCCCTCCCTTAATAATTCGTTGGCGTATTACATTGTCGCGACGAATTTTTTTAATAATCGCTCGTACGAAAATGAACAAAAATAATATGTTGCATAGGTGCACTAGATTCATTTTTAAAATTGCGATATGATATATTTAAAATTAAAAAAAGATAACAGAAATTCTGTTACCATTGCAAAATTAATTAACTTTGCAATAAAAATTAAAATAACAACTATTTTATATTACCTAAAACCGTCGACACATGCATACATATTCGTGTGTGACGTTGGTCAGTTCTATGGAGGCGCACTTGTGGTCCTATCGATCCTCGCGATCGCCGTATACACTGCCTACGCAATGGCTTCCTCCTATATCTAATACGTTAGAAAAATGTATTATACATCTTTGTGATTTTATTTTTTAATTTTAATAGAAATTTATTAACAATAATTTTGCATCCGTAAAAAAATTTGTTTCGTAAAGCTTATTCCAAATTGTAGAAGAATTCTTTACAATATTTTGTATCGATCTTACTCTTTTAACTTCAACGAATCGCCATCTAATTTTTAAAAATTCAATCCTTCGTATATATTTTGTAAATTTTTTCGCGTACGTTTAACAAACACAATGACAAAAACTTTTGAATAACGCAATTTTCTCACTCGATTCGATGATTCACGCGCGACGCCTCGAAAGAAAAATTATAAATAAACTAGTGTAAAATTGGAAAGGCTTTTCGTGAAATATGAATCATCAGTTTTATTTTTTACTTTTTTTTTATTTATTTATTTTTTTTTATTATTTTTTTTTACGGATGCCACACTTAATTTCCAGCAATAATGAAGGAACTGCAGATGGTAAACTTGCGATGTTTCATTGACCGAATGCGTTTGCGCGAGGAGAAATTTTACGTTAATGTGAATTTTGCTCCGTGAAAATTATGGAACTGAAATACTGAATTTTATTAAAGTTGAGAATTTTTTTTTTCTCCATAGAGAAATAACGATAGTTTAAGTACGACGATGCATTTTATTTTAAAAATAGTAACAAAAAATTAGTCTTTAAACGTTATCGTTAACGAGAAATTTTTTCTTCATCAATTTATTTAATTAAAAAAGCGTCGTTATTAAATTCTTGATACTCTTATCCAACTATGAATTTCAATTCTTCAAAATATTTATTTGAAATTTTCTTCCTCACCGTCTAAATATACCCAACTGATCATCTGAAAATCATCATTTTTTTGTTTCACAAAACCATCTATCGATTCTTTCTCGAAAACATCATACGTATTCGTGAAAATTCCAGCAGCAGAGCAGCAAAAAATTCCTCCATCAGGTGAGTCAGTTGGCCTCGCGGGAAATTTAACGAATCCTTGACGGTAAGACAGATTTAGCCTTCAAAGGACCGTCGCAATTAAACATGTATACTTGAATCCATGTATGCACCGATATAATCTCACGCGCTTAGACGCGCTGATTTTAAGAAGTTTTATTGGTCGAAATATCGTGGCTTTGTTTTAATTAACCTCATCGTTTTTCAAGTCCCGACGTCCGTCGGGAAAATTTCACCCAAGCGCTAATCATTCAGCTTGTTTACTGCTTCGTTAAGTATCCTTTTCTTTCTTTTTCTCTCTCTCTCTCTCTCTCTCTTTCTTTTCTCTTTCCTTCCTCTGCTCTTCTTTACACCGCTCTTTTGTACGAGTGAATGAGAGTCATTAGAGCTGCCCTTGCGGATAATATAATTATTTTTTCTCCTCCCCGGAGTGGAATATCCGTTTAATTTTTTTCGGTGAATTAAAAGCCGTCTTTTGCCCTCTTTTTTTCTTCATATTCTTCTTCTTTTCTTTTCTTACAACTTTATCCGTTTAAAAATAGACAAAGGAGTAAATGATAATAAATAAACTCTCTATTTATTTTTGATAAACGTTATTTTTTAAATAATGAATCGCTCGCACGTTTTCTTAGAAAGTTTCGCAATAACAATTATTAACTTAAACTGGATAATAAAGTTCCATTGAAACTTTTTAACAACAAGCATAAACAATCCACTTCAATCGATTCTTTCTTTCTTACTTTATTTTTTTTCTTATTTTATCTATGTTATAACGGAAAGAGTAAAATTTTTTTCTCATTTATTTGCAGCGATACTTTTGTACTGCAAGCGCGCCGATTCTATATATTTGAACATATATCAGTAACGGACGGTACGGAAATAACACGCGTGTCTGCACCGGAGATCTTAAGATTTCTCAGCTCGATGAACAATTTCATCTCAAGTGTTTTGGAAGCTCTTAATTTTCGGGAGGAAGTTCAAAATTATCTAGCCGATGAAATATCCTTTATATTCGTAAATAAGTTGCATTGTGTTTTGTTTTCGCTTTAAATTTATTCATATTTTATAAAAAAATTATTGGTATATTGAAATATTATTTTAAACGTGTAATTTTAGTCAAGTTTACAATTTTAAAATAAAATTAATAAATAGTAGTAAATAAGTAGAACAACTCAATATTGCATCATACGTACATTTACAATCTTCAATAAAAAAAAAAAAAAAAAAATCAAGCCTCAAACGATCATAAAGTTTAAGAAAATCATCGGCGTTGGAAAATAGACTTTTTTCAATTCACCCAAACACAAAAAATCTTTCAGCGAAATATTACAACCCATGAATTGCAACACACATCCCACACACACACACACACACACACACACACACATTTCTAGCGAGATACAAACCTTACAACACCTGTATACACATATATATGCACACAGAAACACGTACAGCTTTACCGATCGCTCATAACACGCATACATCGATGATTTCACGCATATTATCATGCCTCTCCCTCTCTCTATACTCGGTCCATTCGCGTACACAACGCGGCCAAGCGTGTAACAATACGCCTCCGTCCTCCTACCTAACCGCATTATGCGCGGCGTCGCGCGCGCGCCGTTGTATGCAAGAAAAGCAGCGTAGAAGAGAGAGAGAGAGAGAGAGAGAGAGAGAGACACATACACACATTGTAACCGCGCCCGATAAACACTCCTCTCTGTCTCTCTCTCTCTCTCGTCTTTCTTATCACGTAGTTCACGTGTATATAAACGCGCGGTTGGTACGGAGAATAACCTATCGGGAGAAATGGACTGCTGTTGGTCTGCTACGGTCATAGAGAGACGGCTGAGGTTATTATGTTACATTAGACTCGCGTATCTCTGAAATCCTTATCGCGTATTTATTTACCAGCTTTTAACGCTTCACTCGCTAGACCGACGCTTATTAAACTTTTGCACCTTCGATGTAAAACCATTGTTTTAAAAAAAATTGTCGATTTTGTTATTGTTATTACTATTGTCTTTGATTATTTTTTTCACAGAAAATTTATAGAAATTTTTAATAGTTTAAGAAGTATTAATATTTATCATTATGTATATGAAAATTAAAAAAAACAAAACATAATAAGTAAAAAAAGCAGTAAGAAAAAGTTCTTATTGTACGGAACGACGAAGAAGAAAAAAAGTTTTATCTTTACACTACACATAATGCGAAAGTATAAAGCGCAATCATATCTCTTTACTGCACATTACAGTTTTAACATCAACGCGAATATTTAAAAAATTAAGATTACAAGCACGTAGATGTTTTAACGAAATTTTTTATCTTGAGAATACGCGTTGTGTTTTACAAAAAGAAAACAATAAGTGAAGTACGAGATACAGGAAAGTAAGATAAAAGAAACTTTTTGATTCAAGAACGATAAACGCGATTACGTAGCATAATATTATGTAGATGACGACGATAACAAAAAATCAATATCGCACGAAATTGCATTTATTTATCGTTTTAAAACACGTCGCGCTAGGACTTCCATATAAAAGCGTTAAAATGTATACAAGCGATTAAAGTGAAAAACAAGAAACGAACGTTAAACATTAGTCTAAAAACGAATAAATAACGATACAATCGACAAGAAAAATCCTGAAATTAAAATAACAATTCTCCATTTCGACTTATTTCCAACAACATTTTTCTTGATATTCCAGTATCGAAGATTCTCCTTGTCACGCGAGAATCTCTCTCTCTCTCTCTCTTTCTCGCATATAAATATTTCCATCGGCTTTTAAACGAATTTAATACACATTTACTTAAACTCCTTACTTCTCCTGGATTCTATCTTTCCTTCTCTTTCTCTTTCTCTCGTTCGCTATGCGTAATATTATTTTCCGCGAGTGACAGACTGGTAACGAAGGAAGCCGCGTGCTTGTCCTGAATAGATAAACTCTTTTTCTCTATCTTTCTCTCTCTCTCTCTCTTTCTCTCGTAAAACATAACGCGACATTACGCGCTGCCGCTGTGTACAACCGATTTTTATCGTTTTACGTGATACTTTTTTTTCTCACTTTCCGGGGCCCTGCGAACTTCCCCCCTCCCTCCTTTCTCTTTTTCTCTCTCTCTCTCTCTCTCTCGCACGCTTAACTTCTTTTTTTTCTCTCTCCCTATACCACCGACGAGTTCCGTGACGTTGATTCGATTAAATTACCGCTGCGTTTACTATTGCATCGATCTAACGCGGTAATACCGGACACGGCGATTTAACTGTTCACTTTTTTTTTTTTTTCATGTTGTTTTTCTTTTATTGATGAAAAGTGCACTTAATGTTTTCTCGCGATGAAAGTTTTAAGTTTAGTTGGATTCACGAATTTTGAATGTTTCTCGTTTAAATAAAATTAAATTTATCGATGATAAGAAAAAAATGGTTAAAATCACAAATTATCAAAAATGGTTTCGTAAACCGCTTGTCTTAGATAATTTGAGAAATCTTTCAATCTGATTAAAAACAATTCTAATCCGCATTTTCGCATTCCGCGTTCAATAATTTATATTTTATTTCACGCGTCGTCTTAAAAAGTCGAATAATAAGAACGTGAGCGACGTTATTTTTCCGTATTTTTCTAACAGCGCGTGGAATATTGTATATTATTTTGAGACGTTTATCGGAAAACCGATTTTTCCATGTTACATTTGTTCAACCATGATTCGATGTTTGCTCTTACCCATAAGACCATCGAACGGATTCAATTCGCGAATTGTGTATATATATTTGTTTCGATGTATACATATCTACGGTTAATCATTACCAAAGGAGGATTACGAATATTGGAAACTGATATAACAAGACTAAGAACCGTCGAGTATTAGATCCAAGAATATAAACGTGTACTTAAAATGTTCAAGATTCCATGATTCTTGAATTTATCTCGGTGTGGAGTATTACTAAAGATCTTCGAATTTTGTTAAAATTTAACGTTCTATAAACGAAGTAATTTCTTAATCGTTCTTGAACATCGCCATAATTTTTTTTTTCCATCTTTAATTTGAACGAAAGCGAAAAAAATCGATTTTTATTTAGAGTCTCGTTCCGATCCAAATGAAAATTAGATTTCGT
>OX465098.1:13190268-13275268 GCA_949987625.1 Chalcis sispes | reverse complement strand
GTAATTGATATTATATACGAGTCAAGTAAAGTACGTACATAAATATGATTACCAAACAAAATTCCAATTACAGATAAATTAAATATTGAATTTTTATTGACAAATTTTAAGTACGCTGTTTAATCATGAAAAATAGTTAATATAGTTTAAATAGTAGTAATATAAATCTTCAACAAAGAATTTTCCACTCGCAAAAACTTTTCATTTATCCGCCACTTCCCCATAGGCAATTTTCTCGTCCCGTATCGAAGAAAGCGAAAGGACGCACGTACGATTCGGGGATTGATAGTTTCGATACGAACACATGTGCGCGATACTGCGTTATTGTTAATTGAGCGGCAACTTCGAGTTTTCGTATACAATGACGAATAACATCGTGCGTGAAAGAGAAAGAAAAACTGTTTTCGTTGGGAAATTTTTTGATTAGCAGTTAACGGACGATAGTCGTTATAGATATTACGTGTATCTAATGAAGTTGTACTTTCAACGTATTATATTAAAAAATGTAGATACACGTTATTTATCAATCATAATAGGAGTAAGTAAAAAACAATCCATCGAGATTAAATCTATAAACTTTTACCACGTTAACACTGCCAAACAAAAAATGAAATAAGTTGACAAAAATTTTGACTCAAAATATATTATGTAATAAATTTAATTATCATAAGCAATGTAAGTATTTCGATGATTATTAAAGCTGGAATTAAAATGTTGCGACCAAAATTATTATTCTAGTAAATGTAATGTAAATTTATAAATTTTTAATGATACCTTATGTAATATAATATAAAAAATATTTAATTATGCAACTTTATTTATAATTTATACATGTGTAATTGTATAATTAGTTACAACAATAATAGTTTCTATTAAAGTTCAGTTTTTTATAAGTATTCACAATAATAAAAAAAAAAAAAAAAAAAAAAAAAAAAAAAAAAAAAAAAAAAAAAAAAAAAAAAGAAAAGAAAAAACGATCCGTCATATATCCCTAGCGTCGCGTGCCTATTACAAAAACATCGCGTCTACCCAAAACTTTTACACAAAGGCGTGTATAAATATCGGCGACAAATTACAAAGAAAAACTCCGATACTCCACAAAACGAAGACGGAATTTAAAATTGCGCGATGTATATATATATTAGAACGTATTGTCGTTGGTTATAGTAATCCGTCATTCAAGCGCGGCGACGGGACAATAACATGGGTCAGTATATTCAAATCGATCGATCGGTCAAAATTTTTAAACTAATTTCCGACAGCTTGTGAAATGGTCTCTTTGAATGTGTGTACATGTGTGTGTGTGTGTGTGTGTGTGTGTGTGTGTGTGTTTTGGAAGGTTTTGAATCCTTCTTATGAGCAAGTGTTTTTAAAAGAAGCTCGAGAGTAATTTTGATTTTTAAAGTAAATATATACTTTGGCTTTTAAATAATATTTGTTTAAGATTAAAAGTAAATTTTCCTTTTATTTACCGTGGGAAATTTGATAATATTATAGTCAAGTCTCGTAATTGTATTACTTGAACACAAGTGTTATAAAAACATTTCTCGTGTATACCTAGTAACATATAATATATATGTATATATATATATTTTTTTTTTTTTAATTTATACATATTAGAAGTAACTTTAAATCCAATTAAGACTTATTGCCACTCATTTGAAATGTGTAAATTTTAAATGCTTTAATAAATTTTCTTTTTCAGTAATTCTCAAATTTTTATATTACTTAATGCATATCTAGACAAATGAAATGATCGTATAATGAAAGGATCGTATAATGAAAGGATCGTATGAAAGGAAATACGAAACGGAGACAGGTAACAACATTACGGGGGACGGACTGACGAATAGACAGAACCTGCAGCGGCGAAGTAATACGAAAGTAGATCCACGCTGCAGGTTGGACAAAAGGTGGAGATTCCATCCGCGCATCATATATCTATGGTTTTATATCAGACATATGCTGGCGTATGGCGGGTTAGACGGTCCCCGGGGTTGCCGATGCCCTTGCCATGGATGTGCCCGAGCAATCGAGCCCATCCGAGGCCAGAGCTGACGTCACGACGGAACCCGTCACACCGGTGGGTCCCCCCGAGTCTACAGGTAGGCAAAGGGGTCCTCACTGATGGCCTGGTTTCGGTAGATTCCCCGTTTTTTTACCACCGAAACAAAAAAAAAAAAAATGCATATCTAGACTAATTCTAATGCAATAGTGAATCAAAACTTTTATTCAACTTTCGTTTCTTAAATCTCGCCCATTCTTTATCCAAGACAAAGCATGTTGCTATTTTGTCAAATACTTAAAAATAAATATGAAACTTTAACGATCATCAAATTCTCGTATCGATTGACCGATCAATCGGCGTTGTCTGTATGTAACTCTTGATCTTTCGCGGAAATTGCTTCGAAAAAGTTTCAATCGGATTAATAACATAAAATTGTGCTTTTATAATCGATATAATTTTATACATTATGGTAAACGTAAAATTAAAATTTACCAAACGTGGTTTATAATAGATACACGGTAAATTTAAAAAATCTTAAATCATTGATAAAGTTTTTTTTTTTATAAAATTTTATCTTTAAAGAAGAAAAACAAAAATCTGATTGTACATATTATTATAATGCTTCATTTGAATAAACAAAGAAAGCACGTAATAATTACTTGTGGCCGGTAAAAGAGAAAAGAAAGAAAAAAAAAAAAAAAAAAAAGAAAAATTTTTTCGCGAAAGCTTGCTATAACGATTTTCGTGAATATAACGCCGACATATCCTTTTAACGAGCATCGTAATTTACGACGTTACGAATTATTCAAACGCAAACAGTAGAGACAGATATATACCTTTATTACCGTAAATCTCACTCTCTTTCTCTCTCTTTCTCTCTCGTTTTAAAAATCCCCAAGAGAAACACGATTTTACAACGCTTAATACCTTAGCGAAACGAAAATTTTCAAACTTTATAAGAACCCTCTTACGAGGCTTATTCTTATAATTAGTCATGACTTCGAGACATTGGCTGGGTGCACACCAACACATAATCTCCACCTACTTCACCTGCGCGCTACGCACCGCGTACATTGTTTCATCGTCATCGGCAGGTATATGTATATATACGAACTTCCGTTTCGGCTATATGTGTTAGTGTTTACGAGCGTATATGCATATATAAATAAATACACAGTCAGGAGGGGTAAACCCATGGGTTAAAAACACATATAATAAGAAGACATCGCGCCCTTGTCGAGATGTGCTTTTACGCATACATTGAAAGTTTAGCAAGCTGAGAGTTTACAAGCGGATTACGATAATCTGTGTAAAGACGGCGTACACCTATAGATTGTAGTACGCTTATATACGTATACTTGCAGATCTTTTTTCCACCAGTCAACCTGAATTTTAGCCGTTGTTATTGGCAGTTTATGAGGCTCTTATGGGTATACGAATAATGCGTTTTCTCGTATAATGCGTTTCTCTTTTGACTTATTATATAGTTTACGCAGAAGTGGCGTAGAGAGTTAACCGTTACATATTTTTCTATAACAACTTAAATACGCGTGTAATACTTTTTTTTATTAATCGTTACACTTATTATATTGCATTGGCATTTTATTTTATATTTGAATTGTTTTAAAAAACTTTTTCGATGTTTAAAAATATTTTTTGATTATTATTTTAATTGAGCATAAAACATGAATTTATCTTCCAAAATATTTTCTATAAAGAATTTATAACAATAATACCGTTGTCGTCACATGTGCATTAGTTTTTCAATTTTCAATAATGAACGTTTAAATAAAAATTATAAATATTATCCAAACAAATCATAAAAACTTTTTAAAGAAGGTTCATTGTTTTATATATATATATATATATATATATATATATTAAAAGGGTGATTTTGCCTCTCTCTCTCTCTATCTCTCTATTGCAATAAATGTACGGGTTGTTTGCTAATTGCGGGTAAAACTTCTGTCGCCGACGGCACGGGGGTTTCACGCTACGTAACGGGACACGAGATGAGTCAACTTTTAACAAGCATACAGGTATCTAGATTATATCAACTAGACATGAGTCTCATTTAATCTGCGTTAACGTGTCGAATCTTGTACAAGATTTTCCGGCAACAATGAGCAATAGTGACTACGATGTATTTCTGAGTATTCGGTATTGTGCCTACTGTCTTTCGTGAAAACGAATACAAAGAAATTTATAAAGTATATTTTTATTGTTATTGCATGAAGTTTGGAAAATTTTTCTAACGAATAACTAAACATTTTACTTTTATTTTAATATTCTAGTAATAGATTTTAACTTTGAAATATTAAAAATGTCAAAGAATTGCCTATCCAGTGATCGCTAATGTTGTATCTATCGATAAAAAAAATAATTAAAAATATGTAATATTTGTTAATAAAAATGTATGTGTTAAAAAATAGAAATTATTTGAATAATTAATTAAGACCGTAGGACAGCGAACATTTTTTTTCCGTACGTAATCGAATTTATCATAAATAATCTTTAATTATTAATGAACGTAAAACACACAATTAAACGTTCGATAAAAATTATTATCCCATTTAAATGAAACCGCAAGCGTATATTAGTATACCTCACGACTTTTTCCACGCAATCGATTACGCAGACAATAAACATCCACGGGATAAGAATGGGCTCGGCTCGCGACCTCAATCTCAGCCCCCATCGTGCCCGCGAACGACTCGAGGGCACAAGAGTCGCGCGCCTCGAGCCCGGCCTTACGTACAGTATATAGTATGTATAGTACAGACGTGAGAGCGCAGATGCTCGCGTCCGGCTTTTTCCTCTTCGTCGCTTCGCAATGCACTTTTATCAATGGAAGGGAACAAGGACGGGCTTTTGGGCTGTCATGAAAAAGTCACGGTCTCATCGCTCATCGACGACGAGAAAACCACCGTGTACAAAGGCTTCGTGCATGCGCGTATAAGCGTGCGCGCGAGTGTATCGCGTTAATTTTTTTGTACGATTTCAGGGGTGTGTATCTAATCTCTTGCTCATTGTAGAGTATATGATAAATTTTTTATCCGGTGAAATATACCGAAATGATGTACGGTACTTTTTTTTTTTTTTTTTTTTTTTTTTTTTTTTTTTTTTTTTTTATTGCTTCGATCGGAGGACCGTTTTAAATAAATGCACAGATTTTGTATCAATTTTTTAAAAGTAACACATTTTAGAATTTATTTTAACGATTGGTAAAAACTTTAATTTAATAAATGTAAAAATTGTAAGTTAAACTTCAATTACATATATACATTTAAAGAAAGAGTAAAAAAATTAGAAAATAATAATTATTAAAAATTAAAATAATAATCCATTTACTTCTTTTCTTTTTAATCCTTCTATTTTTCTTTCTATGAAAAATTTTTTTTTAAAAACCATACACATACACGCTTTTATACATAGCTCAGCCATATATATATATATATATATATATATATATATATACAGGATACCTTACCAGCGAAGCGTATCCCTCCCTATCTTCTCTCCTCCCTCTCATTCCCCAATTGTCATACGTATGTCTTGGGCGCTTGAGCCTACGCTCAACCTACCAATAGCTCGACGAGCCTCCATCTTGACCGTCAAGGAGGGCGCATTTCTCCCCACCCTTCTTCTATACCGAACCGCCCTGGTATACACACGACGAGTAAGAGGGGAGCTAGCAGTTCCATCCCTCTCTGAAGGGCGAGGGATATAACCGCTGGATGACCAAGAAAATCGACAGTTTCCCGGCGAGCCTTGTACCATTAGGTTCAATGTATTTTGAGTTATAGTGCTCCTTTGTTTACTTTGGTGTTTCTTTACTTTTAGACAAGGAATTACGTCTCTCTCTCTCTCTCTCTCTCTTTCGTGTGCAAAAAAATTGTTCTTTAAGTGCGTTTTATTGTAGCAAATGTTGTAATATTAAACAAAATGTGCGACGTTGTTGAAAGAACGGGCTTCTTCAGGCCATGGGATTGGGACGCGGGTAGTGATGAATCAAAAGGAGATGGCTCAGGTACGACGACCGTCGTTTCCGAATCGGAACAAGAGCAAGAAGTCAAAACGGAGAACAACGAGTACGAATCGGACGACAACGACAGCGTAACCTCGTCGTCGGACAATTACATCTCGGAAAACGATTCCGTAAGCACGCACTCCGACTCGGGAGCGAGCGACAGCACGTGCAGAGCTGACACTCCAACTACGAGCAATTTTGAATCGAGAAGAAACGACGAGGAAGGAACGTCTGTTATATATTATCCGACGCCCATCGCTTATCCATGCGCGAGCTATCCACCAAATTGGTCATTCTTACCGATCAGCTATCAGTGTCTACCCGCGGGAAGCAGTGACGCACACAACAACGAGTACAGCACGTGGAGTTATCCGGGATTTCAAGATGCCATCGACATGGTTAATCATCAGGATGCCGTGGCTAAGAAATTAAAAAAAACAAGACCAAAAAAATACAGATGCGAATACTGCAATCAGGCTTTTAGCAATAAAGGACAGCTTAAAGGACATCACAGAATACATACCGGTAAGTTGACGTTTAAAATTTAGTTTTTTTTTTGTTAAAAATCATAATAAATTTTTTAAAATATTATGAGATTTTTTAAACTAAATTTTTAGTCGTCAATAATTGTAAAAGAGGAAATAATTTTTAATTTAAAATAAAATAATTCTAAACTTTAAAAGTAAATATTCACTTTGATATAAACATTAAATTATTTAAAAAAAAAAAAAAAATTAACAATTATTAAAAATCAATGTAATTTTTTTTTTTTTTTTTTTTTCGTGATTACAGGCGAACGTCCATTCATGTGCGATAAGGAAGGCTGCGGCAAATCGTTTACACGCAACGAGGAGCTCACACGCCACAAACGCATTCACACCGGACTTCGGCCATTCTCGTGCTATATTTGCTGTAAAAATTTTGGACGCAGAGATCACCTCTCTAAGCATATTAAAACGCATAACAAAGCAAGAGTATACAACATAAGCACAATCGGCGCCGCAAATATTCCCGCGCCGATCCCCGTTTATCCGTTCAATCATCATCCTGGAATTGCAGCGCCCATCGCGTCTTACATGTTTCCGCAATGACCGAAAACGAAGAAGAAAAGACGAAGAAGTGACGTACTTGAAGCGACGTTGTTTATATTTTAAATAACTTTCGTAAACGAATATTAAAACGGTTAAATTTGAGCGCGATGATGTTGCGTCGACAGAAACTGCGTCAAAAAACCCGACGTACTTGCAAGCTTTTCATTTTGATGCTGCGATACGACTGCAGTATGTTAATTATAGTGTAAATTCGACGTTGATTTGTAAAAAATAATATTTTAATGAAAATTGAATTTTACTACGAAGAAAATAAAAAATCAAAGTACTAAGTGTTAAAAAGCGAATGTTGCCTTTTATATACGATAAATCCAGATGAAAAATATAGATTTAATCTTTTTACAATAAAAAAAAAAAAAAAATAACTAAATAAATAAAAATAAAAAAAAATGTTAATGCACATACGACGGTTCCTCTTTACTCTGGTCAATAGATAAGCGAACAAATAATTGTACCGATAACTAATAATTATTATCAACGAAATAGTTATATTGTTTGTATTTTTGATAGTCTTTTGAAAAAAAAAATCTCACAAATATCGAAAAATAAAGTACAATGCAAATGTAATTGCGTATAAAAATGGTGTATAACTGTACATACGATATCGAGTTGTATATATAATGTAAATAAACAAAATCTTGACGAGCTTTATTACAAGCGATTTATTTTTACGAAACGATAATAAATTTCTACGATATTTACATAATATTGAAATTTTTATTTTTATTATCCTATACTCTTCCATCTTCCTATACCTTTCTAACATAAATTTCATGTTTACTTTTCATGCAATAATTCATTTAAGTAATACAATGAAAAATTTATAAGACACATTAATGAAATTATTATATTTCTGATATTAAACTAGACTTTAATAAAATTATTTTGATTATATTTATTTCAAAAATAAATTTTATCTTAAAAACAGCTTAACTGTAACAGAACTCCGTTGTTTTTTGCATAAAAATTTAATTTTCATTTTTTCTCTAACTTAAAAACTTTTAATTTATAATATTGACTTCATACACAATATTCCTAATAAATATCGATTTTTTTAAATTTTTATTCTAACATTTAAAATTAATTAAATTTAAAATAAAATTACGAAGTAATAATCACTTAAATTCAGTTCATTTACTTGTTCAGGAAAAAAAAAAAAGAATCACTGCAAATTAAAAAAAATGTGAATTGAAATTATTAATTATCAAATAAAAATATTTAAAAAAATCTCCAGCAGTGAAAGAGTGTTAAACGGCGACATCCTATAAACGGAAGATGCTCGTTTAGAAAATTTGCGTGTATATATATATATATATATATATACCACAGCTCAGTGACCCACGCGACGCCATTTTCCCGCCTATTAAATCGAAGATGGCGTCATAGTCAAGCGACCAGTAGAAATGCGTCCCCTCCCCCCGTTTACTGCAAGCTTATCCTTCGCGTCTGTCCCCCTATTCACAAATCTTGTTCTTTTCTCCCCCTGTTTTGCGTTCGCGCGTTTTGTATATTGCACAAAGTTTGAGCAGCGCGTATTGTACTTATATACATAATACATACTTCAAGTTTGTTTTTGAGGTTTTTCTTAGGTAACTTTTTGAAATTTATTTGTTGCAACTGATTGAGTTTTCACCAAAAAAAAAAAAAAAAAAAAAATCGTTGACTTATTAACTCTAGGTAGCCATTTTGTTTAATAACATAACGGCGTAGTATTATTTTTATTAAAATACAAATTTAAAGCAGTTAAAAATATTTTTTACATTTAATATTTATTTCCGAAATAATTTAACATGCTAAGGAATAAAATATTATTTTTTAAACGAATTATTCTATTATGATTATAAATAAAAGTACAAAAGCGTTCGCATATAAATTAACCTCAACAAAATTTTTTATTCATCCAATTGTTTTGATTTTAGAATTTTTTATAATAAATATATTTTTTCATCACTAATGAATCTTGAAAATAAAGATTTTGGTAAATATGATTGAGTGTTTTACATGACTATAAATATTTAAACTATTTCGGCTTAAAGGTTGTTCCATTAACGTTTGCAAGCAATCTTACATTAAAATATAATGAAACATGCTTAATTTTTTATTTGCGTTTTACGAATTCTCCAAACTACCGTTGATTTTTCAGGTATTTAATAAAATTAATAGAAATATTCGTATTTTTAATTTTATATCTTTACAAATTATACGTATATTGAAAGCACGCAATGAGTATTTTTTTATGCTTTATGAAACTTTTCTTATTTAAATATGTAAATTATCTATACATATATTAAAAATTGTGTTTTGTTATTAAACATTTTTGACAATTTGAACGTTTATTATTTATAAACAATTATATTATTCTTATACTCTCTTCTTAAAATTAAAAACGTTTATAAATATTTTTGCGGTCTCTTTCATTTCTTAATGTATTTATTCGATTACTCCTTTGTCTTTTCGTCCTTCCCCCGATCTTCAATTACACTCGAGGCAGGCCAAAGAGGGAGAGATCCAGCGCCCCTTTTTGCCCAAAAGTCAACGCCGCAAGCCCGATTCTCAGCCCCGCTCTTTTTTTTTTTTTTTTTTTTTTTTTTTTTTTTTTTTTTTTATCATCGCACTCTCTCGAATTCTGCCCGCTAGCGCGTGTGCCCATATAATATTAGGAGAGGCTTTCGGAAGGTCGCGTACGTACGAATGTTACGTGGTTAATTCCGTGGGGTAGGCTGTCTGTAGCCCGGATATAGGGTATGATTATGAGTGTGTTTGTATATATTTATATAGGGACAAATGCAAGAAGGGGAGAGGCAAAAAATTTTTGTCCCTTACAGAGTAGAATCGCTTGAGCGCGCATATAACATGGCCGCAATTAATTCGTAGGCGCTGACAAATCTCGTACAAAATGGCGCTGCAATATCAACGCTTTAAGTAAGTTTATAATTTTTTTTTTATTAATTTATACATTTTTACTTTAAAGAATTTTTTATTAATAAGCATTATAACATTTTTAACTTGTATTTTTTATTTATTTATTTATTTATTTTTATTAATAATTTATGTTTTATTTTATTACAAAGAAATACAATACTTAATATCAAACAAAAACAGTCTGTAATCATCATTTGCATCACTTTTTAGTAATAATACATTTTTATCCATTGATGATACATGTATTTAAATTTTAATCTTATTTAGAAGATTCAACTTTAATTTTATAAACAAATTAAATTAATAAATATGAATAGTAAAAAGTTATATTTGAATATTATAACAAAATGCGAAGCAAGTTTTTAATTAATTAATTTTCATTATTTAAAAAGTAAACATTAATTTTTACTTTAGTTAAATAACATTATGCCAGTTAAATGACAGTTAAATAACTCGTGTAAACTATACGCAACGATTCCAACCACTTGGTAATTTGAAAAAGATATTAACTTAAAATGCTGCAAAATAAAGTAAAATCCACAAGATAACATTTACCGAGTATAAGTAATTCAATGAGTAATTCACTAACAATACGATAAACCCAAACTATTAGACAATTCGAAAAATGAATCCCATAATGAACGAGAAAAAGTAACAGCACAAAGAGAAAAACGTACGAACGGTAAAATTTCGAAGAAGCGTCGGCCCGTGCATTCTGCGAGTCGGCAGGGGGGTGTCAACGGATCTCCTCCCAGCGGGACTTATTTTTAAGTGTGAGAACTCACTCGATCGCGGAAAAGTCATATACGGAAATGTCTATATATATATGTGTGTGTGTGTGTGTGTGTGTATGTATACGGACCCCGGTGGCTTTTCCTCGACAGGTTTGTTTGCTCTCCCGGCGGGCGATTAGCCTATTCCGTATTTGCTAAAGCGATTGCGTTAGCTTTTTCGCTGCGTGGGTTCATTCGTGTACACGTATACATCGTTGGAGTAACTTGGGTTATTTATATCGGTGGCAAAATTTCCGAGGCAAATTTTGACGTGTGTCTTAGGTTGGATAAACATTGCGAGTGAGGAATTGGATTTTGATGTGAGAAAATGTTGCGTTGCGGAACATGGGATCGATGAATGTATTGTTTGGAATCGAGGGGCGCGTTGTGAAAAGATTATTTAATTTCAATTAGAAACAATGTTTTATCCTTAGCGTTTCCAATAATTATTTTATACAATAATAAAATATTTATATGCATAATAGTAATATTAATAATTTTATCATTCTTTTTTCTAAAATTTTATACAATTTTTAAAGTATTTCGTTTATCAATAGCGAATATTTTTAAGTTACAATGTTAATTAAAAAAACTTTATAGATGTTACAATAAGTTTACGTATTTTATTATTTTTTTAATAACTATATGCATAAATTAAAATTCAAATTAAAAACTAACAAGCAAGAATTAATTTTAAATCACAACAGCACAATTAAAAAATCGGATAAACGTAAACTTCAAAAAAATCCTTAGGTTAAAATCTTCCGTCTTCTTTCATCGGATCTTTCAGCCTTTTAAACTTTCTCTCTCTCTCTCTCTCTCTCTCTCTCTCTCTCTCTCTCTCTCTCTCTCTCTCTTTCTGTCGCACACGCGCGCGCAGTTAAAAAGTAAACGAGCTCATCCCTCGTTCGGTTAAACACAATATACCGGCTCCCCTTTTCATCTTACATAATCTCTCTCGCGCGCGCGCGCACGGTCGATTCTTCTTCTCCTTTCTTAACCGTGTGCGCCGCGGCTGTAAGCGAGCGTTTACGCCGGGATTACAACGTCGAGACCCGTAATCTCAAACGTATATAGGTATACAAGGGGAAGAAACACTGTGGCTTCGAATGGCCGTTTCACTCGCCGACGGCACGATCCGCGCGTCATTCCCTGATCGATCCTGGGGCTTACTCCCGATGCGCCTCGAGCTTTACGAGTATATCTCGTTTTTCGTGACTACAACGCCTACCTTACTATTTGTAGGCGGGAGCGAGAGAATCGCCGATGAGTTAATTTGTGAAGTAAATATTGCGGCTAATGATACTATTTCGAAGTTTGTATTTTAATAAAGAAAAAAGTGATATCGGAGAATTTTTATTTATTTTTGTTAATTCTATAACTATAATTTTTAAACATATTCTTAAAACGAAAAATACATAGTAGTAGTATATATTAACTGTTAAAGCGAGACTAAACAAATGACGTCATCAATGTCGAGCTAACCGACCTTGAGGGGGATGAGGATAGTGGACCGTGGTCATTAGGTAATAAGATACCGACAAAGGGTTTGTTTATATAAACAAATGATTTCTTTACACAAACAAGTAATATGGCCCTAAAAAGGTCCGTTTAATTTAATTACTTCATTCTTTTATAGCCATTTTTCTCAGAAATTGAGAAAGCGTTGGGAGAATATTTTTCAAAAAATTGATTAAACTTCGAAGATTGAGAATCCTTGGACTTGTAGGTAGTATTTATTACCCGACGTATTTTTGCCTCGCAATTACTCCATGTATGCAAATGTATCTATCCGTTGTTGATGACAAATTTAGTAGAATGACACCCAATTTTGTAATTTATTCTCTGAATTTATATGAGAAAAGTAACTTTCCAGATAGGTAGAATTTTATCAATTATATTATAGATACAAAAAGAGACTTTTCATTCGTTGTAAAATATCATTTTATCGTTGACTTTATTTTTATCGCGATATTTAGTAAGCCGTGTAAATTTTAAGCGTTTTATACGATAAATAAATATTTCTCTTTCTTTTGTTTTGTTGTCGTTTACTATTTGCAATGATACAAATTTTGCATAGGACGACCCCATGGCTCGAAGCTTAATGTATATCAAATTAAAACTTGTATTTTATATTCTTTCGAAAGAGTAGACAGTGATAAAAGCTGTAATGAAATAATACATTTTCTTTGCAAAAAAAAAAAAAAAAAGAGAGAGAGAGAGAGAGAAAGACACTAAGAAGGAAGGAGGGAAAGAGAAGAGAATAGCGTTCAGCAAGTTGTGACTTGTTACGGTACTACGTATATATATATATATTACATACAGATTACAAAAACCAGCACCAATACAAGTTTCACGCGGTCAAACGAATTTATTCGTTTGACTTTTGCCTTTTTAAGTTTTTTAAACAATTTTTATAAAATTTAGCAGCTAATTCATTGTTGTTACGTGCGCCTTTTGAAAAGAGGCGCAAAAACAAATGTAACTTAAAGCCAGCGCACACATGTGATATAAAAACATAACGCAATATCCACCGCACACTTGCGAATTATAACTTTGTAATTTTTTCTTATTCCAACGATATTGTTTAAAGTTTATTTTGATTCTATTGAGATGATGTTGAAAAGATGGAAATCCGTAGCTGTCGAAATAATTTTCTAATGCATTTTTGTTAAAATATATGGCGATCCAATGAAAACCCGGTTAATCGGATGTATCTACGTTGACAATCATAGCCGCAGGTAAGCTTAAAAATTGAGGTATATGATAGGCTGCGTAAACACCGATCGAGTTGGCGCTTAAACCCCGAATCGCTCGTCTTATTTCACAAGTGTTCATCTTCCTTCTTTTACTTTTTCAAAAAGCCAGCGTCGTAGGTATTTTTTGATTAATTTGATTAAATAATTATTTGACGATGCTCAAAAGAATAATTTTAATTTAAAAAAATAATTATGAATTATTTTTTTAAATATTTATTTATATATTAAAAATAAATATAAATTTTATAACATCACAAATATATATTTTGAAAATTAATCATTAAAATTTAACTAATATATAATATTTTTATCGTAATTTCAGAAATATTAATTATAATTAATTATAATATTAATTTATTATTTCAGCAACTACTACTTAATAAACATAAAATATTCTTTTGAAAATTCTTTCTATTTAAATAAGATTTACATATGTTCTCGATGGCATCATTTTCAGTGAAAACTGCTTCGTCGAAAACTGGTTTGGAGAAACTCTGACTGCCAACTGGAGCTTCAGTTTTTCCAGCCTCTTCGATCTTTTTTCTGATGCAACTTTTAACTGTATCTGCGAGATCTAGTCCTTTTATCATAGAGGTTGTTAACGATTCCCTGAATATACAGGATTTGAGTGCGCGCTTTGCGATTTCCCTTTTAGTTTTTGCGTTTGCTTTGATGATGTCGTCATATTTTTGGACATCTATATTTTCTTTATTGCCCTGTTGAAAAGTTTGCTTTATTAATGTAAATAAAAACAATGTCGATTAAAATTCTTGCAAAAATACAAAAAAATATTATTGCATTAAAATTTAAAATTCTCGTTTAAAATATTAAATGTAATTTATATTAAATATAACTCATTACTAAATTTATATTATTATTTTAATTAATTTATGATGTAACACAATTTTCGTGTTAATTTATAAAAATGACATAATCTTTGAGACTGCAGAACAAATAACCGTCTCTCTTTTAATATACACATTTACTTATGTATTTTGACTAATAAAACTTAAGAATAACACGCAAAAATTGTATATATCTTGAGACATCCGTTCCTTGTCCAGGAAAGAGCAAACTTCGTCTTTCTTCTGAATTGTCGCGGGATCGATCAGTCTTACCTTAAAGTATGTCAGGAAAGAATAAGTTTCTGTAATCTCGACATTTGTGCAAAGGTCTGATTCATCACTGATGTTGAGATGAGTAGAGCGAATAAATGCTGTTCGCTAAGTCTTTGCACTCGGTTATGTTGACATGAGAGCCCTTGACTGCTTTGTTTCCATTTTTAACAATCGGGTTTAACTGTAGAATTTTTTATTTTAACTTTTAATTTATTATTTATATTTTGCGATAGTTTTGTCAATGACGAAAAAATATAATTCATAAGAATAACTACTTTGTTTACATCAGTATTGTAATCTAAATTCATTTATCAATTAACATTGACTATTATCAAATACTTATAGTATATATCTCCAAATACTGTGCATTTTTTAACGTCATTCGTAAAATTAACTAAAATAAATTTAACATTCGAATTTATGCCTTTTTACAGCCATTTAATTTTATTTATAAATTTGTTTAATTACCGATGAAATTAGAATAAATTTTACTTTATACTCGCGGCAGCGAACGATTTGATATCTTATATTCTTTGCTCTTTAATAAAGGCTTCGTCGTTATAAATTTTTTAATGTACTTACTATCACCCGAATATGTTCCAATAATGTTTTAATCTCCCGGAGTATTTCGTTTTTCATATGTCTTACTATTATTTTATAATTGCGTAGCTATTCAGTGGCTTCATCTATCAGTTTAAAATTCTTTTCTCCTCTATAATTCTCTTCGCCTCGAGTATCGTAGACCTGTGGTATATTGATAAAGTCTTGGATAAAGTATAATACCTTGACTTTTTTATAAATCACTATTATTTTGGATTTTTAAAACTATAGATCGAAGACTTTTATGCAAATAATTTAAAAAAAATTTGTAATAAGATTGCGTTATTTTTACAAAGTAATTCGAAGGAATTTGAACACAAGGGCACCAGATTGTGAAATTAATTTTAATACAAATTATTTTTCCAGTTAATCAATTATGTCTTTCTAAATCTCTTTTAATGTTCAAAGGAGATAAAATCTAAATTATTAATTTTTATAAAACCTTTTTTTGTTAAAATAAAAAAATCTCATACATACACGGAAAAAAATTCTAACTCTCAGAAATAGAGCGCCTTCTATATATCAATACTTCCATATATAAACTTCCATAATATCAAATGCCTTATACTATTTTAAATTAATTTTCTTATTAATTATTCTTTAAAAAAAAAAAAAAATTATATGTTTATGAAAAAAAGTACGTATTCGTTATTTATTGAAAAAAAAAAAAAAAAAAAAAAAAAAAATTTATCAATTTAACTCGTACGTTTAACGGAGTTTTAAAAAAAGTCAAGCGCGTGCTTCTTAGAACTTACACAAGCAAGAGCTACGAGACAGAAGAGAATAGCGAACTTCATGTTTTTTCGAGCGACTACCAAAATATAATAAAATCGAGCCATTTATTGTGTATACGAAATGACATCATTTTTATGAGTCATACTAAAAAATAAAATCGTGCGGAATGACTTATCGTATATAACTTTATGTAGTATTTTTAACAAATAGTAGAATTAAAACGAGGTTATTGATGTAATGTACTTCGAGGATTTAATTGAATAAACACAACGCATGAATTTTATATAAAAACAATACGTATATTTTTCCTCTACTTGTGTAACAAATAAAATACAAAAGAAACGTATAACAAAACAATAGAATTCGAACGTTGCGCTGAAGCTTGATATGCTCTCGATTGAGTCGCGCAAGAATCTGTCTGGAGAGTAGCCTTTTCGAAGCAGGATACTTCGGTTTCCTAACGAGTGGAAATTCCCAATTTTGAGTGGGAAGAAAAGTGCAATAAAGATGGTATATAAGATGCGTTAGTGGAGGTAGTCCGAGATAGTGGAAACGGAAAGGACAGATTATTGCGGACTGGTTTATGATAGGGATGGATTAGTTATCAAATAGAGCGTGATGTAGGAAAAACGCTCTTTCCTTTTTTAAGACAAAACATATGTTGGTTATGGCGATTGAAATGGAAGTGCGAACGTCGTTAAAATAACATTAGGCGCTTTCTCGCATTGTTTTCGGTTCGTCTCGATATTCTTATTTGCAAGGAAGATAATACTAAAGTAAAATACAATAATAGTAAGCAAAAATTACATTTTAGCGATACATAAATGAAGAATATAATAATGCGTAAATGAACATAGATATATATATATAGTAATGTGTATATGAGAGGGACCTTACATTGCTACAATACAAAGATGAAAACATAATTCACCAAAAGTAGAATGCATTTACGTAAGTAAAATGCAGGAACAACAATAAATCAAAGCAATGCACTAATAAATAACGATCGACGATCAATGTAGATAAAAAAAAAATCGTTATTTTAGTTTTTTATTTTAATTTAAATTACGCCTCAAAGATAATATTTACTTTAACAATAAAAATTAGCATTGTTTGTTCGTCAAAGAATGTTTATTCAAGAAAATAGTGGAAGAAATTAGAAAAGAAGAAAAGTAGAATTAAAAAACACGAATGACCTTGTCTTATATTGCGCTTAAAGTTGCTGTTTTCGACGCCAACTACGAATAGAGAAAGAGACAAATTACAAAAAAATAGTTTCTTACTAAATCTTTTAATTATAATAACATACGGCACGTTCTACGGCTTATCGTAATGATGAATGTTGTAATATAGATATACGCTATTTTCTTATCTGTATTATCCATCCTCGACTTCTTTGCTTCTCGTTGATTTAGAGTATAAAAAAAAAAAAAAATAAGAATTTTCAGTCACCAATGATGTATACTTTATTATTCTATTAAAACACCTGCTATTTTTATAAAGTGCGCAGATGATAGAAGTTATATTAATACAATTGATAAAAGATAATATTAATTGTAATTAATATGTTATCGACATTTAACATTTATTTCTTTAATCTAATTTCAAATTTATAAAATTAAAAAAAAAAAATAACCGTAAATCGGTCGAATTGTTTAAGTGAATTTAAGCGATATTTTTTTGTATTTTAGTCTAGAAAACAACGTTAGTATGTAAAGGAATTAAATTAAATTAAAAAGTAGTGGAAATAGTTACAAATTTTATTTAGAAACTGCATCGCGTTATGTCGTTTAATCGATTAATTAGAAATTCCAACTTGGGACTCGAGGGACTCTACGATCGAGGTAGCTATAGTCTAATGAAAAAGTTTCGAATAAACTTTCACCCTATTTAAATTCAAAGAAATTTTGCTAAGCAACGTTCTTTCTTATTGTCAAGCGTAAATTTTTATTTTTATATATTATATTAAATTATTGTTTCTTTAAAATCCAATGTTATTCGATGCTCCCAAGAATTTTTAATCGTCATTTTTCTTATCAATGCTAACTTTTAAAACTCGAAAAGCACGAGCTAATAAAATTCCTCGGGAATTGTATGATTTTATTTAATTTTACACGATCACGTTTTACAATCTTGTATTTTATTTTTTAGTTTTTTTCGTTTATTTTAACTTGTTAACACACATTAACGACCCGACCGACAATGTCACCAAGTTTGTAGAAACAATAACAAGTTGATTGTTTAATTATAAATTTAAATGCAATATTGAATAATATAAAAATATTTCAATTATTAATAATCACAATTTCGTTGCATGAACACTAGTAATAAGAAAAATTTACCTAAACTTCAAACGTCCAAACGACCATTCTACGCTCGCCTTAAAGGTGACACTTTCAACACAACTATATACCGTTATTACGAAAAATCTTAGCTTCCTCGATCATGCAACAATGAAAAATGGCGCTCTCTCTCTCTCTCTCTTTCTCTCTCTCTCTCTCTCTCTCGTATGCACAAGAAGCGAGCACTCGTTACGTTAGGCGACAAAAGGCCATCCCCTAAACGTTACGTACGAGAGAAAGAAAGAAAGGGAAAATCCAAGTAACGTCCGCGCCTCGTATCCCTCTCTCGACAACAAAAAACAAATATACAGAAAAAGCCGTGATCGGATATTTCGCATCGGTATAGTCCCCCGCGGGTGGGCCGTGTTTGGATCCTCTCATTGTTACAAACAGCTCGGCGAGCGGGGCCCCATTTAAAAAGTGTTTAGAGCCGACATAAACGTCGCGTCCGGCGCTGACTCACATATACACAACACATCGCGGCCCAGTCAGCGCTCTCCGGGTGTTCCTCTCCCGGCTGCTTTTCTTAACGCCCTTTGGATAGATCGAAAGTCGCGCGCGGGAGGCACGCAGAGAGACTACCGATGATGACCCGTTGAATTTCTCGTAATGCCCGTAAGGATACTCTCCTTTGTATTATTCGGATAATTATAGTGGACGGAATTCTTGGATCGAGAGTTGAAGAGTGACTTTTTAAGCCCTCGGGTGCACGCACAAGCGTCTTCCTCGCTTGTACAATAGTATTGCAGTCTTGTCGAGAAAGTAATTTCCAAAGAAAATTCGGGGGAGGACGAGGAGGAAGGTGTCGTTTTGGGTTATTGGGTTGAACGATTGTACATAATGGTGGCCGCACGTGGACGACTCAGGGACAAAAATGTGCCTCTGGGGTAAAAAACGATTTTTATTCGACGATGTCAAAAGCGTCAATTTTTGTAAGTTGTGTTTAATATTCAACTAGTAATATTCTTATAAAACTATCATAAAAGAATTAGTGTGTTCGATAAAATGAATAAATATTAAAAATTGTTCATGTGGAAGATTATATTGAAAAATGAAGTTCTGATTCTTCGAATCGTTTGCGTAATTCAATAGCATTTACGACATTCGCGCGAATAAATTTACTTTACGAAATAAGGAAATATTAAAGCAAAGAATTTTCAATAGTATTTGTTTTGAATATCTAAACGCTATTTCATATAAAGATAATGGAAAAATAATATTCATTTTTTCTATATTTTAAACCGAATATCACTTAAAAAGTCTACTTTTTAATTTAAGAAAAAAGTAGTCTTTCAATCGAGATCAACGCGTGATTTTAGATTTTTATTGTCCAATGATGTACTTACAATCACACATAGATCTCGTATCAAGAAGAAAAAATAAAGAAAAGATTTTTATTTTTAAAAGTAAAAGTCGTTTTTGGTCAATGAAATGGGACGATTATGTGTTCATTGAAAGTTGAACTATTTTTCGAAAATATTTGATCGGTTATCTGATTCTTTAGAAGAGCTATTTTTGTAATAATACAATGTGTGAGCATTAAAGGTTAAGGCCTTTATATTGGAAAACGGTAAATTTTAGTCGCCGGGCAGACATTTTTGCAGTTGAGTTGACTTAAAAACATTCGCTTTTGTAAGTTAGTGATTAATAGAAATTCGATTGAATTCAACAATTTTCGTTGGAGCAATTTATTATTTTTCTTTTTATTTGAAAAAGTGAAGTAAACTATTCTATATTTAATCGTGATAATGTGAAAATTAATATTAGTTTACTTTACGAAAATTATAGATATTTTCCGACTATGAACAATTGTTTAATAATGAAAAAGTTCATGACACTTACATAACAATAAATCGAAAATTAATTGAAAAAAAAAGGAATAAAATTTAATGTCAAAATAAAATTATGTCAATATTTTAAAATATAAAAATTTTTAATTTAATGTGTAATTTTTGAAAAACAAAATAACAATAATTTTCTTCGATAATAAATTATCTTTCTAGACTGCAAGCATTATCTTTAAAAAATACTTTAGCAAACGAAAATAATATTCCTCGAAAGCACGTCCGCCGACATCCATTTCCTTAACGAAAATTGAAAAAAAAAAAAAAAAAAAAAAAAAAAAACGGGCTTCCGAAATTCTTTAAAATACCTTCATAAAGTCATTCATCGATCTGTGTAAAGTGTCCTCTTTCGCTATACTGCCAAATGAAATGACTTCGCGTAAACACACGTACACACGTACACAAACACACACACACATACACACACAAAAATCTTTCAAATGTAGACATCAACACCCGTGGCGCGTGGATCGGACACTCGCGGATCTATACGCGTCCATAAATAACCTACTTCCTAAACGTTGCCAAATAGCACGTGTGCGTACTAACACGCGCATACTACGCGCGCAGTACACCAAGAGGCCGTGAACTTTTACGCGTGTATATGTATATAACGGAAGGGACTACGGTGCTTTTGTACAATGGCGCGATGTGCGCGCGAGGAAACGAGACAGACGACGACAAACGAGGCCCGTACGTTTTACAAAAGAATCGCCGGTCCGACGCTTAGTTTCGGTTGGCCATTTGGGCTTGCTTTCGCGCAATGTCGAACGACAATGAGGAAGGTACGATGTGTCGACGACGGGCCTTTAAGTTCGTTGTGAAAAGGGAAGCTCCGCGAGAGCGGCTTCTGTATTTGGACTTTTAACTCGCGCGAGGATTTATGGGGAGTTTTTGGTACACTCGATGTAGAGATAGTAATGGCGCTGACTCTTTTGTTTGAGCCGGCTATGAAGATTTCTCGATTTATCGAGCGTTTCGTAATTATGGTTTTAAATGATGGCTTAAATTTTCAGGATTGGAGAATTACGTGAAAGAGATGTGAATTGCAGTTTATGATATCGTTTGCAGTACGGTGATATATATTTCATTCGAAGGGGAATTTATGGCGATTAAGCACTGATAATGGAAGTAACAAATTAATATAGAATCAATGAAATTTTTGATATTTATGTATATAAGCTTTTATCGTTAAGTTACTAAATCATTTGTAAATGTATCTCTCTTATTATTATTGTAAGAACAAACTTATTAAAATAAAAAATAAAAAGGACTCAGCGAGCCAACTTTAAGTTTCATTTTATTTATAACATATAATATAAAATATATATTGATTAACAATTTTTTTTATACTTTATACGAGTCGAGGCAAACAAACATCATTAGACAATTATAATTATTAACAAGACAAGACAATAAAAAAAGAACGGATGTAGTTGAATTTTTTTATCAATTTCGGTAACTTAGTATATAGACAGCGTTTTAAAACCAATAATTAATGTCTATTTCTTTCCAAAAGATGTTGCATTAAAGATATCAATATATGCGTAATAAGATAAACTAAGCAAGGTCAATAAATTTTTATCTTTTAGAAAAGGTTTCGTTGAATAGCAGCTCGTTCTACAAAGTTAATACTATTTGCGCTTAACTACGTAAAAAAACACCAGATGTTCAAATGCATAAGGTTATTTTTAGGCTTCTTTACAAAAAATGATATAATTTTTAAATTTTATTATAAAACAATCTTTTCATTTTACAATTCTTTAAATTAAAAATTTAAGTATGGAGAAATCTATTGCCTATTAATATGTTAAATATCATATTTATCGTGAATAAATTATTAATTATATTAAAAATTAATTAATTTTTTAATTAAAATTCAATGAAAAAAAAAGTTTTATTTTTTAGTTGATATATTTTATATAAAAAAGTATAGACGTGTTTTTTTAATATTTTTTTATTTTTTATTTTTTTGTTCTATTAATGTCTTAATTTTAAATCTTTGAAAGTAATCGCATAATATTTCTTTCAATCGGCCCCTTCGTAATCCAAAATCTTATAAACCACAGTAGCCCTACCGTTTACTTTTTTACACACATACACACATACGTATATATATATATATATATTTTTTTTTTTTTCTTTCATGTAAACCATACTTAAAATTATACCAACTTACTCCCTTCAGCTTACACAATTAAAGCTGATCGGCATTCCCGGTATTCAATACGGTAATCTCAAAAAATTTCCCGTGACTTTTGTGCACCTTGCGTTCCGCACCTCTCTTCGCGCAATTTTACTTAACAAAGAAAAAAAATTTAAAGAATATAATAAGTCAAAAGTCGCACGGGGCTGGGAAATTCGTCGGTCTCGTTTCTTTGTTGGAAAAGTGGGCTCGTAGTGGGCGGGTGCATAGTTAAGAGAGAGAGAGAGGGAGAGAGAGACAGACAGAAAGTGAAAGAGAAGGTAAGGGAGACACACAAAAATTCAATGGACTTCGAGTTTCATTCAGCGTCACCTGCGATGCTTACGGTGTATCTGCATAGTGAGTAAGAATCGTGAGAAACGTTACTTCGATAAATTCTTTTTTTTTCTGCTTCCAAGCTGAGTTCCAAGTTGACTCTCAAAGATGAATGAAAATCAAGGACGTTTAACATTGCGAGCGCGTATTATACGAAATTCTCTCCTTTTTTATTTATTTCTTTTAGAAGAATTCGAAAAAAAAAATTTAGAAGATTTAAAATTCTTCGAAAGTCGTTTTAATTTTTCTTCTTTTTCAAGTTGCAAGTAAATATTTTATAATAATGATAATTGCATCGAATGAAACCACTGAAACCAAATAATTCTTTTAACTATATTTTTCTATATATTTTATGCTATATTATTTTACAACTTATATATTTCATAAAAAGTTACTTGTGACAGGTAATTATGGTAACACCATACTTGCCGGACACTTGTAGAGTATATGGTGATGCTCGCAGTACCATATACGCATTTAAATGATCAACATATATTTTTAGATACTGTAATAGTTTGTCTATGTTTAAAATTAAACAAGTAGATGGTAATGCTCGTGGTAATTTATATAATCAAGATATATTTTTAGATACTGAAATAGTTTTTTTATGTTATAACTGAAACATGATTCGATAGTATCCAAACTTTCAGCTATACTTTCTATGTATACAAGTACATTTACAATATACAAAAATGATATAGCATATGCTAATTTTTTCCTCAATAAATATTAAAGAAAAAATAAAAAATTAACATGATTTCATATCTTGTTGTATATTTGTATGATTTTAAATATATACATATATGTAATAAAAAATTATTAAAGTTTGTCAATAACAATTTTTTAACATTTGATAATTTTTCATTTGAAAAATAAAGCACTTCATAATTTAAATAGAAATAGAAAAATATAATTATTAAATCAAATGTTCATTTATTTTTTTATATTCTATATATTCTATTATTTATATTCTCCACCATTACACTCTACAAGTGTCCGGCAAGTATGGGTTACCATAATTACCTGTCACAAGTAACTTTTTATGAAATATATAAGTTGTAAAAGAATATAGCATAAAATATATAGAAAAATATAGTTAAAAGAATTATTTGATTTCAGTGGTTTCATTCGAAGCAACTTCCTACTATCGTACGAAAACAATATGAAATTATATGTAAATTATTGAATTGAATTAAAATAAAAATTAAATAAATGCAAGAGTAAAAAGAAGAATCATCTCACATCATTGATGATATTTTGTATACTTTGATATTTCAATTCAAAGTAACATTTCAAAAGTAAATTGTAAAAAATATAAAATAATATTTTTTAGTATTAACTAAAATTATAAAATAAATGTGTTCGACACAAATATTGAAATACTCAACAACATTAAATAGATTTCACAACTTTCGTGCGTAGAAATTTGTGTAATGACTTTTTATTAATCCCATAAGATAAGTAAATAATGACCAGGTAGCGGTCAAAAAATACATTAATAAAAAGAAAGATGATATTTAGCAATATTATTATATTTTATTGCTTTCTTTAGTCTAAAATATTTTAAAATTAAAGAAAATTTGAAAGTGTGTTTATGAAAATTAATTATTAATTATATTTTTTCTCATTTTTTAATAACAACGAAAACGATAATTTTTTTGTATTCAAAAGATTGTTGTATTCACATGTAGATATTCATTAGCATATTATATATAACAACATCGATGATCAGCTATCGTTAAAAAAAAATGTGTTGATAAAAAAGAAAATACTTAGCAATATTATTTGATTTCACAACTTTCGAGAGTCAAAAATGCTGATTTTAAATATTCTTTTTGATAAGTTACTCACAGGTGCCATACTAATATTCGATAAATTGATAATACACGAGGAGAGCACAGAAAAATATGTTTAAACGACAACCAATACTTGCCATAATTTTCTTTTTATTAAAAAGGTTGTATTTACATTGATTATTCCGCGTCGATGATCGGGAAAGAACTGCCCGAATTCGCGCTCTTACGAAATCTCAAGACCCCCACTTATGAAGATAATTCCTTCTTACGCACCTCTAACATCTAGCGTGGCGACCATAGAGATATTATCTCTATGGTGGCCATGCGTGCTAATGAATCGTTGGACGCGGAAGACTCGTGTATTGCGTGGATGGGTTCCCCTTCCTTCCCCTTACCTCATCTCGCGGATCGTTCGCGATGCGACGGCGCACAAAGGAACGTCGCGTTTTTCGGGAGACCGAACAAATTGTATATAAAGGTAAGAGCGAATACTTTAGCCTAACAGTTGACTTTCGGCTTTGATTAAAAAAAAAAAAAAAAACAAAATTAAAAAATTCGCTTTGTTATAAATTTTACAATCATCATGTCGTCAAAAGTTATTTTCACGCTTTTATTGTGTCTTTTGGTTATTACGGTTTACGCTTCAGCCGCAGGTTTGTAATTAAAAAACTACGATATAAATAATTCTTCTCGATTCGCGTAATGCTCTTGTTTGTAAAATTAAAATAAAATAAAGAAATGAATAAATTTATTATAAATAAGATACAATACATCACGGTTGGGGTTCTTAAATCAAGCACATTGAAAAACATCGTTAAATCATTAATTATCTTACAGAGCCAAGAAGATGCTTTCCGGGAAAATCATATTTTGACGGTTGCAAAAGATGCTTTTGCCCTCGAGATGAAAATACAGGCATTGTCTGTAGGAAGATACGTACATTTAAAAAATGTTAACTTAATCTTTTATCAATTATTTCTTTTTTATAATTATGATAATTAAACGATTATATGCTCGATTGTATTATTATTTGCTACTTACAGTATTAAACTACCGTTTAAGCAAAGTTGCTAATATTCTTTAAATAACGGTTTACAAGATTTACAATGATATTTAACTTATTTTGCATACTTCTATTGATTTTATTAGTTATTTTATAAAATTCGTTACATTGTTGTTATTTGTATTATATTTTAAATCAACTTAAATGATAAATATTGCGATAAAATAATTTAATAAAAAATTACACGTATACCACTAATAATTAAAGTGTACTTTAAATATCGCATAATTTTTAAAACAATTTGATATTTTACAGAAACGTAAACAAAGCATTTTTAAGTCCTTTATTTATTGCAAAAAAATTATTTTGCCATCGAAAGCGAATCAAATACGACGATTGTAATTACTATCAGTAAAATGATGGTAAATATTAAAAGAAATGTGCCTATAAATTTCTGCAAAATTTAGGCTATTTTTTTTTTTTTTTTTTTATTGTAATAATCGGTTAATTTTTATAATAATTTAAACAAAAATATATGAATAAAATTAATCGATAATTTAATCAAGAGTAAGGTAAATTAATTTTGTTTATTTTTCGCTGAATTTAAAATTAATCGTTTTTAGATAAAAAGTCGATACACTTAAACTTGCGTTCGAACGTATTCCGCATATATCTGCTTGTACAGCTATGCATACAAATTTGTGCTTTTATAAATTTTATAAATTATATTCCAAATGTGTATCTATAACTAATAAAGAAATAAAAATGTCGATTAGAAAAAAAAGTAGCTAGAATATATTTCTCCGGCAATTTCGAGACATAATCAAGGATAACTTCTTGTTTAAAGATGCGACGTAATACGTGTAATCTAAAATACCGATAACGTAACATACCGCGAATTCGTTCTCATATACGAGTATCATATGCTTGGAAAAATATTACGCTCCAGTCGACTATCTCGCGCTATATTACTTGCAAAATTATAATTTAGCAATAATTCATGCGGCTATTTCATTAATAAAAATATTGATAAAATTGAATTTATATTTGTGTTGATACAAATTTATAAATATAAAAGAAATATAATTTTAATAAATTAAATACATGCAAATACTTGCAATATATTTTATATTACAAATTTATTTTTAAATTGCATTATATAATAAAATCAATTAATTATATAATATAATAAATAAATTATTAATAACATAAATTATTTAATTAAAAAAAATAAACTGTTTTGATCATATTGTTTTACAAATTTGAGTAAAAATAAAAATTTAATTTAAAAAATAATTTTAATTTATTGGTATTTAAAAATAAAATAATGATATTCTAATGAAATAAACATTAATTTACTTTTAGCAAGAACATAGAGAATTGGAAATGAATAGGCACAAAATTGTAAATTTAGCGGCAAATAAGAAACAAGTGATTAAATATTTAATAAAATATATTTTTATGGCCAATTGTTTACATTAATTATTTATCATCACAACGAATCTTCATATAACATTAATAAGTATGAATTTGTAGGAGTCAAATCGATCCATGTTTCAGTTTCCATGAAATTTATCAAAATATCTAATTTGTATATCTGACTATTTTCTTTTTTATTTTTATTTTTTTTTGAGTACTAAAGTTTCTTTAACTATATCCAATGTGAATTATAAAAAATATATTTATAAATAATGAAAAGAAATTAATTATTGAATTTTAGAAAAATTTTTTCTTACCATTACTCATTTCAAGTTTTAAATCTTTTTGATTAATTAAATAATCACACTTTTGTTAAACAAATAATTAATTGTATTTGATAAATTCTGAAACACCTCCAATCCAGAAAAGGCTGAAAAAAGTACAATAATAAATGTTCGTATACCATGCCATAGATAGAGATCATACAGTGCAAAAGTAAATGAAACAATATTTTTAAACTTTAAACTATTATGTATAATCATGATCAAAAAAAAGGTAGCAGAAAATAAAAAAAAAAAAAAATGATTGCAAAGCAAATACAAAGGAACCTAGTTAGGTGTAAAATAAGACTTGCAATTGATTGTGTTATTAATATAATATTGATTGAAAACCCAAAAAAAAATTTTATTATAACTTTTTAGACGAATAATAAAAATAATACAATAAAATCATAAAAATTTATTAATATTGTAGGTATAAACTATTAATAAAATTAGAAAAATATATAAAATTACTTGAATTTTTTTCTAAGTGAATATTCAATAAATAAGCAGACTAATGAGTGAATTTTATAACTTTGAAAAACTAAATTTTATTATTATAAATAAAAATGAATTTATAGTTATCTTCATTATTGAAAAAAGTGCACTTACCCGATAACCATTGCTGTACATCTAAATAAAGCTAAATTAAGTTAACCACAATGTCTTTTTCTCTCTGTTGTAACACCAAATTCGACTCCTCTCTTTTGAAATATTTCACTTATTTCATCTAATAATTCAGTAGGAAAAGCACCATCGGCAACTTGAGTTGTGTCGGCTTTAACTACTGCAACAATTTCTCCAAAAACTGTAGGTGGAAATCCAAGACCAGTACAAATTCCACCAATACAATCAAATTCTTTACAATTAAATATAGTATAATATTATCAGCTCTAGAACTGACAACAGAACGACCAATTTCTAAAGATTGTTCTAAAGAAATGTTCTTTCATGAAACCCAAGCGAAAATAATCACGTGTATATAAATGTTATTAACAAAAAGTAATTCTTTATAATGATTATTAGCTTTTATTAGGTAATATTAAAATCTTATAATGTGTGGATTTTAGACTCTAATAATAGCCAATAATGTATATTAATGTTTCGAAGTTTTTATCGTCATTTTATAAATTTAATAAATGTTTATAAGATTTTATTAGATTTTTATTTTTAGGAAATGTCCTTACAAACAAAGATGCAATAAATGCTAGAATATAAATAGTTATTAGCTTTTAGAACGGTTACATATTTCTTTTTCGTGTAAAAACCAAAAAGCTAATCATTATATAATGATTGTAAGTAGTTGATGAAACCTTTAAAAATACTTTTTTAAAACCTTTATAAAAACTTTAGTTAAGTATTTTATATATTTTAGAATTTTATTTTGTATTTTGATTATACATATTTTTAACATACGCATTAATATTTAATCGTTTATTCGCATTGTCGTACATGTAATTTTACACATTATTTTACGGAAAAAAACGCAGAAAAATGTTTGACCTACGGTGGGATCGAGAACCCGGGTCCTTCGCATTATAAAGCAGACGCCCTAACCATTACGCTATGCAATGCTTGTAGAACTAAGATTTAAATTTGAATTATAAGTTGCATATATATATATATATATATATATATATATATATATATATATATATATATATATATATATATATATATAGGTTCGTTAAAATCTTTGAAAAATGTAACCTCTAAAATGGTATATATAGATCAAATCAATACACAAATAACCTCTAAAATAGTACATATATATACACACAAATAGCTTCATTTAAAATTATTTTAAAATATAGTGTGTATGTATAATATATATATATGTATATATATATATATACATTTATTACAAATATACTATATTGATTTTATTTTAGTATAGTTAGTATATATATATATACATATAAAGAGATGATGAGATAAAAACAAGAGATTATCTTGTTCAGATTATCTTATCTTAACGGGTTACCCCTACTTGCGACTTTGAAAAAATCGATTTTTTGTTAATTGCATTTTTATTGAAGTATAAGTATCTGAGAATATGACCTGGAAATTTCAAGTCAATCCGAACAAAATTGACTGAGATATGAGCGTTGAAAGAGAAGAATCCGTTGTGTAAACAACCGGCAATTAAAACTTTAAACGCGTTTATCTCGAAATGGCATTTCTGAAGTCTGTGACCAAGATTACTCAAACACTAATAAACCGATCTTCTTGAAATTTTGCAGGCTTATTTAATACATAAAAATGTAGTCTTTAATCGTTCGATTTTTCGTTAAAATCGAACCATTAACTTTGACTGTCCGCCATTTTGTGAAAAATGAATATTTTTTTAAATCCTTCGATTAAAGACTAGTTTATACTTATATTTAACTAAATCTATACATATTTTTTGTTTCAAATGATTCACTTTGCCGCAATGTTGGTCACCGCAAACCGTATAAATAAAAATACTATTTCATTGGCGGCCATTTGCCACTTAACAATGTAATATTTTGCAATAAAAAAATTACTGAAAGTTCTTCAAGATGTATTCTTTAAGATGATATAATAATCGTTTAAAAAAGTTTTGTAGTTTTCTTTAAAAAAATTCATGAAAAAGGCCTTTTTTTGTTGAGCTACAACTGGGGGTAACCCCTTAATATGAATCTAGATATTAGACGAAATGCTTGAAGAGCGATTTGATGAAAATTTAGGGGCGCGTATCGTATCTTCGTAACGAATGCACGAATGTTAATCCTTTTTTTTTATTCGAAAGAACATAAAAAAAAAGCAAAGGTGATAGATTACATTTTATTAAATATTAAAATGTATAATTAAAAAAAATTTTTTAATTTTTTCATGCATCAATTTAATGTATAAATGGCTGGCGCGCCCCTTGATTAATATTATTTTTATTGTAATATGTTTAAGTTTCTTTATTAAGATAATAAATGAAACAAATCTTGTATTTTTTAATGAAAAATAAATAAATGGCTATCGAAGAAAAAACTCGATAACTTCTTCAAACGAAGAAAGCACTCTACGAAAGTATTACTCACAAATACCAGCAAACCATTGAAATAGACATAGGAATCTTCAAAGTGCCCAGATTTTACGACGGCATTGAAACGAAGCTAAACCTTAAATTGCATCTCTGAGACAATTCCTCGACGACGGCTCGATATTCTCTTTAAAACAACAAAGAGCCGAAAATGCCGACCTCGACTTTCGCACCACCGGCATGAATAAGAGATCGAAGACAATGAGGAAAACCGAGAATTGCGAGCGCGGTACATAATGGTTCTACGAGCTATCACACCTGTTATTCCATAATCGATCCTCGCCAACCTGAGGTCGTTCGACTCGGCCTACCAAACAATACCGAATAAATTGCCGTATACCTTCGTTTCTCAAATTTTAACGGCTCTAATTCTACGTCTTTCCGTTCCTATTGTTGGCTTGCGAGCTACTGTTTTTCTTTCTTTTTTTTTTTTTTTTTTTTTCTTTTCTTTTTCGCCATTGTTCTTTTCACTATTTTTTTTTTTTTTTTATCGTTTAGTGATTACCTGATCAAATCAATTTCGATAATTTCGAAAGTTTATTAATTTTCTCTCTGGGTGGTAGAGAATCTCTGCGGTGGATATATAGTACTAATAAATTCAACTTTCGTGTGAATTTATAAAACTATTGGTAATGTATCGATTTTTAAAAAATTGATGTTTTGATTGAGTCTATAGTAAATAAAATAAAAAATATTAAAAACGTATAATTTTTTTTTTTTTTTTTTTTTTTTCTAAGTATTTTGAATGGAAATATTAATTTCGTACCACCCAAGTAGTATAGTTTTTACTCAATTTTCACAGTTATCGCTGCAATTAAATCTTCTTTTAAACTACCGAAAAATTTTTTTGGCTTCTATTTCTATTCATCTTTTTACTTTTAAAATTTAGTAATTTCCCGATCGAATCGGTTTAAATATTTTTATAATTAATTAAAGCCGTGTTTTTGTATCATGTTACTTATATTTCTTTATGATCGTTATGAGTTAATTAAATTATTTTAATACAGTTTATAATTTGATAATAGAATTAAAATGAAAAAATTTAATTTTATAAACGAAATATTTATCTAAATTACTTAATATATAGATCGATGTAAATCACAAAGACATTATAAATTTACTATTTTTATTGTTATTTTCTACTGTTTTTTTTTCATTTTTTTTTTTTTTTTTTTTTTTTTTTTAGTTTACATTTTCATAATTTTTTTTTACGCCACGGTCTCGGAGTCTTAAATTCAACATCGAGATTGTGCTTTTTATCTCCGCTTTCGCATTTTCTTTTTATCCTCAAAATAAAGATATTGGGATTTTCCTCTGGATTAACTGTAGGTAAAGCCGCTTGTTCTTTAATTTGGCCACCTTTTCTTGTAGCTTCTCTTCCGTCTAACTTGTCACCTTTTGAATGTTGCACGTTGTCGTGAGTTTTTGGATCGGGATGTGGATAAACGGATATCGTTTTGCAGCCCTCGCTTTTTTGAAAGATAATGTCGCTTCTTTGCGGAACCTAATTCAACGTGCCAAAGCGTTTAATGGAACTTTTACTTAGTATTTTATTAAATTAAAATTATTTACCGAGCAAATTATCACAGTTTAATATAAATATACTAGATAAAATAATAGAAATAAAATCTTTATCAACCGTTTGATTAACGTTCGAAGATTCCGCAGGATTAGGTTCAATGCAGTCACATGGTGGATCATACTCTTCCTTTGGCCGTTCTTTTTGTATTCTTAGAATCATGCGATTATCATTAATGACTGCCTCGATCTCTTTGTACGGCATACCCTTGCTTACGATTTCCGAGATTATTCGCGGCTTTTCTTCTTCACTTTCCATTTCGCTTTCGCAGCCGCATGAGTCTTCATCATCTGCGCGTATTACGCAAGTCGATTTTAATTTTTCATACGAATAATTTTAGGAAAAATGTGCAACAAGATTGACAGTGATTTTAAAATAAATTTATTTTTACACAAATTATATCTATAATATATTTTATCAATAAATTTACATTTATATATATATATATAAGAAAAATTATATTCCAAATCTAAATACCGGTTCTTAGTAATGAACACGAATCGAAGTTGGTAGAATTTGAAAATGAAGTTTGTGAAACCAGTGGCTCTTCTTTAACTGGACATCCACATTTCCGAGCTGATAAAATCATGATAAAATTTCGTTTTATCCGAAAGTTACAATTTTTTTAAATTTATTTAATCGAAACAATGTTAATTTTATTACTTAACCAAAAATTTTAGTTTGTCAATTTTGAAATTGTGTGAAATTAGATTTTATTCTTGTATGTGTGTGTGTGTGAGTAATCGATTTAATTCGTTAAAAAAAAAAAAAAAAAAAAAAAAAAAAAAATTGATAAATTCACGATATCAAATTTCAAATATAACCTTTAAACAAAATATTTCATATGAAAAAAGTATTTTAGGCTTTATAAACTATCAAAATTTTTTGTAAACCATGGCTTTGTTCGTGGATCCAGGTAAGAATAACTTTATTATCATCGTCAAATTACTTTCCCCAATAACTTCATTATCATCATCAAAATATAATACATATTTTTTGTTTTAACATTATTTATTATTATTAAATACAACAACATTATTTAAATGATAAAAAAAAGACTCTTCGAACGACTGCTGCTGTCCACCGATGACCGGACTCGTCGAGTCTTGTCCACCAAACCCATTGCCGACGCCGTTACCGATAACGAAATATTTTCACGAGGTGGGCGCCGAAATGATCGGCAATCAGTTGATAATTCGCATGGAAAAGGATAAAAATAAAAAGAACAAAAAGAAAGACGTATGGGAGCCACCCTGTGACTGCAATGTTATCGAGATTAAGAGGCCGACGAGTACTAAAGGTCCGCGTATTGTTAACGGTGGCGATAACAATCAAATATTATTTAGAATTCATTCTAAGACTCATCTCAACAAAAAGGAAGACGCAAATTACAAGCCGCAAACTATCGCTTACAAAGTAATCGCATTCGTTTATCGTTACTTGTTTTAATCATTTCGTTAATCGTTACTTATTTTATCTCATTTTTGTCAAATATATAAAATTTATTAAAATTATAAAAATTTAAATGCATAGATTCAACCTCTATTGGCTTATTATCAAACGACAATTATTTTATCTCGCAGATAAACAGATCCGGTACGGAATACGACAACCACTGTCGAAAAGTCACGGTGTATCCACAGTTAGGAGGACCGATATCGCAAGAGGTATACAGCGATCACATTACCGAGGGATGCCAGGACGTGTACTTGTTACGCGTGAAGAAAAAGAACGACTCGGCGGAGGACGGCAATAAGCGCAACATGGAGATCGAGCTGCGTACACCTAAACCACCGCCTGAACCCGTAGAAGTTCCAAAACGTAAAGTGTGCGAAAAACCACCGGAGGAACAGGAAAGGGACGATCAAGAGAAAATTAAAAGCGATACAAAGAAGAATGGAAAAAATAAGAAAAATGGAAAAAGTGAAAAGAAAAAGTAAAAATGGAAAAAATAAGAAAAATGAAAAAAGTGGAAAGAGAAATTAAAAATGGAAAAAAATAAGACAAATGGAAAAAGTAAAAAATGGAAAAAAAGGGTAATGCTGGCTGAAATACGCGATATCTAAATTTTTTATTGATAAAATGTTTAAAAGTATCGCGGAGATAAATATCAAAAATTTGAAATTTATTCGTTCGTCTTTGTTCGTCATTAATAATTTATATAATGTACACATGTAACTAATAAAGATAACGTAATGAAATTATAAATTAAAATATACATATATATATATTTTTTTTTTTTAACTAGTACTTTTTATCATACTAATATAATTATCATCGTTTTATAAAGTAAAATGTTTCTTTATCTACCTAAATTATTTAAAAAAAAAAAAAAAAAAAATGCATAGTTATAAAAAATACCGACGTAATAATTTTGACATATATTTTTAAAAAGTAAACATATTTAAATACTTAAAATGTATCTAACACAAGGCGGTTTCTTAAAACGTAAAATTTGTGAAAGAATCTCGAAACCCGAGAATAAGAAGCTTTGCAAGGGCGTATGAAAATAAGAAAGAAGCGAGTAAAGGTAAAAGAGACGAATAAAGGTAGATAGAAAAACTCCTTCTAGTCGACCTACTCGAAAGGGACGACGCCTTTTACGAATCGTGAATGGCAATTTGTAGGTTAAGAAAGTGATTCATTCATAAAATGCGGCGTCCTTCTCGGTAATTCATCGGGACGTCGACCCGCCCATGAATGTTAATAGTATATTCAAACTTTGGCTTTTCGATTTGAAAATTAAATGCATTTATTTAAACAAGAAAATGAATAATTATAGAAATGAATTGCGAACTTGAAAAATGTTCTTTATATTTTATTTGAACGATTAATAAGACTTTTATTTTTATTACTTGGTCTTTTTTAACATAATTTCTTTTTCAACGATATACATTTTATATTTTATAATTTATTTATATTATTTAAAATTTTATGCGCTCATACGATTAAATAAGTATATTTAATTAGAGTAAATTTATATAAGTAATAATTCTGTGCGTTGTTAAAAATTTTTCACACTCGAGTAAAATTGAAACAATGAAAGAAAAAAAAAAAAAAAAAAAGTAATAAAAAAATAACTTTTGCCGAAGTCATTATAATCGGTTTTAAAAATTATCAACTCGTATATACAGTTCACGAAGTGTCGAGTTATTAACAACGACTTATTAAAAAAAGATTTTAAAATTATTTATTTCAAATCAAATGACATAAAAAAAATTTATTTCGTCGGCGCGAAAACTTTCTTATATGTATATTTTTTAATGTAACGTATTTTAAGAATTGTTTCGATACGGCTTTCCGCTACCGAATGAAACGTTCTCGCACAGAAATTTGTGAATGAAGCATACGCCATGAATAGCTCCTAGTTCGAACGATGACTTGGTTAGTATTATTATGCTCGCATCGTTAGCATATAACGATTAATGATGATTCTACGGTCCCGGTGAGAAGCGTTGCGTCCGACCTTTCTTTCGATCATTTTCACGATATTCAAATTTTTCAGGTGGCAACTAACAAGGTGACCGAATCAACGTCTCAAAGTACTTTGAATTCCTTCTTTTATTCTTTCACGGTTATTAACGATACAAGAAATTTAGACCTCTTACTAACTTTTATCGAGGCAATGATGATTTTGCAAAAAAAAAAAAAAAAAAAAAAAAAAAAAGAGGAAAAAAACAAGTGGAAAAGAAAGATACGGCAAAGCGCTTACTAAATGTACATGGAATTCTTTCATATTGTGAAAATTTTGGCGATGACGTTCAACAATTTTCTACGCATTTTTCCGTAATATTTTATATTAGAACGGATGAAAAAATTTATTTCGATTTCAAGTATTTTTCTTCTTTCCCTTGATAAAAAAAAATTTTAGTTGAAAATTTGTATTTTGCCGTTTTAAAAAATTTAATCTGATAAAAACTAACGATCGAATTATATAAAATGTTAATATCGTTTAATAAGTTTTATCGATTAATTTTTTTTTTTTTTTTTTTTTCTTCTGGAAGAGAAATTTTAAACGATGAATTACGACTTCACCTCGTTGTTTATTTAATATATTTAATTATTTGTAAAAATAAGAATGAATTTTAATATTCTCGCATTTACTGTAAAATATAATTTGGGAAAAGTACCGCGATCAATTATTATTTTTAATATGCAACTTAGGTAAACTAAAGTTAACTTTCATTCCGTATAATAATTAATTTCTTACGTAATTTTTTGATACAACAATATTTTCACATATTAACGATAAAAGGCTTCATGATTTGTCAATAAACATTACCAAGAAATGTGTGTGTGTGTGTGTGTGTGTGTGAATGCATATTGCTTGTAAGATAATGCGCGAACGTGTGCAATATTCAAACGAGTGCAAACAAAATAAATATTCTTTATCATCACTTAGTATACGTAAATATTTTTATATTCATAATGTGTTTTCGATTTTTTTAAATTTAGATCTTTATTGATTTTGTATAAATAAAATAATTTTATAAACAAATGAATTTGCAAAACAATTAAAAAAAAATTTAATACAATTGAATTGTATGAATCAATGTTATTAATATTTTCAAATAAAAAGAATGCAACTAATGGTGTTAATATTTTTCAAATTATAGGGAATCATTTAAAAATAAAAAGTAGGAAAAAACGAAACGAAGTTAAACTTTCGCATCTAATCGATCGATTTCACATGCTTCGAACGTGAAAAATTCTCTTTTCCGCTCCCTATCTCTCTCTCTCTCTCTCTCTCTCTCTCTCTCTCTCTCTCTTTCTTACAAACGCATAACACACTCTTAATACGCTCGCTGCAACTCCTCTTCATTTTTTCCAAATTCACGAAAAGAAGACACTCAAAACCGTGGCGAACAACGAGTGGACATCTCGACAATGAAATCAATAGAAGGTTAGGAAAAATTGCGTCGTCTCGAGAGCTATAGCAAGTAGCATGAATGAAAAGCGCGTTTAGTGAATGGAGAGAAAAATTGTGTGTGTGTATATATATATATATATATATATATATATATATATATATATATATTTATAAAAAAAAGAAGAGAAAAAAAAATCTTAGCATACAGAACACAAGCAGTTCTCGTGGGAGTTTATGAAATATAGAAAAGTCAGGAGTGCGTGTGGTCGTATAGGGCGAGCGCGCGACAATGGCGCGCGCCTATAAATTTTGAAGATTTCGTGGAGAATCGAAGGTCGTCATTGTGCCTCGCGGAGAGGTGGAAAAAAAAAAAAAAAAAAGATAATGTAAATTAAACACCGGAAAAAGAAGATAGACGCGTGTGTACTAGATTGCTCACAGTAATTTTGTCTTGATACTTGTTTGATTTTTTTTTTTTTTTTTTCTTTTTACGAATAAGATTTAACATTTTAGAATGTATAAATACAAGATTGATAAACCAGACCGTATTGATAAATAAATTTAGTAAAATTTTTTCGTAACAGCTGAATAAAAATCACCTTTTTTTTCAAATAACTTTTATATTTGTAGATAAATTTTAATGTGTATTATACACATAAATTTTAATGTATACAAACGGCTGCTTCATATTAACAAAAATATATACATTTACGTTTTAAAAATATCAATTCGAAACAATCGAAAAAAAATTATCACGAGTATGATTATGAAAGAGTGTACGTATAAAAATTTTAGATTCATAAATTCGTACAAACGTCTATTCTCAAGCCTTTAGAATCTCACCGAAATTTTAAGTTATAAAACCAATACGTGATAGCTTAAAAAAATAAATTCCCGCATTTGAATAAAAAAAAAAAAAAAAAAAAAAAAAAAAAAAAAAAAAAAATAGTCGTCACAAAGTGTCCCCTTACATATATATAAATGTACACATTTATGCATCAGTTGCGGTCACGAGGTTGAATAGCGACGAACGGACGACAAGTGACCGCGTAATGTCATAATGGCATTTTTGACTCGAGAGGATTTTTTCAAGCGCTGGATACGTATGTGTATCCATTGTGCGCGTAAGCACACACACACACACACACACACACACACGCGCGCGCGCGCGCGCGCACATAGGCGGGTATAACTTAGGAGGGAAGGAACACAACGACTAACGGATATAATTTATCGTGCGAAATAGCGGACCGGGCGCGATCGATGAGGGCGTATATATTTAAGCCCGAGTCGAACGAGATTCTCAAGGGTGGCATCTTGCTCCTTTATACAAGGTGTACACCGAGAGTGGGAAAGATTCTTCGACGTCGTTGAGACACACGGGCTACTTGCGACTACTTTTCTTCTTCTTCTTCTTCTTCTTCTTTTTATTCTTCTTTTCGTCTGCTTTTTTTTTTTTTTTTTTTTTTTTTTTTTTTTTTTTTTTTTTTTTTTGTACACCGAGTGAACTTTTATTATTGAAAGAAGATCGCGTATTAATGCGCGATAGTGAATAATCGCTCGTTCCCTTGGTGGGCGGAATTTAAGAAGTAGATGTGTTACGATTTTTTTATGGTTATAGGAATGTAGAAAGTGTAGTTTAAGAATTATTATTAGAGTAATTAAAAAAATTTCGCGTATGGAATACATTTTTAATCAACCAATATTATTTTAATAAATTTAAAAAGAACAAATGTAATTTAAAACATTTTACTTTTTTTTTTTTTAGTATTAGATTAATTATTTTTTTTTTTGTCAATAACTTATTTAAATAACAATGGCTGTCAAATTTTCTCATTCGAAAATTTTTCATAACTAAACATACTCAACATCAAAACGATTAAGCATAAAAAGCCAAGTACGAATATCGTTAAAATAGATCGGCAATAAATAATACTCGGCTACTCGAGCTAAAACGGTAGGAGCACACGAACAAAGCCTAAAAATTTTCCTGCGGTCGACAAGTGAATGGAGCGGGAACAACAAGTGGTCGAAATGTGACGTTCTGTGATTCTCAAAGGCTTTTAACGCAACGACGTTTTATTTTTCTTTTTTCCGAGCTACTGCTGAAAAAGTCTTCGCAGGCTTTGTCAAAACGCGAGGAGGAGGTACGATGCGAGGAATAATTTATCGTGCGAAATGAGTGTAACGACAACGCAGGTCTACTACCGTTTCACTATATCAATGGGGAAAATGTTTTTGTAGGTGGATCGGATGACAAAAAGTCCTTAATTTTCCTTTTTCTGTTTTTTTTTTTTTTTTTTTTTTTTTGGATAGTAGTTGCGAGATGAGAGTTGTGTCAAAACATTTGTCATAATATTTCTTGGCATTTATTTGGACAATGAAAAGTAAAAAATCATTAATTTTCATGTTTCTCTGTCCCAAAAGCTTTAATTTTGATAGCAATATCGTAGGTGTAGAGAAATAATGGAGCAAATGTTATAATTTTTTATCAACTTTATTGATGATATGATAATATTTTTTGTTAATTTGTAACAAATATTAATCTAAATGAAATATACTTAAAATCATTTATTTAATCCATATTTATATCCATATTTGAAGTTTGATTAGAAATGAATTTTTTCTTGATAAGTATACACATGACGCAGTCATGATATCAGTCAATGATCGATATTGTTTTTTTGCTTTGAAGCAGAAAATTTAATGAATAACGATGGTAGTTATGTAAATTGGGTATACAAAAAATCCAATGTAAATATACGTCAATAATTAGCATAACTTATAGATTAAGATAAATATGATAATAAATGTAACAAAGTAACAAAAAGAAGCTTACAAATTTTTTTTTTTATTTTTTTTTTTTTATTTTTATTTTTTTTATTTGTATAATCAGTTTCCTGTACGTTTTATTCATCATAATCAGAATATCATTTTTACAGCATAATACATAGTTTAAATCACATTTTTTGAGCTAACGTTAAAAACGTCGTTATTAGAATTTCTAATAAAAATTCTGTCAACTTTTATCAACGACATAACTACAATTTTCTATTTTTATGAATTTATATTAAAACAAATAAATAAATTGCAAATCTACACGAACGATATTAAAAATGTAACGTAAATAAATGTTAAACTGAAAAAAAATCATTTATCTTTACCATAAAATATGTAAAGTTAATAAAAATTATTAATGAAACAATACTAATATAAATCTTTGTTACTAACTTATATTTTGGTTTATGCGAATATTCAAAAATATTTAAGAATAATGATTAAAAAAGCTTAAAACCACAATAACTATATCATTTAATTAAAGTACGTTTAAACTTTATCAAAACATTAATCAATTTCGAATTTAATTGAATGAGTAATTGCAGTTAATGTCGTACAGTTGATAAACGTCAATAACGCACGTTACAATTGTAAAAGATAAAATATTAATATCTTTGTAGTGGAACGATAGCTGTGACGATAGCTTAAATGTGATTCTTCCTCGTGTTATGAATATAATTATGAAAAATGAATGCATCGGTAAAAGATAATAAAGTGAAGTTTTTAAAATCATGAATTAATGCATTTTAAAAAATAAATTAAAAATTATAATTTAATTTAAATAATTTCAAATTTTTTACATATTATTAATACACGGATATAAAAATTAACTTGATTCAAGTCGTAAATGATTTTAAACAAAAAAAAAAAATCATTTTAAAGAAAAATATTTCATTGATTTGAGAATGTCTGCCCTTGATTTGCAATATATTAAGATTTGCATTAATCTAAAACGAATAGCGGAAATTTTTGAATCAACAAAAATATTTTTTCATTTAAAATGATAAAAATTATTTTTCTTAAATAAATTTTTTATTGGTGTATCAAAACTTTAAATATTTGTTGATTGTAAAAATCGCCAGAATGTTTGTAGAAAATTTAACTCGAAGAAAAAAAATTCCGCTTTAAGTCGATTGCGTTTCTGGGTATTAGGAAAAGTACTTATTGTATTGCAATCTTAAAGTCGTGTAGTCGTTGCGCGTCGCGCAAATTTGCATATTTAATATTTTTTATCTATTTAAACGAAAGCTAACCTAGAAATAATAAAAATCCAATAGCTCGGTTTAATGTCGCCAATAATAACGAAAGCTTTTAAATAATAGAAAATCAAATATTTCAGATAATACTACTTATTAATTTTAATAAACAGTTAAAAAATTATTAAAAGTTTTCATTCTTTAAAGTAAGTATTCGTTTTAATAAAAAATTTTATTTTGCGTATTTAGAATTCATAATTATTCAGTACAATTATTTTTAGTTTCATTAAAATTTGACACAAATATAATTTTCAAAAAAAAGAATTAAATAAGTACAAAAGATTTTTTCGATTATTTGTAGATTCTTCTTTAACTAATTTGGATATGCATTTTAAGATAACAACTCATTCGACAAATACAATAGTGTTATCTTAAACTTAAGGCCAACGGGTAATAATTTTATTGTGTTTCACTCGAGTTTCTCGTAAAATAAAAAAAACTAACAGAAAATAAAAACTTACTTCAAAAATATGAATGAAAAAAAAATATATATATATACATAAGTATAAATGATAAAGGACAAAATAATAAATTGCATTATGTAAATATTTGTATCATTACATAAAAATGCAAACGCGACTATAAATAATTGTTGCACAAAATTATTTTTATACGTAAACAACATTGAATTAAAATAGTTAAATTGCGCTAAGGAAATAAAATATTTCAGTTTATATTTAAAAGCAGATACAATTCATCGATAAGTAAACTTCTTAAATTATATTATTAAATCGTAAAACATTAGCTTTTTGTCATAATGTCTTCTATATTAATCGATCTACCTCAAAATATTTTTTATTCAAATGTGTTTTTCAAAAATTATTGTCAAAAGAAGAAATATAAGTATATTACAAAACAAATAATTATAATTTTAACATTTATGAATTTTCATGTTTTTTTAATAAAATTAGATAATCAATACAATAATAAATAAATAAAATTACCTTAAAATATCTATTATAAATATTTTTTATAAACATTAATGTAATATTATCAACGTATAAAATATTAATAATGTGAACTTTTGTAAACAAGAATCGTAAAATGTTTATGGATCAAAAGTTATCCAAAACTTTTTTTAATTTTTTCATTTTGCTTGCTCACGTTGTATATGAATCTTACATTACGCGTTACTTTCAGCGGATTACGATTAAAATGAAATACGGTTAATTTATAAATCCATAATTAGCAATTGATCAATTAATTGGACGTAAAAAAATGTAAATACAATTGCTTAAAATTACTATATTATTATACTTTGTCACAAATTTTAAAAGTTGTAATGATTTGCATTAAACTTTCAACTTTTTAATCCATATTTTTATATCTTTATATCCGTAGAAAGACACGAAAAGAGAAAATAAAATATGAAAAAAGGAAAATATATATTGTATATATATACTACATGGGCTGAAAAGTCCCGGGATTTTTAATGAAAACAAGCGTTTTTTGGGCAACGTTGTATTTATTCCTCAACATAGTTGTCTTCGAGGGCGATACACTTAGTATAGCGATTTTCCAACATTTCGATGCCTTTTCTTTAGTACGAAACGTCCAAGCCTTCGAAATACGCCTCGATTTCCGCAATGACTTCCTCATTCGATGTGAATCTCTTTCCCTGGAGGCACCGCTAGAGGTTTGAGAACAAATAATAATCGCTGGGGGCCAAATCTGGAGAATACGGTGGGTGAGCAACCAATTCGAATCGTAATTGGTCCAATTTGAACTTCGCTTTCAAGGACGTGTGTGACGGTGCGTTATCGTGATGGTACAGAACTTTTTTCTTCGCCATATGGGGTCGTTTTTTCTTTATTTCGTCGTTCAGTTTATCCAATAACGATGCATAATACTCTCAGGTAACTGTTCTTCCCTTCTGCAGGTAATCGATGAAGATTATGCCATGCACATCCCAAAAAATGGAGGCCAAAATCTTCCCGGCCGAGCGTTGGTCTTTTGGCCGCTTTGGTCGGCTTTCGTGGCTTTTCAGCCACTCTGAAGACTGCCTGTTAGACTCAGGCGTATGGTAATGGATCCACGTCTCATCCATCGTCACAAAACGTCGAAAAAAGTAAACTCGATTACGCTACAACAACGCCAAACCGGCCGTTGAATCATCAACGCGCTGCTGTTTTTGGTCGACGGTCAGCAAACGCGGCACCCATCGCGTGGATAGCTTTTTCATGTCCAAAACATCGTTCAAAATATATTCCACCCGTTCTTTTGAGATGCCAACGGTTTCAGCTATCTCGCGCAACTTCACTTTACGATCATTTTAAACGATTCGATGCACTTGCTTTACGATTTCTGCATTCGTAGCTTCTTTTGGCCTTCCAGAGCGAGGTGCGTCTTCGGTGCTTGTACGACCCATTTTAAATTCACTAAACCACCGATAAACTATTGTTCTCGAAGGAGCAGATGTGAGATAACATTTCTTTAACCATTTCATTGATTATTCAGGAGTTTTTTCCCATCAAACAACAATGTTTGATCAAGATGCGATATTCCTGTTTTTCCATTTTCTTCACGAAAGCGAAGGTAGCGAAAATTAAACGACTGTAGCTTGTAAACAAATAAACAAAATGTCATGAAACTTGACACATAAACTAGTGACAGATGAACCTCTCGAAATGAATCATGTTCATTTTCTAGTGGCGTCACCAATTGAAAAATCCCGGGACTTTTCAGCCTATGTAGTATATATAATCATTGAGCAGAAGTGAATTAGAGAAAGAGAGAAAAAGCAATAAATGCCTTTACTCGTTAATTTATTGCTCAGCTCATAGGTAACCCAATCAATATTTTAAAAATTGATTTATTGTCAATCGAATACATAGTTTTTTTTATAAAAATTTAGAAAAAAACTCAACGTTAATTATTTCATATGACTTGAAAAAAAGTGATGAAAATGTTATTCTCCATAAGACTCCATATTAAATTTTCAAAAATAAAAACATTAATTACTCGCTTCTTACGTTCTTAACGATTCTAAAAATTTAACTGAGTTATCATAATGATAATGTTTATTAATGTAAAAACTTTCAACGATATCTCAATGTTAATTCTTAAGTGATAGAACTTTCTTAATAACGTGCGTTATGCATTAGATTAAAGAAAAAACTATAATCATTTGTCAAAAAAGTTTCCTGCTATTATTTAAATGACTTCTTTATTTGACAGGTGCATTCGTTATTTGGCAGCGCGGATATTTATTTACTTAAATTTCGGCTACAGCTCTTCACACACGCATACACTTGTAAGCACAAATAAAATCAGCTTGACAATTGCGTCTAAACAAATGATGCATGAACACATGTGTAATTTAAATTATGCGTCGTTTACATTATGATAAGTGCAATGATAATATCCTTGTCACCGGAACTTATTTAGTATTTATATATATATATATCATATAAATAGGTGTGCATCAAGAGTTGTTTCATAAATCAAGCGATCTTTATACGAATAAATACGAATTTTTTTTTTTTTTTTTTCTGTTAAAAAAGAACGTCGTTAAATATTGTGCAAGATGGCTCGCCATTTGAATATAAGTTCTGCGCTTTTGCTGATTGTTGCTGCTTCGATCGTCAACTTTTCAAACGCCGTTGATTACTGTCAGATAAAATCATGTCCAAATCGATCGCAAACTGTTTGTCAATTTCAAGTAAGTAAATAAATGTATATATTGTCAATAAATTCGTATATTTACTATAAAAATTGCATGGAAATTTTGCATAAGGCATTGTCTATTTACGTATACATTTATTACACGCATTGTCATCATTAAGTCGCCACAACCATCGTCCCGGTGTACTGGTTATCGAGGTTCTGGATTGACATCAAATGAAAAATGGAAAATTGTAAATTTACACAATGAATTAAGAAAAAAAGTAGCCAGTGGCAATGAAAGACGTGGACTTTCAGGAGGTCAACCAGCTGCAAAATACATGCCACCTTTGGTGAGTAATAACAATAATTATACAAAAATAATGTATATATATATGCATACATATACCTTTTAACTAGATAAATAAAATTTTTCACAATTAATTTGTATAGGTATGGGACTATGAATTGGCATATATCGCACAAAGATGGGCCGACCAATGTAATTGGGGACATGACAAATGCAGAAATGTCAGTAAGTTGATTTTTAAAAGAAAAAGTTTATTTATAATGTATAATAGTTTATATGTATATTTCAAACTTTATAATTTATTATTTACATTATTTATACATTTTTATTTTTAGACCGATTTTACGTCGGACAAAATATTGCCGTTATCGGTACGACTGGTGATGTCAATACTATTAAAGTAGAGTCTATGGTCGAAAGTTGGTACAACGAAGTTAAAGATTTTAATAAAAATGACGTTCTTCATTTCAGGTAATCTTTTAACTTGTTTAAATTAAATATTTAAAATGTTTGATGGCTTATTCGTTTAAATTTTAGCAATTATAATCGTAGATAATAAAACAAATATAATATATTATAAAATTTTTAAATGCAAGTCTATTAAAATAATATTTTCCATTATCTTAGAGCTCACCAATCACCCATGATTGGTCACTACACACAGATGATTTGGGCCAAAACCACAAGGATCGGTTGTGGCGCTACAAAATACAAGGATGGAAAGTTTAACAAGTTTTATCTAGTCTGTAACTACGGACCAGGCGGTAACATTATTGGACAACCAATTTATGAAACTCGTTAATCAAAAACTATAATCTATTTAGTATTTACAAATTATGTGATGTAAATTATAAAGTCAAACGATATATTATAATTTATCTTTAAAAGTACGCACTTATATTATAATTTTCGATATAATAGCAATTACAAATGTAATATAAAAATATTGTATAATAATGAATGAATTGAAAATTTTTAACTTTTACAGTATTTGTAAAAAATTTCTATTGTTTAGTGCAATTTGCAATATATGTGTACTACTAAATTCTTTTTTTTTTACTATATCATAGTTAGAAAACTATTAAAAATTAGTACAATATTAGATAATATAACGAGAGGTCGAAGGATGCGTGAGTAGTCCAAGCTGAAGTGGTAATACTGTGTATGTCGCGCGTGCGAAGACGCCTTTGTGTAATAATATTAATCAATAAAATATAAGAAGGTATAAATTCTTAAAAAAAATTCTTTAGACTTATACAAATATTTTAGTATAATTTAAAATTCAAAATAAAAATTTTGTAATAGAACTTTTTAATTTAAAAAAAAAATGAAAAAATTTTTTCGTTGATTTTCCTTTTTGTTTCTACTGAAAATAATGGATTAAGTTTAAGCTTAACACGGAATACATCGAAGTTTCGTGTATTAATTTTTGAAAAAGGAATAAGCATAAATAACAAAGACATGGTGAGTTTAAGTAAAAAAAAGTATTCAAATTTTTTTTGGTAAGAAATATCATTTTCTTCGAATATTTAAAAAATGATGAAAATGAACTACAATAACGAACATAAAAAGCTCGTTATTCGTTATTTTTTTTTTTTTATATTTTTACGAATATTTCTGTGCGAAATTAAAAAAAAAAAAATTAAAAGTCATGTCTTAATTTAATTAGGTCAAAGAATATAACAACTATGTAACTAACTATAAATAAAAAATATTATCTGTTATAATAAATGTTAAAATTACTTTATTATCCTCTCCTCGAAAATAAATCGAAGAAGATATTTATTTTTAAAACTTTTTTCAAAAAATTTTTAGATACATTTGAATTGGAAAGAAAATCAACTTGGCAATCTTTATCGAATTTTTCTGTCCTAACGGTAACAGGTTCAATTATATTATATATGGTAATTCTATTGTCTTCCATTGTATTTTCTGGAGAAACTTCGAAGCTTATATTCATTTTATTTTATTTATTTATTTTTTTCCATTCTTTTTTTTTTTTTCTATATCTTTAAAAAGTGTTTATCTATAAAAATGTTTTTAAAAATTTTATTCGCCAAACCATTTCTTTTCATTATTATTAGAGATTTAAGCTACTCATTAGTTAAAATTATACATATACTTATTTAAAACAACATTCTTAATTATTTTTGATTTTTTATAAATTGAAGGGAATATTGCCGGTATGTAGCTTGGATTTAACTTTATTTTTCTGCCAACAAAAATATAATCTCTACAAATACAGTCAAGCTTGGCTTTAGAGTTAGCTTGGCTCAATCTGATCCATTAACACTATAAAAATATTATTTTCTTAAAAATTAACACTTGAAAATCATAATGACTCTTTGTATCTAGTCTTATAAAAGAATACGTACATTATCTATTTTCTGTACTCAGACAAGAAATCAATTGAAATCTTTTTTTCGTTTAAAATGAATATCAATACATTGAAGTTAATAGCCTTTTTCTGCTGACAGAACAAAGGTGTTACCAGTGGTTACTTAAAAATTTATATTTATAGAAAACTGCCGATGTTTTGTAGTCGCGCTAGTTGAGCCTTTAAAAATTTAAATACAGTGGAGCAGCTTAAATATGTGAAAGTGTATTTCCATTTCTACGATACATTCATTTAAATTTTAATTGTTATAAAATGTATATAAAATGTTTTCAAATTTATTTATAAATAATGTACATAATGTACTTAAAAAAAAAAAAAAGTTATTCATGTGACATGATATTATAATCATTAGAGGATAATCTTGCTTTATTTTATTTGCCATTTCCAAAATTAAAAAATTAATCACCTTCTACTTTCAGAGCAAAAAATTTTATGATAGTACAATTTTGAAACTCAAAGTCAATATTTAATAACTTTATTTCTATAGAAATATGTTCATATTTATATATAGTTAAAGATCAAAAAGTTAGATACGCGCAAAATTGTTTTAAAAGAAAAAATACAAATAGGTTACAAAAACAAATAGTTACATAGCATATATAATTTTGAGTGTATTCCATATTCCTAAGCAAATTTAGATAATTAATACAATAATAAGTTGAATATGTAAATCATGAGATAATAAAATAATGAAAGATGATGAAATACCTTGAAATATCCATTATGTATAACTATTTTTTTCTTAACAAACTATTATCTTCATGCGGGTTACATTATTGAGAAATTATTATTTATGAAAAAATTTTGTTTAAAACAAAAATTGCAAAATTTTTATAAACAAAGTTATGTGAATCTGCACCTAATTTTTCTTATTTGCTTACTATTTTTACCGAACATGAAAACATATAAATATAATTACTGCAATTTTTTTTGCATTTATATTATATTAAAAATTATTGGTGCAATAGTTTTTTGTCACTTATACAGTTGCACAGTTTTTTTACAAAAAGTTAAATTGTATAGAATTATTGTAAAACATTAAAATTTAAAAAAATGTCATCAATTTTAAGTTGGAAATTTTTTTGAAGGTAGATTTTATTTATCAATAAAATGTCTAATTGACCCTTAAATAATATAAACGATGCAATTTTTCATTTCTTTTAAAAACTATGAAGCGTGAATTTTTTCTTCAATTTTTGGTTGAAGATGGTGGCTAAAGATAAATTTTGAATTTTCCAAATTTGTTTTTTTTTTTTTTTTTTTTTTTTTTTACATTAAAACTGCAATATTTTGATTATTTGTCAATTAGTTAATTATTTGTATTTATAAAATATACATGTACATTTATACAATGTTTATGCATCAATATTTTTTGGCGAACTTGTGGTTTTTGATAATTTAATTGTTTTTTAACCGACATTTTGTAATGTTGTGTCTCGTTTTTATTTCAGGTTTTTCAGATAGAAAAAGTTTTTTACGAATAAACGCTATTAAATAATTAGCAAAAAAAGTGAAAAAAACAAATTAAAATTTGTTTTTTCGATCACCATGGTGAACCCACTATTGATTAAAAAAAAAAAAACAAAAAAAGGCCTATTAGTTTAAAAGAGCTCTGAAAATTTCTTAGTTCGTATATTTTTAAGCTTAACTAGACCACCATTATATGGAAAAAAAATTAGCTTTTGTAAAAATGTTTTTAATTTTCTTAATAAAATCAAATTATTTATTAGTTATAGTACATTTTATTGCAAATTTTAACCACAGCAATCGAAAGAATAATCTCGAAAATAGCAGAGTAGATACTTTAGAATAAATATTTCGAAAGTTTTATATGAATTCTTTATAGCTAAGCTTTTCGAGAAAAAAAAATTGTTACATTGCCTTTAAAGGGTACTTATTATAATATTACAGATGTGCCATTTAAATGCAAACACAATATCTATTTATCAAATGTGTATCAACAAAAAGTAGAAAAGGTGGTGTGATTCAAAGCATAGTTTAGATATTGATAAGAATCAAACGATGTCGTTGTTACCAGAATTTGATGACGTATGAATATCATATAAATACGAGTAGACTGAGAGGTGCTTCATAAGTCAAGCGATCTTTATTTTAATAAAGTTGCTTTATAATAAAAAGTATTATTCAGAATAACGTTGTTGAAAATTGTACGAGATGGCTTCGAATACGAGTTATCTACTTTTTTTTATTGTTGCTTTTTCGTTCGTCAACTATTTAAATGCCTATAATCCATACTGCGATGAAAAATTATGTCCAAACCATCCGCATACCCTTTGCCGTTATCAAGTAAGTAAATAAGTATACGTATTGTCAAAAAATTCATTCACACATATTATATATATATATTGTAACGTGTCGAACCCATGTTATAACAAAATGACATATACTTATGTCCGCTAATTTGTTTCCTTAAATATTTAAACTATTTTAATGTGCACGTTCGAGTGCTGAACCTCAATTTATCGACAATTACCGCGTGTTCGTTTGTAAAATTTTATCGTCTGCTCGTATCTTAGCGTTATACCGTCGCAACGTTTATTCCCAATGGTTAAGAAGAAAATTTAATTATCTGTTATAATAGATTGACGTTAACTCGAACGGATATCCATCATTTACCACAATCTTATTTATATTCGTAGGCTTTACAATAAATATGTACAACTTTGTATATATCCATTTACCGGATTTCTTTGATTTATTTTGGCATAACAAGTGCGCCGATTTACGCGATCCAACGGTTAACGAGATTTTGCGATTTTCCTAACTACTCGCGAAACTCGTCGTTTTAATTCATACTTTCGTGGATTTTCTAACATTTCGCAATTTCGTTTACGATTAATATTTATTCTAATTCCCGTTCATAAAATTATTTTACGATATTATATTTGAAGTTTGACCGACTACATAAAATATAAAAATCTCGAATGTATGCCTATGCGTGACGTCATAAAGAGAGATAAATGCTATTAGTTTCGCCAAATCGGCTAGGGAATGTAGTATCGTGGCAAACCAATTTGTAGGTCTTAAATCAGACACACTAATTCGGCATTAGAATGAATGTGCGGTTTTTTCCTTTTATCGTATTGTAATAGGTTGACAACCTGTCCCGGTGCAATCGGGCACAGTGCCGATATGCCTAAAAATTTTCGCTCTAATCAAGAATTATATACTATTTGAACTAGCATATAATCGTTGATTATAAAACTACAAAGTTACCAATACTTGAACACCTGCAGCGCTTGCAACATGTCCTCGATTGGAAATTATGTAATTTTTTATTATGTCTTGATTTCAAAAAAATTCTCGCCGACTCTTAATCGAGTCCAAATTTTCAAATTTTATAAGCTTCTATTAATAATATACTTAATATATTAAAATATTATCAAAGTTGTGTTTTTTTTTTATTTGATCACTGAAACGTGCTCAAATAACACGTATCCTTACATGTACATAATTTTTTTTAATTTTTACAAATTTTGAGCTGTTTCGTCGTTTAACAGTTTTTTCAACTTTTTTGTCCGTTACAAATGTTAAAATCTTTAATTTTGCAAATAGTTTTTCCATTTATATATTGTAAACTCCCTTTACCTATATATATATAAATATAAAAATAAATTTTTATTTCATTTTTAGTTTATTTAGTATCCTCGATGGAATCTCTTAAAACTTTAACTTTCTCGGGATACTGATATTCTATGACCCTTTCTATTCGCAATAACTTTTTTTAATAATGCAGATCTTTTGATAATTCTTTTTCCTATTTGTTTTTGCGACGTGTCATTAATTTTTGTGCGTAAAATAATCTTGGTGCTCGCATGTTTTCTCTTGCTTTTTTATTCTTAATTTTTGCTAAAATTTTTTATTTTGACAAATTGCTTTAAATAATTCTTTTTTAGTTTTATTATATTAACATATGCATTTTAACGCGTTTTCTCTATTAATTCGTCGAGTCTCGTATAGTGTACAATTTTTTTATTTTGAATGCTGTGCCATAGAAACTTTAAGAATATACGACGATTTCTTCGACTTTTAAATTTAACGCACTTGCCGTATCGCGGCCTTGAACCCTCTTCGTCTATATACTTTTGCTTATAGTTGTAAACGTAATTTCTTTTATATTCAATTTTATTAATTTATCATTTTGTCAATTCGTTCGCTTTTCTGTGTAATTCTTATGATCTATTACACTTCTCCTATCCTACGCTTATACATGTATTTCTTTTTTTTTTCTTTTTCTTTCTTTTATTTTATTTTACTATTAACTTAGTTTTGAATTATTCTTGCATAATAAATTGCGTATTCAATTTAATTAATTCTGGTTATCGAATGTGTATATAAAATCTAATTGATAGATTTTGCTATAATTATACTAATAATAAATGTGTTTTATTCAAAATTTATTTTTTTTTGTTTAGTTTTAAATACTAAAGTTACAATGTATATATATATATATAAAATGAAAACATTACCAAACAATGTTTTGAAAATATTTAGACAATGTAGTAATTTCGATGAAAAATTAATTTTAACCATGCTGTATTGTAAATTTTTATTTTGGCGTGTAGCATGTTTCAGCAAAATGTTTGTATGAATTAACAAAAGTATAGTAAAAAACCTTTTTTTGGCAGTTTGTAACTAAATTACTATACTTTAAAATAAAATTTATACAGAATATTTATAAAATTTACTAAACTATTTATTTCAGTGTACATAAATTAATTCTTATCACATGTATTATGTTGTAGAATGAAACACCATCAGATTCGTGTACTAATTATATAGGTTCTGGATTGAGAAAAACAGAAAAATGGAGAATTGTAAATTTACACAATGAATTAAGAATAAAAGTAGCCAGGGGCAATGAAAGACGTGGACTTTCAGGAGGTCAACCAGCTGCAAAATACATGCCACCTTTAGTGAGTAATAGCAATAATTATACAAAAATAATGTATATATATGCATACATATACCTTTTAACTAGATAAATAAAATTTTTCACAATTAATTTGTATAGGTATGGGACTATGAATTGGCATATATCGCACAAAGATGGGCCGACCAATGTAATTGGAGACATGACAAATGCAGAAATGTCAGTAAGTTGATTTTTAAAAGAAAAAGTTTATTTATAATGTATAATAGTTTATATGTATATTTCAAACTTCATAATTTATTATTTACATTATTTGTAAATTTTTATTTTCAGATCGATTTTACGTCGGACAAAATATTGCCTATAAAGGTACAACTGGTGACGTCAATACTATTAAAGTAGAGTCTATGGTCGAAAGTTGGTACAACGAAGTTGAACATTTCGATAGAACAGCCGTTTTTAGTTTCAAGTAATTTTTTAATAATACAAATTATATTTTTAAAATCTTTTATATAATTAATTCTAATTTATAATCTATTTATTATAATCTATTTATTTAAATCTATTTATTATATTTAAAATTTTTCAATTACAATTGAAATATTTTTCATATTTTTAGAGCTGACCAATCCTACGTGACCGGTCACTACACACAGATGGTTTGGGCTAAGACCACAAGGATCGGTTGTGGTGCTACAAAATACAAGGACGGAGTATTTAACAAATTTTATCTAGTCTGTAACTACGGACCAGGCGGTAACATTATTGGACAACCAATTTATGAAACTCTTTAATCAAAAACTATAATCTATTTAAAATTTACAAGTAATATGATGTAAATTATAAAATTTGTATTATATTTTATATTACAATGTAAAAATAAAAATAACGTAAAATAATGGCTGGATTTCAATTTTTTAAATTTTTATGTTCGCCATAAAGATTTATAATGTTTAGTACAATTTAAATAAGTATATGTAGTTTATTTTTGTTTAAATACATAACAAAAACTATTAATTTAAAAAGTATCTTAATTCTTATTTAGATGAATATTTATATTTAAATGTCAAATGCAATACAACATAAAAATTATTCTTTTATTTAATTAAAATTATTTTATTAATAAAAGTACTTTGATACGATCGATTATTATCATATCTCCTTATTAGTCTTATTATATGACTTGAGTATTTGTCATCCTTCTCGTATAATAATCAAAATAATTTAATTATTTCATCTAGTTCAAAATAATTATGCATATTCTTAAATCTATTTTAATATTCAAAATATAATGTAACTTTAAGAAACACAGATAACATTGTGATAAAACTTTTAAATGATTTTGTTTTTTTTTTTTTTTTTTTATATATATAATTTTTTCTTAACTATTAGATATTACTATTTTATTTTAAAATCATTTTTCATTAATTAGTGAAAAAATTATTTTAAATTAAACTATGATTTGTAAAGTTATAATAAATTAACAAAATCGATAACAATTTAACGTACTAAACAATGTTATAAATTTTATTTATATCTGTAAAAATATTGAAATAGTTTAAATTAGTTGAAAATGATTATTGAAAAAGTAACAATTTCAACATCGTGTTGCATATTGATAATATTATCCATTTTCTCAATACTTAACTAAGCATTTTACAACCATTATTTGCAAGGTGACGCGAAAATCTATTTAATCTTTTACAAGCCGCTACAGCTATCGTTAACATGAAAACTGAAAAAAGTGACTCGAGTCATTTTTTCCCTTAAAGCGTTAAAAATTTTCTTATGAAGAAAAAATCAAAATTTTTTTTTTTTTTTTTTTATAACAAAAAAAAAAAAACTACACTTTTCTGCTATTTTAAACTACTTTTTATCTCATACTTCCATATTTTCAAATTAAATTCAATGTTTTTATAACAATCCTTTTTTAAAACAAAGACCAGCCTCAAAATATAGAAAAAAAAATATATAGCTCAACTAATAAAGAAAACTGATCGTACTTGCTGATATGATTGACGATTGCGTGTAAGCCAATGTGTCATAGAACGTGTGGTACGCCGTTATTTACACTAAGATAATATTCCGATAGATAAGCGGCTTACGTGACCAATGAACAAAAAATAAAAAAAATAAAAAAAAAAAAAAATACAAAAAAAAAGTGGACGCTCATATTTGCAAGTTTTATAAATAGGTCGAGAATCACGGATGTTAGCTCAATGGTTTTGAGAAAGCGAACGAAAAGTGAATACGGATACGCGAAGTGTTCATTTGCATTAGAAAGAAAATGGTAAGAAAAGTCGGTCCTTATACTTTAACGCTGTTTGTCATCCTTAAAGTTTATATAACGAATGCCGCTAAATATTATGTTCCCAGTTGTGCTCAATCGTATCATACCGCTTGTATATATCCAGTAAGTTTACGCTGATGTATATGTAAATTTTTTGTACCTACATACATTATTTTAGAACAAATTATTTAAAACTTTTTACTTGAATCAAATGACATTTAATATGAAAAAAAAAAAAAAAAAAAAAAAAAAAGATTAATAAAATTATTATATGTGTGTGTCAATTATGCTAAATTTTGTAAATTGTGCAATTTGTGATTTTTTTTAACTAAATTGTCATGTTTTCCATATAAACGAAACATAAAACGGGCTTAATTCAATTATGTGAATTGTTTACCGTTCAATTTTATGTAAATAATGTTCTCGTCCTGTTTTTATTCATTAACTAATCCGCAAAAAAAATATATAAGTTTCGAATTGAGACAGATGTTTTGTTAATAAAACTCTCTTTTCAATAAAAATCGTTCGAAAGTCGTCGGGAACATCATCCACTTGCAGCAATCGCATAATAAAATGGGGACTTACGAACAAAGAAAAGCAAACGATTATCAATTTGCATAACGAATTGCGGCATAAAGTGGCAAGTGGACGAGAAACTCGCGGAAATCCTGGTCCTCAACCTTCTACCAAACATATGCCGAATATGGTATGTAAATAATATCGAAAAATTAAAACCACGTTAGATGTAATCATAAATTAAAAAAATGAAGGACAAATAACTGAATATTTATTATTAAAAATAATTTTTATAGGAATGGGACGATGAAGTGGCGTTTTTTGCTCAAGGATGGGCTAATCAATGCAATTGGGGACATGACAAATGCAGAGACGTTAGTAAGTAAATGATATTGGGTGTACAACTTTGCTTCCGCCGTTTTTTTCCAAAATTCGAGGCTTTATTGTAAAAAACTGGTTATACATTTATGATTCTAAGTATTGTCCATCGCTGGCCACTACTTTCTCCCATCTTTCGGGCAGCATACGAATCCGCCTTTGAAAAAACTGGTCGTCTTTTGAATCGATCCACGAATCGATCCAATTTTTTACTTCTTCATAAGACCGGAAGTGCTGGTCAGCCAGGCCGTGTGCTATTGATCGAAACAAGTGATAGTCCGAGGGAGCAATATCTGGAGAATACGGCGGGTGGGGTAGGACTTCCCATTTCCAAGTTTCCAAGTATGTCTTGACCACTTTCGCAACATGGGGTCGAGCACTGTCATGCTGTAAAATCACTTTATCATGTCTCTCGTTGTATTGCGGCCGTTTGTCTTTCAATGCTCGGCTCAAACGCATTAATTGCGTTCGATAACGATCGCTTGTGATTGTTTCAGTCGGTTTTAACAACTCATAATACACTACACCGAGCTGGTCCCACCAAATACTGACCATGACCTTGGAACCGTGAATACTCGGTTTGGCCGTCGACATGGAAGCATGGCCGGGATATCCCCATGATTTTCTGCGCTTGGGATTATCGTAGTGAACCCATTTTTCGTCCCCAGTCACAATGCGACGCAAAAATCTCTTTCGTCTTTTCCTTGCAAGCAGCTGTTCACAAACACACAAACGCCGTTCAACATCTCTCGGCTTCAACCGGTACGGCACCTAATTTCCTTGTTTCTGAATCATTCCCATGACTCTCAGGCGTTTTGAAATGGCTTGTTGCGTCACTCCCAATGATCCTGCCAATTCTTGTTGCGTTTGACACAAGTCTTAATCAAGTAATGCCTCCAATTCTGCATCTTCGAAAACCTTCTTTCTTCCACCGCCGTGCTGGTCTTCGACGTTAAAATCGCCGTTCTTGAAGCGTTGAAACCACTCTCGGCACGTTCTTTTACTAATAGCGGCCTCACCATAGGTATTTGAGAGCATTCGATGAGCCTCAGTCGCAGATTTCTTCATATTAAAGCAGAAAATTAAAACCTCCCGCAAATGATGAGAATTTGGCTCGTAAGCTGATATGTTTAATCGAGAATAACTTTATGATGCAGACACAAATTGACTAATATTTCGATGGCGTTATGTTTACAAATACCTAAGCTTATTTTATGACATCTATGATCTATTTATTTTAACTACCACTTACCGCTACAGCCATCTATTGCAAAACGGCGGAAGCAAAGTTGTACACCCAATACATTTATTGTTAAATAACATTCAGTCATTTTTAAAAATAACAGTTAATACGAATAATTAAACTATACGGTGAAAAATTTTCCAGTAAAATTGACTATGGACGCATATTATCGATGGACTATAATAGTATTTAAAAATTTACAATGGAAACAGATCGGAGTCATATTTAACTTGTAAATTTTTTTAAAATAGTACATAGTAAGATTACAAACGCACTAATTTAAAAAAAATAACAAGAAAATTTTTTACTTTAAAAAGATAATGTAAGAACTAATTAGGATTACTGGTGATTTTTACCGAAGCTCCATAGTAAAATTAATTTTAATCTAATATTTGCGAGTCCATTTCATTTTATTATGTCCCATAGTAAATTGAAAAAGATCTCGACTGTACGAATTCGCTAACTTGATCGATGCAGAAGATTCCTACAGCGATGTGTTACAGTGAGAGTTTTACGTATTCGTTTTTAAATTAATATAGTGAATGTTAAATTTTAAAAGATTTTCGCTGTGAATCTGCGTTCGTGTAGCTTCAACGCGAGCTTTTCTTTTTTTTTCTTCTTAAACGGCTTTTGTCATATTTGCAGCATAGGTTATAAGTGCCAGAAATGAAAGTAATCATCAAGATGGAAAAATTGCAGCTCAAGCTGCAAAATCATGCATGATTAATGTGCGTCGTTCAATTGTACCAAAACATCGGCTAAAATTGAATGATACATTTTTAAACTTGAAATATTAAGCCCATTTTACCCCGCTCTCCTGCGAATCTTTATTCGTAATAAAAAATTTATATTATATAATGGAATAATAATTAAACGCTTAAATTGTATATAGTACAATTTGAATTGGCGTTTTACTTTATTTAACTATGATACATTTTTTTTTTTTTTGTTTATTTTTTTTTTTTTTTTTTTAGTAGCCTGTAACGAACTTTACTCATATCATTGCAATATTTGATAGAGAACGAATATAACATAGCTCATCGGTAATATGTAGCGTAGTAAAAAGTAGCGTGTGTGAAAAATAAAAAATAATGAAAGTTTTTCACCGTATATTAACACTAAGTCTTAATTTTTTAGATCGCTTCGATGTAGGTCAAAATATCGCTTATTTATCAACGACTGGCAAGGTTCAAGATCTCAAAGTCAAAGATATGGTTTACATGTGGTACGACGAAGTTCAACACCACAGTAATAAAAACATCGCTCGATTTGGGTAATTCGGCTAAATAAATTAAACGCGCCATTGTTATTTAATATTATTCGTAAAAAAAAATTAACGCTCCATTGTTTTTATAGCGAGACACACACCAACGACCATACTACCGGCCATTATACTCAGTTAGTTTGGGCAAATTCAACAAAAATTGGCTGCGGTGCGGTGAAATATAAGGAAGGGCAGTTTAAAAAATTTTATTTAGTTTGTAATTACGGCCCGGCTGGTAACATTTTCAATCAACCGGTTTACGAAACTTCATCGTGAAAAAATATTAAAGTACGCGTACTAATCCATCGCGTTATTTATCTACTATAGAAATTAAACAAAATTTTTATTTAAATTAATTATTGATTTAAATTTTTTTTATTTGAACAAGTTATCGGTATTAAATCTTTTTTTATCATTATAAAAAAAATATAATAATACTCTCGCTATATGAAAATAATTAAGCGGTATTGTTTTGCCACATCGAGGACAAATATAATAAATATTTTTTTAACGCAATAATAACGTGATTATTATGCAATTTACAAAATGAAATTTAATTTTACGAGCGAATAAATATTTTACCAACAAAATTTACATGATTTTTTGCATTATGTAGAACATAATGAAATAAATATTAATTGCTGAAAATTGAAATACGAAAATTATATATTTTAACGATTGAATAAAAAAATGTTCAAATGTGTTTAGACATTTTATACAAATTTATAATAAACTTACTTTATTATCCGAATTTACTTTATTTATCCGAATTTTCATTAATCGCCCAAAACAAAAAAAAAAAAACAAAAAAAAAACAAAAAAAAAATTCTCTCTCTTCATCAGAAAAACGCCTAATCTGAATCATGCCTTATAAATCTACAATATAATCACATCACACGGTAGTCCAACTTTACAACTTCCCTTCTTCTACGAAGGATGCACCGCTTGATGCACGCTTTCCCTCACGTATCCGTATCTTATCTGTCATCTATCCGATTTAGGTATATATTACACTCACACATACTCACGTATAAACGTTTATACGTATACATAAGGAAGGGATGAATATATCCGGCATTGTTCGGCTCGGTCGATTTTTGCGGCGGACCACCGACTGCGAGCGCTGATTTATTTTTCCCTCGGTCTCTCGCATTGTCGCGATCCCCCTTTGGTTATACTATTCTAAATGGCGTTACCGCGCTTTACGTTGTATAATAACAATAATAATAATAATAATAATAATAATAATAATAATAATAATAATAATGTATATTTATATTAGTGATCGATCGCGAGGACGTGTCAACTTCGGTAACTTCTTGGGAAGAAGGTCGAAATTACGCGGACGATTTGTGTGCGCGCTTTTGTGAGTATGCGCATACGCATGTGTCTGTATATGTATATATGGGTGAATAAGCCTAATTGTGTCTTTTTTCTTTTGTGATTTTGGGGTGAACTTTCATATTTTTGATGGTGATACTTTTTTTTTTATTTTATTTTTTTTTATTTTTTTTTTTTTTTTTTTTTTTTTTTGTAAAGTGTTATATGACTTTTAGGACGTATTTGATACAGAATCAATTTGAATCTTTCTGTGTATGTGGGAAATCATTTAAATTCACCGTATTCGTTGATATTGAGAAATAAAATTTTTTCTTTAAGAATTTTATTTCTAAATTTATGCCTGGATCATTTCCTGTTTAATATTTATGATGCGTAACGTTCAATTCCTTTTATAAAATAGTAAAATATAGTTATGCCATCTTTAATTTTCATTCAATCAAACAAAAATGATAGATTTTTAAATCGGAAATAAGGCATTAATCATTTTCAAGTCCATATGCGTTTTAATTACTACCGTTATAAAAGAATTCAAACGTAACAAGAGTTTATTAAAAGTAAAATAATTTCTTAGAAATTTAAATTCGTTATCGTTTTTATTCAGTGTTTTAAACCACATTAAATCTACATTTCTAGTTATTTAAAATGTAATTAATCTTAATGCTGAATTCAGTTCAATTAATCGCTTATGTTATACCGATAGGTTATCTCTATCTATCTATCTCTCATTCTCGACGGTAACAATTATCAACTCAAGTAAATGCAAAAACGGTTTCGTTTTTTTTTTAATCGTTGCGTTACCAAAATCATTTCAACCGACATTTCCGGTAATTTATCGTTTTATTGTATCCGTTGAACATAGTAGCGATGCTTTATACCTCATGAAAATTTCCTACATCGCTGAACGAGATTTCAAAATATCCTTAATTTTTTGCTTTTAAAAAAATTCTTACACGATAATGATTATAAAAAAAATTTTTATCACAGGCTTACTAAGTTCTTAGCTTAAAATATAAATGAAATAAAATGTTGATTCTAAAGAATATAAAAATTACACGTTTTATTTAGTTTTTTCATTTTTCATTTATCATATCAATATTACAATTGTTAGATAAATGAGCCAGTAATTAGCCTAACATAAACTACTCGTGTAAATTAATAGTAAGGAATGGTAACAGCATTATCAAATTAGTAAAAATAACATAAACGTAATCAAATAATAATACGAATCTTACTTATGACACATTTTATTCAACGAATGCTATACTACATAAATGGTCCTCTACGCGCAGGCGCAGTTAAAACCGACAAAGTTATGTAGTCAACTTTTTCGATTGACGATAATATTTATTTATAATAAATGTTTACGTTTAAAATTTTATAAAGTTCTTTAAAATATCGCAAATTTATCAAAAAAAAAAAAAAAAAAAAAAAAAAGGAATCACAATCTTGATTTGAAATGAAGTTAAAGTTATATCGTAATTAAAATAATTGTTTAATATTAATAAAATAATGTAAATAATTATTTACTAACTTTACAAGTATTAAATAGTAAAATTACATTTAATTATGAAAACTTTAACTTTCATCAATAGCAAATTTTTTATTTAAAAAACGTATTGAATTTTAGAAATTTTAGTTGCCTTTTTTAATTTTTGGAAATACTTTAAACCAGAAATTTATTTGTCTTATTGATTGATTAATTAACACACAGACACAAACACGCACAGATATATGTATACGAGTATATATGTATTCAGTTATGTTGCAGCTAAATTCACATTGTTATTGTTTTTCTTTCACTTTATTTTAGTTTTGTAATTTCTATCAAAATTTTCTGTAATTTAATTATATGTAAAATTTTTAATTTAAAAATTTAATTTAAAAATGTGACAGATTGTAAAAAAACATTAATTTTTTTTTTTTTTTTATTTTTTTTTTCATGAAAATGTGAAATGTTTGATTTATTAGGCGTCGGTGTATGCATAGCATGTATTTCGTATTTATGTTGTGTATACACAACTACATTTGTAAGTTATTTAAATATTTTTCTATCATAATGAGATTATTTTAGTAATACATAGATTTAAAATACATAAGCAAGTACGTAGCTATAAAATATCGAGGTTTAATGATTGTCTAACCTGCTAATATGATGTTACATTGATATCACGCTAATAATTTAAAACATTATTTACTTTTTAAATCATGTATAATTAAAACTATGCAATACACATTAGAATGTGAATAAAATTGCTTTCCCATTTATTGTACCTAAAATTCAAATTCTATGCGAATATCTACAAAAAAAAAAAAAAAAAAAAAAAAAAAAAATTGTATCAACTAACGCTTCGTAAATTACGCTTTCACAGATGACATTTTCATTCGATTCACGAGACAACATAACGAAACGCTCGGATTGTCGTCGGGTACGTCGTAAGCCTTCCTCGACAACGTTAAAGGAAAAGACGAATTTTGCGAACAATTCGTGTAACCCGGCAAACGGATGTTCTTACGCAACGTCGCAGCGTAATTGTCCTTGCGCCACCGGTCGCTGTACGGAACCGCAATCGGTTTTCGCAGCGCCTAACGGCAAACGCAAGATTTGTCTTATTGCCGCCTCGTTTTTGGATTTCGATAGCGTGACCGAAGATGAAAACGATGGTAATATTATGAAATTTTTAAATAATATTATCGCATTTATCATAATTTTATTAATTATTCTGCCTGAATAAAAAAGTTTACGATTCAATAAATATTCAATCATGCATAAAATATTTATTTTTATTTATAAATTTTATTTTAAACTAATTAATCGCTCGACTTTATCTATAGATACATTTACAACGATATTTTTATAAAAATGTCTCAATTGTCTTAAACGTATACTCATAGGTTGGAAGTGTAAGAGACTCGACGAAGGACTTTGTCATCGGCCGTCTGATGATAATTTCATCTCCAATGACATTTCACGTCGCAAGGATTCCAAACAGAACTGAAGTACCGAGCGTAAAAGATTTTCGATCGCATTAATAAAAAAAAAAATGAACACTTTATACTTTGAAATCAAATCTTGTGGTTATTGTATCATATCAGTATTTGATTTGATTACGATCATGTTTTAGTATTTTAAATTAATAAAAGTTATTCTTTAAATTCTTCGTTTAATTTATCAAATATTCACGAATATTTAAACATTTGCATTTCATAATTATTTAAAATTATTAAAACGATTGAATATTTTCTCAATATAAAGTAAAACGATAAATTAATTTTATTTATTAAATTTACAAAAGCAATATACAAGTACAGTTTAACTTTCGTTCTATACATTATGTATGTGCAAATGCACCATTCAATAAAATAGTCATTCATAAACAATGTGTAAAAATGTTAAAAAGAAGAAAAAAACAATTAAATAAATATTTTAAATTAAAAAAAAAATAAATAAATAAATAAATAAATAAATTTAATCTGGGGTTCAATCCCAAAGAAAATCATTTATTTTCAGATTTCAGTTAACTGTAGGTCGCGACTTCTTTTTTATCCACGAGTTTTTCAGCATCAAGAGATTGGACGAATAAAAATCCGATTCTCTTCCGGTCTACCTTGAATCGACTTGTAATTTTACTTTAAGAATTTAACGTTCATTGACTTCCATAAATTCCATTTATTGAAAAAATCGTTTTTAAAAAGGCTATAATAATTGTATTTTATTATACTTTAATGGTTACGTTTAAATATTTAACCTTGTTATTTTTATAATTAACGATTTCGTTTCTCGAAATTATTGACTTTAATGTACGAAATTTTAAAGTATTTGCTATCTTTTTAATAAGAAGTGAAAGTATCAATACCCGGATATCGATGTTTATTTATAAATGTGCGAAATTCGCATGCTAACGTGAAAGAAAATAAAAAATTTTATTTTTCAAATTCAAGAAAAAGATAAATTTAATTGACGAAATAGGAATAAAAATTTATTCAAGTTTTATTTAATTTTAATTACTTTGTAAAAATGAAACTAATTACTTAATTATGATAATAAATTTTTTAAAATGAACATATTTCGAAAAAAAAAAAAAAAAAAAAATCATTGAGAGTTTAACTGGTCAAAATTATTGAGAGAAATCGTTGAATTAATTTGTTTAAAAAAAAAAAAAAAAAAAAAGTACTTTGTACATAATAATTGTATGTCTTTATCAAATAACTGTATATAATTCTTCATACATAAATAGATATTACATTAAATTAATGAATAACACATAATAATTTTCACAAAGTTTCGTAAAGAATTTTTTACTTGGGAAACATGAATAAAAGATCTCGTTTTGATATTAGAATCTAATTAATAGCTCTAATATAGATAGGATAATTTTTGTAATTATAAAAATTACAGAAGCTTTAAGAATACGGCGATGAAATCAATACATCCAAATGATTTTCTCGATCGTTCAGTATCGCGTTCATAATTTGCATTATCCTTTCTGGTTCTGTTGATTTTTACAAGAATTGATTTTTGATAAGTTCGCCGTGCTGATAAAATAATAATAGGCATAAAAACGATTTTCACCAAAATTTTTACGATGCATTTGATTTTTATTTACAGTACACAAACCTAATATTCCGATACTCAAAACTCCGGCTCATTTTATCACCCAATCGATCATTGGAGCATTCATTTTTTTTCGACGAAATAAAATTCCTTTCGGTTCTCGGATTTTCACAACATTTAGGCCTCAGAATCATATAATTTTTTTCATCCTTTGCACGATCTATATCGTTATATGCACGGCGACAATATTTTTTGCAGACATTAGATTTAACATTTTTATAAGATTTTGGTTTTGGTTTAAAAGTGCATTTGTCAGAATCCGCATCGTTAAAATTGTTACAGTATTTTGGAAAGCTGTAAATAATTTATGAAAATTAGTTTTTAAATACTTCTATTAAAATCTTTTTAAAGAATAAAATATATTGAAATGATTATTTGTTTAATAATTAATTAGTTTAATCAACGATTTAAATTACAAAAGTTTAATTTATATCTGTAACTTAATTTCTAATCTGATGCTGAATAATATTGCTTTAAATAATGCATATTTTTATTATATAAATTCAAATCTCATCGATTAAATATAAAAGGTAACCTACTTTCTCATCGAAGAATTTTCCTTACTCTAAATACCGAGTAAGTTAATAAATCTACTATAAACATTAACAAGTTGAAAATTTAACTTGTGACTTTCGTTAGAACCGGTTCTCAATTACTATTAGCGGTAGCCAAATGTCAGACGTTAAAATCTATGTTGCATTACCGTTCCAATGGATGTTACAGTATGCGATTTATCTTACAGCGGGTGAATTTTCTATTATTATTGTTTTTTTTTTTTTTTCTTTGTCAATGAATAAAATTATTAAATTATAGTTTTTCGATAATTTAAATGAATACTTTGTAAGTATTCGCAAAATATATTTTTAATGATAATGCTGTACTCTTAATAATGATGTTATAATAATAAATATATCATTGATAATAATCGGTAATAATTAATACATAAGTTTTTACACTGAATCGATAAATTATTTAAGTAAGTGTAGTATTAATCTCTCTGTATCACTTAAACGAATCACAAATGTACGGAAATAACCTTAATCGATAAATTAAAATTTTCTTTTTTTTTTTTTTTTAGCGCGGAAAAAAGAATTCGCAATAAATCACATTCAATAGTACATTTGTCGACATCAACATGAGAAACAGCCTTAAGTTAGTAGTAAAATAAAGAAAAGAAAATAAAAAACGAGCATGAATTATTATATCACTAAAATCGTTGTAAAAACTTGATATGCATACCAAAACGAGAGTAAAAGGCACCAAAAGCAAGTTATGCAACTAGTATTGCACAGTGTCAAACAATCCACCATGTTTGATACGAAAATCCGATGGACTTTTCCATAATTGAACGTGTTTTAAATATATTTTAACGTCAAAGGCGCATTTTAATCCGGATTAACGTTTTCGGTAAGTAATAACGCCTTGATTCGAAAGTTTAAACGGTGTGAAACTGAAGATTATCGATCGCGAGTCAACGGCACGTTTTCAATTCGACATGTGCGATCGGATAATCGCACCTAACGATACACGCGTTCTTTCGCTGTACTATAATGGCTTGCGTAAGTTGTAAGGAGATAGAAAGTTTTCACGAGTTCTACTTTGGAATTCTAATTTGGAATAGTTTTCTTTGTCGATAATTTTCTTTAAATTCGATTTTAAGTTTTTTAAGCTTATACGTTTTTGGTCGATTAGAATTTTTATAAAAAAATTTATGAGGGATAAAATTTGCAAATATAAAAATATTGTCAATGTCTTATATTCTTGTTTTATAGATTTAAAAATATGTTTTTTGCGCTGGAAAACATTCGTTATAATTTTTATTTAGTTTGAATTAAATTTTATCATCATTTATTTTTATCATTTATTACCATTTATTTTTAACTAAAAACTAAAAAAAAAAAAAAAAAAAATTTACAATGATATACAATAAATTAATTTTGTTTACAGTATTTAAATCACACTCATGTATAATAAAATATTCGCAAGAAATAAAATATGTACATTTGTGTATCGTAAAATCAAATGCGCGTTAATTTTTTTTCAATTAATTGTACCGATAGTTTTTAATTAATCATAAAATTGTTGCTTAATAAAAATGTGTTCGTATTAGTAATTTTGCGTACGTTTATAATATTTTCAATATTTTTTCGAACAATTTAATAATAAATAATATTACACAATGTAATTCATCACGTTCGTAATAAAAAATAATGCTATATGTTTTTAGACATTATAGAAAATAATTTATAGAACTTGTATAATTAATACAAAAAAAAAAAAAAAAAAAAAAAAAAAGAGACCGAATAAAATAAATAATTTTCTTTTTTCATTCATATTAATTTAACAAAATGTAACTGTATTTTTACTAAATGAAGATGTACATTCAATTACTTTACTTATACGATTTTACTGATTATATTAACATTTTATGAAATATTTATTATACTTACAGTACTTACTATTTCCCAATAACATTAATGAAATCCATCCCCAATTCATATAAAATAATAAGCATCGCGTTAAAATTTAAAGTTTTATGAATGTCAGAGGTGAATGAACCTTAAAATTAAAGTAACTCTAAAATCATCATCAGCAAAAAAATGAATTGTAAACGATGCATCATCACAATTAGCTGAGGAATTATGATTTTCTTCGATCGAGGTCTGCATTTGTTTCGTAAGTTTTTTATTTAGGAGTAATGAAATTGCGCTTCCTGGGCTATTTAATTTTCAAACTAATAATTTTTTTTTTTTTTTTTTTTTTCTGTTACAAGTACTGTAATATAAAGAAATGCATTCACCTCATTTGAAAACAGCTATTACTTTTATGGTAAATTAATCTTTAAAAACAATTTATACATATATATCATACGAATGTATTTTTTAAATAGATAAAATCAAATTCATTTTATTATAACAAAGTTTTTTTATAAAAAAAATTTTTTTTTTTTAATGAAAATTTCATCTTAGATTATATTTATGTGTGACTTGAAATAATTAATCTTTTGAATACAATAATTTAATAAATATATCTTTTTATCTATCCTCATCATTAAAAATTAAAATATGCATCTTTAAGAATGTATGAGATACTTATTCATTGTTTACTACTAATTATGTTTTTATGTATTATACCGAAGCAATTTTCTTCATATTTTAAAAAAATTCACGTTTCCCAATTGTACAATATTAACAGCGCTTATACCAATTATAAAATAATTGCCATTGGAATAAACGAAATGCATTCTTTTTGTTTGTTTATGGCGTAAATAACGGTAAGATAATTGTACTTTGAATTATAATATAATTAAAATTAAAAATAAATATTTTTAGGAAACAATTAGCCAACAAATAATGAAATAAAAACAGTAATACACAAACATCAAAATTTTTTTATCGTTAAAAAGATTTTATTTTGTTGATATTCAAGAAGACAAGCGCTGTACACGAAATAGTAAATATATACAAAAGGTAAAAATAACATCACCGCGACATGCGCGGCAAAAAAAAAGAAAAAAGAAAGAAAGAAAAAGCAAAAAATCGAGCTCATCGACGCAGCAAATAGATAGCGAGAGAGAAAGAGAGACAGAGAGAAGCTGGAGCTGTGAGTCGTCGTCGAATCTTGCAAGCGAGTTGCCAAAGTAGGAGCGCTCGTACTCGCTACTGTCAAGCCGATTGCAAAATCGTTCTCGCTGCTATATCTACTCTCGGTTGAATAAAACCGCGCGCGGCAACGTGTACGGTTTTTCACTTTATATGAGCGCGCGCGTGCGCGCGCGTTAATTGAATTAACAAATCGTAGTGCATTTTGAGAAAATTAACGCGTGATTTTTAATCTTGTTGAACTTTTTATTTATTAATCTATAAGAGATTGTACAAGTTTAGCGAGGTACTTTTGTAATTAGTATACACAAAAAGAAACAAAACAAAAAAAAAAAATTTACACTTTTTTAAAATTTATTCTATTACTAAAATTATAGCGATGAATTATTTTATCGTAGCATTTTTAGGCGAGAAGATTTTAATTATTATTGTTATTTAAGAATCAATAAATAAAATTATCATTAAAAAATAGAACATTATCTAGACATCGTGACTTCTTTAAGAAAATGGCTTTGACGAAGAAATAAAAAAAAACAAACATCCGCAAAATACAACAAGATCAACCATCGTTCCACACAATTATTTCCGATAAGTAAATAAACGAACGCTTATGTATCGCGAAATGTGAAAAAAAAAAAAAAGTAATGATAAACAATAATGGAAAGGAAGAGAGTCGAAGTAATAAGAACGAGTAACGTATGTAGTAAAAGAGGGGAGAGCGCGCTCGCGCGAGTTTCGAATCGCTCTCGGGGCAGATATGTCGCGACCGCGCGCAGAGTCGCATTATAGTTGAGCATCGTGAAGAAGGATTTAGTTTAGACGGACGTTCCGCGCTTCAAGGAGAACTTGTTCGTTCGCGGGGAGTTCGATCGTGTGTTACGCGATTCCAGTTGTTTCTTCGGTTTTTTTTTTTTTTTTTTTTTTTTTTTTTTTTTTTTTTTTTTTTTTTTTTTTTTTTGTATAATCGAGGGATAAGCGATCGCTCTTTAGGATACTTAAAAACGACGAATTATTGTGGGTAGTTGTGTAGCAACGAGAATATAAGAAACATTCCCACTTACCAGAAAATTTCTCGTTAAGTTTCGTTGCTCTTTGTTTTGTTTGAGCAGGTTGTGACTGTTATCGAGCTGGTTTACCAACTCGAAAATCAGGTGGACGTTTCTGGAAGATTTTATTTTTCTCTTTCAAGGGTGAGTTCAACGCTCAACTATCAAGAATTAATGTTTCTTTACTCTAAATATAAATATGTGTTTGGAACAACTGTTAATGTTAATTGTGTTAAGTTTAGTTTTTTTTTTTTTTTTATTTAATTTTTAATCAGTAAAACATATAACTAATTTTATACATTTTGTTTAAATCAAAAATAATCTTCAATGTTTTATACTAGTAAAAATAAAAATTGCAAAAGCAAATAATTATAAAGTATATGTATCGTAAAAATGAGGTGAATAGTAGTTTAAGCTTCGTGCAAATTATATGTATATATATATATTTATTTATTTTATTCATTTCTAAATTATACTTCAATTTCTTATTTCAATGCACTAGTTTAATTGACTATTATGAATCAGCCTTCATGCATTCTGTATATTTTTATCTACATTGAATTTTAATTGCTCAAATAAAATGTTGTACTGAAACAATATATAAAAAAACAAATTCGAGCAACTTGATTTAGCTAAGAATAATTTCGAATACAAATTGGTTTTATTTTAAAGTAAAGTGTAAAAAATCGTGACACACTTGATTTTTATCGGAATCTGCTTCAAATTACTTACTAAATAATCATGTCGGTTAAAAATTAATTGTAAAAATTATTTATAAACAAAACGAATGAATAAAGGTGTATATTAATATACCTTTGCAATTGTAAAATGATACTGCTTATGCAGTGTGAAACTATAAATTTAAAATTGAAAGGAAATTATTCATAATGAATTGTATAAAAATACTTATCAAATGCATCTTGATTTATATATCCTAAAAATTTACATGAATTTTATTGAATAACGTGTAGGTGTTAGTTGACGCATTAAAAGCAAAACTTATTTTTTTAAAAATAAAATTCCTCGTATAAAAATTTCCATACAATAAATCGCCAAAGAACGAGTATAAATCAGCGAGTCTTTATTTTCATTGCACTCGTTACTCCCAGCAGAAAAATCAATAAAATTGTCGGCTAAAACGCCGTAATATAGTCAAACGTCATTAAAACTAACACTCAACAAATTAGCGAGAATTTTCGCAATCTGCAGGTATGCAAAAAATAATCTTCACGGCTAACGTTTTGAAATATAAATACGACTTTACGTTCCACGCGTTGTAATTCGTTTGTACCAATGTCAGCCGACGGAATCGAGAACTCAGCACACCTATCGTATAGTATATCTCGCGCATTATTACGCTTCGATATTCACGGCGCGTATCGTTGATAGAGCAACGTAGAGACTTAGCTTTGCACCGTGTGCACAAATTTAACTCCATAACGACGCTAGCTCGTTGAAGCCGATGAAGTTCGAGGAAAAATTTTGCTCGATCGTTATATGTATTAACAAGCGAGCGGTTAATTTAATGCATTTCCACTGATGTTTGATATTTATACGATTGATTTTTCTATCTTTTTAAACTTCGTTGAAAAAGTCAACAAATTTTTATACGTAAACAATGCGCACTATTAAGTATTATGAAAACGGTACATTAAAAAAGTAAACATAGATAATCGTACATATATCGTAGATTAAAATTTCTCTGCTTAACAAAAATTTATCCTTAAAAGTGAAATTTTTAAATAGTCAAAAAATTCAAATTGCCGATAACAATCGATCGATGTGCATCAAAACAAAACATTAGCTTTCTCCAATCGTACCAACGATTTTAGGTCTCGTTCGTTCATTTAGAAAATTCAATGCAAGAGACGCAAAAAAAAAAAAAAAAAAAAAAAAAAAAAAAAAATAACACGAAAGCTTTCCGAATGGGTGTCAACTTGTTGTGCATGTCGCTGCATAAGCAAATAATTTTCGCGCGCTCTTTCGATTACAAAATTCGATGGAAATTACGTGCCGTTTTGAAATCGTCGTTAAAATTTCATGCAACAATGGCGATTTTATAAAAGTACAAACTAAACAAAATGCAGATATTTAAATAATAAAACTCGATAATAAAATAATAAAAGCATTGTAAATTCACAATAATATTACAAAAAATATAAAAAAAAAAAAAAAAAAATTATATTAAAAAAATTTTACCAGCATGTGAATCGCAATTGTTTTCAATATCATCGTTAAAAATAATTAAATACGGCATTAAATTTGATTATCATGCGAGATACGTTTTCGATAATAATTTTGTATACAAATGATACTATATGAGTATATCAACGTGCAAATCATTCACGTTCAGCACATTTGATCCAATATCGTTTATTGTTTAAATGTTTACTTTTTAAAGGACAACAATTATTAAAATAAAATAACGCGTCGTGTTAAACAAGTGATGGAATACAAAAATTTTTTAAATATATATATGTATGTAAAAATAAATTTGATAAAACTAATACGATTAATAAAACGTATCGATATCGTATAATTGAAATTCGTTTGAAATACCTCGGTATTTAAAACTTGAGTAATAGAAAACTAATTGCTGCTTACTTACCATAAAATCGGTGAAAATTACCGACAAATTTCTAAAGTGGTACCATTAATTATTGGACACTGTCGCTTAAATAAAAGTTGTCAAATAATTGCTACTTATAACTCGTTCAATTTCTTTATTAAAATGCCGTTCTGAAATAAATGAAGGAAAGAAAAAAAATTCTTCGCACTGGTCTAACGTCCATGGATATATCGTTGAAAATGCCCGTAAACGTCGCGCATGATTCGGCTCACGCATCCGGTAAGCCTGTAATTTCACTCGCGTCACGTTTTCATTTCAGCGTCGATAAATTCTTTCTACATTCGTATAAACGAGACGCTTCTCTCGATAAATTTTACGATGAGCTTGGACAATGAGTGGAAAATTTTTTGTTTTCGTGAAAGTTTAGGTACTTAAAGGGTACGTGACAATTGCATAGTTATTTGTGGTATGTTAACTTTTAAAAAAAAAAAAAAAATTTATATCTCAAACGGAATATTCGTTGATATAAAGAATTTTAAATTCGATTTTATAAAATGAAAATTTTAGTTGTATTTCTTGAAAATTAAATAATTAGTTGAGACAATTTTATCATTGGTATCGTTTTAAAAGGACGTAATCGTAAATAAATAAAATTTTAATTTTTTTTTTTTTACATTCACAGGTACCATAACGACAAAAGCTATGTAAATATCACGCGTGTAAAAAGTATATACTTTTTAAAATGTTGCACCGTTTCCAACATTTATATGGCGTCTAAAAAATTTCTATGTAAAATTGCGTAAATGTTGGAAACGTTTATTTTTATTTTTGCAACGTTCAAACAAATTTCGCTCTTGAACTGGGTAACCTTATTTATTTAAATATTGCTAGCGTTTTCGTCGTGCTTTATATCCATGTATTGCTTTGATCTGAAGCAATATACGTGCAATATTATCTGTTTCATAACTAATTTGCAATAATTATAATAATTACTTATATTTTATATCGCAAAACATTATGAATAATCAAGATTCTTATAATTTGAAAAATCGTTAATAAAAATCTTTAAACTCAATTCTCCCTAAAAATTTCGCTAATGTATAAATTTACAATTTACAAATTAAACAAATTTTATTTTTTTTTTTTTAATAAAATTATTTACAAAATTTGTAATTTCATTAAAAAAATTTCGATGTAAATGAAAAATTCGCTTTATTATAAAGATTAAATCCCACAACTTTCACTTTTTCTACATACCCTAAGCCATTCTTTTATAAACATTATAAAACTTTTCGCAATTCTTTCCGGCATGTATATATATATATATATATATAAACCCGTATTTTCAAATATTTGAGTTTTATCGTTCACAAGTGCATGCGTGTGTATATATATATATGTATATATACTCAAATATTTGAAAAGACGCATTTATTCGTTACGTCGCACCGTAAAACATAAGTTTAACAGTCAAATCGAAAAAGGTGCGAATTTCTCAATACTAAAAAACCTTGGCGAGTACAGAAGTGTACATCGGCTTCATGCGAGCCTCGATCATTGTTGGCTAATTCACTTACTGATTACGGATATACTTTTTTCTCCTTTGTTTGGCGCATTAACCGTGAGAATTAAAATCGAGGAACGGACAATTATTGTCTGGATGGCTTTGGCTTCAAATTTTAACTTCGTTTTACGTGTTACGTTCGTATTATACGATAAATTTTAATTTATTTTTAATTAAATATATTGAGAAATAAATCTCTTTGATTATTTATATAAATAATTTTTTAAATCCTCAAATTTATTACGTAAAAAATGAAATATTATATTAATAAACGTATAGGTGTAAGCAAAAAAACTATTTATCACAATGCAAATACATAATAGCGCATTTAAACTATGCGCAGTTGTGCGTTATGCAATAATTTTCCAATCGCTTATTACGGTATACATATATACTAGTTTTCAAGCAATATCTGTCTTGTCGATAATTGAATTAAAAGTACATTTTATAAATCAAGAAAGCATTCAACGTGATTCATCATTATTTACGATACGCGTTATCTCTAATGCGCAAAGCAACAATTTAAAAATTATATTGCCGTTTATCGAAGATATATGTATAGCATTTATAGATTGCCTTAACTCAATCGCGCGTTCTATCGCAACAAAGCCATAATGCATTTTATTGTTTTGTCAGATATACAGATTTAAATAATTAAAATGACGTTACTTCCGCCTACGGCGGAGCAGCAGAAGCGAATCGATCATGAGTTACCACCGGATCCGGAAATGAGAAAGCGCGACGTCGTAGCGATTCGCGAATGGCTCGCTAAACAACCTCATTTGCCGAATCATATGGGTATGTTTGGAGAAACTTTATGCTTCCGTTAGATTCGATAAGCTATTGATTAATAATTGATAATGTATAGGTACGAGTATAACCGTTTAACGCTTTATTACTTTTTAATCATTAAGAATATTACAACGATAGTAAGACATTTTTTTTAATACTTGCATAATGTTTTATTTTTACGTATGATAATTAACAACGATCGTATCAATCGAATTAGAAGTAAACAAAACGTATTAGTTACTATACTTATTAGTTTGTTACTTTCAGACGACAAGAGACTGGAACATTTCCTGTTCGGATGTAAAAACAGCATCGAAAGATGCAAACTTATTCTCGAGACTTACTTCAGCGCGCGAACTGCTTTACCGGAATTTTTTTCACTCAGGGATCCGCTTGCCCGCGATATTCAAGATAATTGCGATGTAGTGTAAGTTAACGATATATTAATTTATCGGCAAATTCATCTAATTACGTAAAGGTATGAAGATACCAATTTGTTTTAAATTTATACTGCTAATATAGTATTACTTCGCATATTTTTCTAATCATTTTTCTAGTAAAATGTACGTATGTGTGTGTGTATATATATATATATATATATATATATATATATATATATATGTATATATTAGTTATTTATGTACCTTGTGCGAGCCTCGCGTCATTACAGCTTGAGGCAAAATATGTTGTGGATGGATAGTAGGGCCGCAGTCGCGAGCGCAGCGAGCGACTAAGGCGCCTCTATCCATCCACAAAATATGAGCCGAAAGCTTTAATGACGCGAGGTTCACTCATGGTGCTTAAAAAATTTTTCAGCCTTGTAACCCGTACGAAGACTCTTACTTAGTTAACAGAATAATTAATTTTATTTTGTTGCATATCAATTAAATGCAATTTCGAACCCGTACTGACAGTTCGTAAACTACAGATATCGTCTGCTAACGCATGCGCATTTTGTACACACACGCGTACATGTACATGTGTGTCAAAAAGTGACAGACAACATAATGTAAATATAAATATAAATTATGAAATTAAAAAAAATAGTAAATGGATTAATATTTAAAAATAAAATTAATTCTTGAACAATTATTATTTATTAAAAAATATAAATTTCTTGAGTATATTTATTAAATATTTATACAGAATAATATTTTTAACAAAAGTTTTTTTTATAAGATTTGAAGGCTTATTAATAATATTAATACTATTATAATTAATATAAATACTTTCTTATGTTATTTTTATCATAACAATACTATATTTGTTTAACACATTTTTTGTATAATCAATGAATTTTAGTCTCTTATTTAACATGAAAAAACAGTAACTTTTTTAAATATTTTAAATTTAATTTCTTCACACAAAAAACTTTTAAATCATTTATCTAAATCACAAACAAAATTATAAACTAAAAAATTATCACTTTAAAATCACTTATTATTAAATTTTTTAATTTTGCGGGATTATATTAGACTTTGCTTTTTCTATTAGTTTATTTAATTCACGTTTGCATTCTTCATCACTGTCACTATCACTCGTTTTTTTTTTTTATTATTTAATAAATTGTCCATTTTTATTCTTCTTCTCACATATTAAGAACGAATATTACCGACACAACGATACACTATACTGAAAGAAAACAAAAGAAAAGCAGAGCCCCGTGGTCGCTTGAATGTACATACTGAGCGAAGGAGAGAGCGAGACAGAGATAGGGTGGTCACGTGGGAGCAATGGTGCGCGCGCTCTTATCGCTATCTCGTTCTCTCTCCTTCGCTCAACATACATAAGTCTTATTACGCGTTTCGAAAATATAAGTTTCGATGAAGACTCACATGCTAGACTATATGAAGCGACAAATACATAGCAGTGGCGCTGTTAACTTTTTTTTCTCCTGGCACATATACAGCCTAAAAGGACGTATAGAATGTCTATACAGCCTAGAAGGACGTATAGAAAAATGTTAATACGATCGAGAAGGCGCTTGCGCGTATGGAAACCATTTACACGCTGACGATGCTCCGTAGGTAAGAGTCGCCGTACGGGTTAGTAGGCTGAAAATATACATATAACCGTTAACTCTAAGGTACAATTGAATAGATTTTGTTTTTTTTTTTTTTTTTTTAATAAATGTTATATTAATGTTTATTACATTACATATACGAGCAAAAAAATTATTTTATTTAACACTCAAATAAATACTTAATACTAACGCATTTACTATATAAATTATTTAATCTACTTAGACAATATTTCGTACTCCCAAAATTAACCGAAGAGGGTCACAGAGTGACGATAATGCGATTGAAGGACAATGCTCTTGAAAGATTTAGCTTAACGGCTATAACAAGGCGGATACTTATGGTGTTGGATATTCGTCTGTTGGAAGAAGCGTCTTTAACAAATATAATGATTTTTGATCTCAAGGTAATAATTATTTTAATTTGAATTATCGATGATAAATAAGAAAAGTTAATTTCACTGTCCATGCTAACAAAACAGATAATTTTATGTAAAATGACATTTTAATGACGAAGAAAACAAATTACAAGTTATTTAACATTTTTACAGTTAAATATATTAAAAAGAAAATAAAAAAAAAACTTTTTTATTTATATAATTTTACGCATTTATCCAATTTTATTTTATAATATTCATTCCTATATGTATACGTTTTATATAGTAAACATTACATTTATTTATAATAAATAAATACAAAAATTAAATTGTCAAACAAGTTTTAGTACAGATTTTTTCGTGAAATTATCCATAATTAATATTTATTTAAACTAATTTTACTTAATAATAAACGATAAATTTTCATTACCTGTAAATTTTCATTGTTGTCGTTAGGGTTTCACAGCAGGACACTTTGCAAAATGCAGCCCGACCCAAACGATCGTAAAGAAGGCAATGTTGGCTACTCAAAATAGTATGCCTTTTAGATTACACAGGATACATTATTTAAACGCGCCTTCATTCATCGGTAGTGTTTTGAATATATTTTATCCGTTATTAAAAGATAAACTCATTGAAAAGGTAATTTTAAGAATTTTTAAATTATACACCGATCAAATAATTATTATAACTCGATTGTTAAAATTCTGCTCAGTTCCGAGTACACACAGGAGACTGCGAAGAATTGTATCCCTACATGGACAAGGATATTTTACCAAACGAATGGGGAGGCAAAGCAGGAATGTTCGATGAATTGAACGGTAAAATTTTTATTAGAATTTCAAAACGATAAATAAATTATATATATATATAATAAAATAATGATTAAACTATTTATTAAAACAGAATCGTGGCGTCTGAAAATTGAAAAACACCGTGACTGGTTCCTGCGCGAAGAGAAACTCAGTCGAACGAATGAAAGCGCCCGCTTACCGACCAGCAAATCTCCAATATCCAACGAGTTGGATGGCGTGCAAGGTTCCTTTCGCAAGTTAAATATTGACTAGATTAAATTCGTCTTTATATATATATACGTATAATATATATATATATATATATACGTATTCTTGCTAAGATTTTCATGCTTAAACTTTGTACATCTACACAAAGGATATATGTTATATCGCAAGATTTTCAGCGCTTACTATATTGTTGTATTGTAATTATTTTTATTATCAATTGCTTTATCTTTTAAATAATTTTTTAAGTCTGTCCAATAAAAACATTTGTTTGTATAAAAGTTAACTTTGTTTTATTTAATTATTATCATTGTTATACTGTAATGTTGATTATATGAAAAACTATGTCGATGAATAGATAATTAATAAAGTAAATAATTTATTTCGAATACTAAATAATAATAATAATAATAATAATATGTTTTACTTAAGAATGTTTCTGTATAGAAATAATAATTATGTATGACAATTATCTAACGAGACAATGATTTTAAAATTATACATTAAATTAATTTTTAATTTTCGTTTAAAAATATAATAATTTTTATTATTGTATAAGTTAAATTAAAAAATAATCGAATTCGATATTGATTCTTAACATTTGTTTCAATAATTACTATTTTAAAAAATTTAATTAACGAACAATGCCAATATAGTAAATATGCATTTTCCACCAAAGTATAAAAATTTAATGTCCATATTCGCGGAATCCTTCTTACCCGAGCTTCTTAAAAGTTAAACTTGCCCGTAAGACCCTTTAACGGGATACGTACCCCGTCATCCCCAATGTCATCCCCACTATTTTCTCTTCGCGTATATATATATTAGACGCAAATAAAAGCCGAGAGCTAGTATTCATTTTGGACAGTTTGAGTTTAGCTATTGGTATAATCGGTGCGCTTATTTTAAACAAATTGCTAAATTTCGAGTATTTCGAAAATTTTTATGGAATTTGGTTTTTTTTACATCTTTACCGAATTAAAAACGAAAAATAAACCTAAACGTTATCGTATTGATGTAAATTTGTTTTTTTTATTTTTTCTTTTATATCAACGCGAACGTATAAAACTAAAAACGTAAACTGAAAAAAAATGGCAAATCGTCGATCGGATGTTAATCGACGTGGCGACGAATTGGAATGGAGCATCCAAGTTGAAAATTCAACCAATGATTTCCGATCGAACGATATCGATAGTAAAGAAATTCAACAGGTGATAAAGTTTCATCACGCCATCGAGTCGAAAAATTTGAACGCGGTAAAGATGGTTTTGGTCTCGAAACCTAATCTTTGTGCAATACCGCGTTTAAGAATATGTTCGGCCCTGTGGATAGCTATACAAAAGAGTACACCCGAGATCGTCGAGCTGTTGATACAATCCGGGGCTGATTTGCACGAGCGTCAGGTACCCAGTGACTTTTACACTGATTGCTACGCATACGATTACGATTCGGACTTTAAGAGCTGCTCCGATTATGCGGGTTACTCGTTTCGCTCGGAGATTACTTTACTCCATTGGGCGGTGATGATGAGGTGCTTGGAAAAAGTTAAGATTATGTTAAAGTACAAAGCCGATCCAAACGTATGCGACAATCGTGAGAACAGCGTATTGCAATATGCGGTGGAGAGTCAAAACGTCGCCGTCGCCAAGGAACTCATCGCTAACGGCGCCAACGTCAACTATCAAATGACGAGATTTCCTGGAAACTTCGTAATACACGACGCCGTTTTCTCGGGTAATAAGGACATGGTTAAGCTGCTACTGGATAATGGCGCTCATTCGTGGAAGAAAAATCACAAAAAGCAAACCGCTCTGTTCGAGGCGGTCAAAAAAACCGTGGAACACGTCGAAGTCATCGAAGCACTTTTAAAATCGGGAGCATCGGTCAACGAGAAAATGTCAAAAAATTACACAGCTCTACATCAAGCTGTTAAAACTAGAAAAATTAATACTGTAAGTTTATTATAATTTTATGATTTTCTTTATAAAACGGTCGACAAATTCAATGAATTATTGACGATTTTCGTTAAAAATCGTTTTAAATATACTTTATATTTTAAAAATTTTTAACATATTAAAAAATCTGCTTTATTTTGCGTTAATGTATATTTTCCTATATAATATTTAAAATATTTTTTCCCCTCAAATTATATTTTAATAAAAATTAAAAAATTGTTCAACTAATATACACAAGTTGATGAAACAAAAAAAAAAAAAAAAAAAAAACATAAGTTTTCAATATATGTAGAACCTAAACTAAAATATTCAAATGCATTAATTTTATTTGAATATTTCCATTTAAAATTTATCAATATTTAACATTCTAATACATTAATTACTTCCATAGGTGAAATTACTCTTGGAATACAATGCCAATCCAAACGCGAAAACGGAAAGCAACGAGACTGCTCTACATTTAGCCGTAAAAAGAGGCAGTTATTCGCTCGTAAAACTTCTCCTGTCAAAAAGTGCGGACGCTAGCGCGAATGAAAACGTCGGTCAAACGGTCCTTCAGCTCGCTTGTAAATTAATAACTGTGAAACAGAGCATAATCGAAAAAATCGTAGACGCTCTGCTTCGATACGGTGCGGACATCAACGCGTGCGACGCCGAGAAATCTTGCGCTATTCATTACGCGGTAAAAAGCGACAACGCGGATACCGTGAGGAAGCTGCTGGAGGAAAAAGCAATGGTGGACGCGAGAGACTCGAAAGGCTGCACACCTTTGCACATTGCCGGTGAAATGGGCAACGCCGATATCGTCAAGCTTTTGTTGAAATACGGCGCGGATGTACGCGCGACGAACTCTCTGGGTGAAAATATTCTACATTTTATCTCGAAAGTCACCGACGACGATGCAATTGTCGATCTTACGAAGTTTTTGCTCAACGAGGGTGCGTCCGTTCACGATGCCGACGAATGGGGAATGACTCCGTTGCATATCGCTTGCATGAAAAATAAAGAATCATTGGTAAGTTTTAACTTTTATTTTACGATTAATGTTGATAATAATATTTTCGAAAAATAATTTTATTATTTTTTTTTGTAATACGTATATATTATAATTTTAACTTTTGTTTTCAGATAAAATTATATTTGAATCACGGAGCCAATGTAAACGCGATAACAAAGAGAAACGAGATACCTCTTTATTTTTGCGTTAATAAAGGCAACGACAAACAAACCGAATATTTGTTATTAAAAGGTGCTAAAGTTAATCAAAAAACTGTATTCGGAGAAACGGTTATCTACTCGGCTTGCAGATACCTTTCGGAAGAAAAAATTCGTATACTATTAGATTTCGGTGCCGACATCAATGTGGAGGACGAATTGAATTTGACGCCATTTTGTTGGATGAACAACAAAAATCTTGATTCTGGAAAAGTTATGATAAAGCACATCGCCGGATTGGTTACGAAAAATCAACAGATTCATATAAAAGATTTAAATTTAATACGAAGAAATTTCAAGTTACGAATATTTTACGAGGAGTGTTTAAAAGAGGCGGCAAAAATGCAAAATGAAAAAGTTTTCAGCAATGTATCGGTATTGGATGTTTTGTACAAAAAACGAAATGAATTGGTACGATTGATGAGAAATAGTGAATTTATCAATCGGATTAGGTCCGTAATTGACGATAAAAAATTTCCTTTGTACACCGTTGAACTAAATTATAAGATCGAGAAAGCGGAAAAAAAAATTAATGTTTTGTGCGCCGCGGAAAAATTTTTGAGCGATATATTTTATTTGCATCTACCGTTAAATGTATTGGAAAATATTGCCAGATATATGGTTGCCGAAGAATGAAAAACGATGAAACAAATCAAGCGGTTTATTATTATCTTATGTAACTAAAAAATAAATTTTTATTGACCAAAGCATAAAGTGCCTATTTTTATAAAATCTTTACTGTGCCAATGTTAATAATTTAACGAATGATGTATCATTTTTTATTTTAAAAATAAAAACATTAATAAAAATTACTTGAAAAATAGAAAATTATTTCCAATATAAAGCTTCCTTGTTTCCATATAAATTTTTTCAATGCTGTTATACTAAAATATTCATTCATTTTTATCTATATTTAATATAAATATTTTTAAAGCAGAATATTTTATAATAGATTTTATTTTTAAAATGTCATAATAAGTAAAACGATTTTTTATTATTTAAAATTTATTAATTTACATTATTGTATCCATAATACATTTACGGTACTGCCAATTTCTTAGCTACAATATTTAAACGAATAATAAAATTATTTTTAATAAATAAATACACAAGAACAACCACTAACATGTATAAATATAAAACATTAGCTTCTCTATACCTATCACGTATATATTTAACATTTTCCCTATTAATACAAATCACTTAATCACTTTGTTTGTTTCATTCTTTGGCTTATTATTATATTCTGCTGAAATGATTTTTTTATTGCATTCGAATTCGGCGAAAATATACCTGGTAGGACAGGTTCAAAATTGTCCATACATTAACAGCGCAACCGTATCCTTTTAAAATTAAAGGATTACAGTCATGTTCAGGCTTGGTTTGTCAAAACAAACCACCTAACGTTTCTTTATAAACCGTCCCACCTGTCCGAGGTAACGAGAAGAGCAATAAATGACTAGTCGGTATAAAATTATTAATACACATATAAAACTCCGATCTATTATTTAGTTGATTTTTTTATAATGTTTTATCTTCCCGTTGGATTAAAAGTATAATTTCGATCGCACAACGCGATTACTTACCAACGATAATAAAGTATTCACGCTTATCGATTGTAAATAATTATTTATGATCCCTGATAATATAATTTACAAAAATCAATTAAACAGAATGAAGATGTCGCTTACATCTTACAGTACTGTAAATTTCAAATCGATTTTATCAAGTTTATTTTAGTTTCGAAAGTATTTTTATATAATCTTGTTTTCTTTGTAAATTTAATCCTTCTTAGACGTTTTACAAGACTTTGTTTACAATATTTTCATTCTAATTAAAAATTCGTATTTCGTTAAATTTATACAATATTTTTCGAGCTTTTGATGCTTTTCATCATCATTATTATTCACAATTCTTCAGATATTCATAGGCGAACGCTTAAAATTTAATATTTTTTTTTATACTCATTGTCGTAAATATCGACACTATAAGTATTGAACTGTATATTGCGGTAAAAGTTATGTACAGTGGTAAAATAATAATTTATAAAATAAACAATTGGCTTTAAAAATTTATAAAGTTTACATTAAAATGTTTTTTTTTTTTTTTTTTTTACGAAATAACGACATTATAATTTTTTAATTTAATTTAATTTAATAGAACTAGTTTTAATTATAAATATGCATTAAAGTTATTGTAATTAATAGGATTAAATGTCAATTAAATCAGCAAAAATGAAACCAGACTTCATCGATACATTACTTCAGTCACCTTTTTTAGTACAAACAGGATAAAGAACAAAATCATTCGCATTCAAGTTAATTAAAAAAAAAAAAAAAAAAGAAGTAGTAAAGGGATAAAATACGGTACAGGGGCGAAATGAGCGCGTCATCGTGTCGGATAAACAGGCGCATCGAACTCAACAAGCCATGAAAATCGAAAAGCAATCGAGATAATTAGGGTTCTAATCGATCGCGCGACGCCTTGCCCGCCCGCTGTCGCCTTAGCGCCTGTTCATCTGCGTCGTCGCGTCAATCGTCTCGACGCTACGCGTCTTACTGTCTCTCTCTCTCTCTCTCTCTCTCTCTCTCTCTCTCTCTCTCTCTCTCTCTCTCTCTCACTCTCTCTCTTTTTCGCAAACGTATAGGTGATTCATTTCTTTTTTCTTTTATTTTTTATTTTTTATTTTTTATTCTTTATTTTTTAATTTCAAATTGGATAGTTTATTTTTATTCAAGGAATTCGAATGAAAAGTTAATGAAAGGTTTATTAAATTTTTATAAAATCAGTGGTAGATATTCAGAAGTAGTCGAATATGATTAGTTTTTTAATATTTAATATATATTGAATTATAATTAAAAGATCAAAAGAATAAATTATAATTTAAAATATTTGCTTTTTTTTTCATTTATATGCTAAATCAAAAGATTTTAACATTTATATTCGTTGTACATACAAATGTTTGAAAAAAAAAGAAATTATTCCGATATTATTTATTTTATTAAATATTATGAAATACATAAATTGTATAATTGTTAATAAAAAGCTACTTTGTTTCAAAATACTATGTACTTAAAAAACATTTTAAGATCTTATACCGACGGTATTAAAAGATTTTAAAATGAGCTTGCATTTTATGATGCTTGAATGAATAGGCAAAGTCACATCAATTTCAAAATCGTAAATTAACGATCTTCAATCTAACAATTTAATCATCGTCGCGTTAAAAATAAATTAAAATCCACGTCTTTTTTCACGCAGCCCATCCAATATTTTTATACGTCCCTCAAAAAATACCAAAATCACCAATTCCATCAAAGTCCATAAGCGTTATCCAAATGCTTTGGCCGTTCGCTACGAAACAATCCAGTTCAGCGTTCCCCGAAAACCTGTGTGCATCCAACACTAACGTACACAAATCCACGTATCGCAGATCAATATGTTTCGACTGGATATAATTCAGGGAAAAAAGGACATGCCATTACGAAGAAAGCGACAAGTAAGGGTGGAATAATAAATAAGGGTTAGGTAAAAATACAAGAAGAATATCTTTGCCGTGTCGTTTCGCGCTCGACCTTGATAAAACGCTAAACGTGGGCGTTGCATCTTTTTCGAAGAGGGGGAGAGAGAAGGGGTTGAGGAAGAGAGAGTGAGGGAGAGAGAGAGAGAGAGTGTGTGTGTAGGTGTGTGTATGTGTGCTACGATCAGCGTGTAAAGCGTCCCGTTGAAGATATAATGGCCTCGTCCATTCAGTGGATTGGCGCGGGCAGCTTGAACGAGACCGCCCGTTTGAATCTTCTTCATTGATGGTTTTGTCGTTTCGTTACCGATGTGCTATCGTCGAATACAGATATTCGAATCGACTTCGTCGCTTTGGTTTGTTTTACAATTTGGATATGGATTTTAACTTTTTATTGGCACCTTGCAACGGAATTGAATCGTTAGACTTTTATTTAAGAAATTAAATATTGATTAGATTGAATTTTGATAAATTGTTGATATTTTAAATAGCTAACTATTCAAATAAAATAAAGTTAACAATGATTTCAAAACCAAAAAGGTTATATAAAATGCAAATATTGAACGATTTATTAAAAATGATACGTTTTCATTTTAAACGTATGAAACTCTTGAAATACTTAAGATTGATTTTCTATTTCAATAATTTATTTTCTTTAAATATTATTAAAAATACAACAAAAATGCACCGATCAAGTTTCTACATTTTTTCAAGTATGTCACTAAACATAACAAAAATAAACTTTCGTGCAGAGTTAGTTGAGATATCTTAAACAATGCATTTAGATATGGATATTTTAACGAGTCACGAAATGCATCTATCTTGGATAAATTTAGAAAAAAAAAAAGTCATTACATTTGTATTATCATGAAATTTGTTCTCAACATGAACGTTAAACATTTTTATAAAAAAATGTCGATAAATTAAATATCTTTCAAAACCTAATGATAAATTTACACGATTAAATTGCAAGTTTGAAATCATCGCTCAAAATATATCGAAACGTTCACCTTTTGCCGATAAATCCAAGCAATTTTAATAAAAAGACGACAAAAGCGGGCGGTACACACGCATATAAAACCTTTAGCTAAAGAAGCGCTCGCGCATATTTATCCACGTACATATAAAAAAGGGAAGAAGGAAGAGAAAGAGAGAGAGAGAGAGAGAGAGAGAGAGAGAGTAGAAAAAAGCAAAGGTGTCGGTGTGTCGGCGAGAAAGGAGGCCTAAGTGTCGGGGTCACGGTAGGTTCATTCAGTGTCGGGGCCGCGCGAACGAGAGCTCGCGAGTCGATTCGCGGCGCACGAGGCACACATATACATACACAGAATTGTACATCGTAAAATCGCGCGCGCGCGCGAGAGAGAGAGAGAGAGAGAGAGAGAGAGAGAGAGAGAGAGAGAGAGAAAACGAAGTCGCAGCAGCGAGCGAGCCTCCAAAGCCAGACGGCTGGACGTCGCCCGTCAGTACTCGACGGTCCGAACAACTGTTTGCACACTTTCATATATACATATATATATATATACATATGTATATATATACATAATCGTCGAGGAGTACGTAAACGCGCGCGCG